>JAEAOA010001195.1:3875000-4247500 GCA_016746295.1 Potamilus streckersoni
ACTGTTACTGCCACAAGGAAAACCTTCTCTATCCAACATCAAATGATCATGATATGACAGGTGTCCATGAGTAATTAATTAACTGTTACTGCCACAAGGAAAACCTTCTCTATCCAACATCAAATGATCATGATATGACAGGTGTCCATGAGTAATTAATTAACTGTTACTGCCACAAGGAAAACCTCTATCCAACATCAAAAGATTATGATATGACAGGTGTCCATGAGTAATTAATTAACTGTTACTGCCACAAGGAAAACCTTCTCTATCCAACATCAAATGATCATGATATGACAGGTGTCCATGAGTAATTAATTAACTGTTACTGCCACAAGGAAAACCTCTATCCAACATCAAATGATCATGATATGACAGGTGTCCATGAGTAATTAATTAACTGTTACTGCCACAAGGAATATCATCTTTATCCCCCATCAGAAGATCAGGATTGACAGGTGTCCATGAGCAATTAATTAACTATTACTGCCACAAGGAAAACCTTCTATATCCACCATCAAATGATCATGATATGAGAGATGTCCATGAGTAATTAATTAACTGTTACTGCCACAGAGAAAACCTTCTCTATCCCACATCAGAGCTTACCATGCAGTTGCATTTGCTGTCAATGTAGTTCATTTTTAAAATTGTGTCATCAAATTGGAAAAACAGTTTTCTTCTACACCAAGTCTGTTTGAGGCAGACAAATCAATGAAGTCCCATTGTTGTAGCTATATTGGATGTGAGATCAGCATCATTCTTGTTTATGAACAACTAGACATCATGAGAAGTCTTTTAGCTAAAACCCCAAACTTGAAGGAATATAGAAGACAAGATTTTCCAAATCTGCAACATTATTTTAAACCAACTAGGCACCAAAAATCCTTTTAGTGAAAACCCCAAGCTGATATAATTATCCATTAAAGATTGATGAGACTTTCAAGATGGCTGCTCTTGTGGCCATAATGGATGTCAAATTGACACCATTTTGTTTTAGTCCCAACTAGACACCATAAGATTTTAGTGAAAAGACTATCAATATGACCATTCATTTAGGTAGAGAAGTCATAACAATATTTTCAAGATGGCTAAACTGGTAGCTATATTGGACATAAAATCTGCACCATATTTATTTTGTGAAAACCTCATGGCGATATAATCATCCATCCAGATATAGTATGAATGACACAATTTTAAAAATGGCTGCCATGGCAGAAGTATTAAACATTAGATTGGTACCATTTCATTTACAAAGAGCTACATGTAGACATCATAACAAGCCTTTTAGTGAAAAACCCGTGTTGATTGGGCATCCATTCAGGTGGAGTAGATGGCTGTTGTGGTAGCCATATTTGATGCACAAATAGCGTCATTTTCATTATGACCATGGGATGAATATCTCTATAAAGTTTCCTGTAAGTAGATCAAATAATCTTCTATTAACCAGCAGAAGGAATGTGGACAGATGATGGTTGCATGGACAACAGCCATATTGTATATCAGACTGGTACCATTTTCATTTAGGGCTAGCTCAACATCATTAGAAGTCTTTTAGTGAAAAACCATGTTGATAGAACCATTCATTTTTGAGAAGTAGCCATTGGCAAGATTTTCAAAATGGCCAACATGATGATCATATTGGTTGTCCCAGCTGCACCAAAAATTGGGATGACTGTAAAGTTTGATGGCAATTCAAGAAGTAGTCTGAGTGGATTAGTAAACAATTAGAAAACGATTAACAGATGGACAGATAGACATCAGATGACCAGTAGAGCTAAAACTCAAAGTCAGCTTAAAATATGATTTATCCTCAAAATTCTGAGTGAGAAAGAATGAGAGACCAGTCTGCACAATTGCCAACAACAGACATCTACCTGTGTTTATTTTTACTCAAACTAGACTAGGGTATATAAAAACGACTGAGGATATTGGACTAGAACTTTTGGTTTATTTGCTGAATTCAAACACTATCGATGATTTGATGTGTACCCTGTGATCTTTTGGATTTTATGGCACACCCCACCTCACCCCACCCATTACTGACAACTTCAGGTGCCAAGGCAATGGAGATGGTTTGCTTTCCAGTGTGTGTTTCTGCACAAAGCATTTCACATTATTTGTTAAAGGAGAAACATGATAAAATATACTGACAATGATCCAGAAAACAATGAATTTACACAGCTTTCCTAGAAATAAA
This sequence comes from Potamilus streckersoni, assembly GCA_016746295.1. NCBI lineage: Eukaryota > Metazoa > Mollusca > Bivalvia > Unionida > Unionidae > Potamilus > Potamilus streckersoni. The sequence goes on from JAEAOA010001195.1 coordinate 3,877,201, forward strand.
ATTTAAAAACTAAAAGAAATTGAATTTATTGTCTTAACATGAGATATTTTCATTTGGATAGAGAGATCTGGTATTCTTGTATGTTATATAATTTATGCAACAAGAAGAAAATGCAAACAAGCAACTGTAATTGTTTGTGTACAGCATTTCTCCTTTGTTTGAAAAAAATATGAAAATCTCTAATTGCAATGAAACTGTCATAATGAGCAATTAATCTTGGAATCATGACAAATTTCGACATTACTATTCCTTTTAAGAATAAATTCTATTTAATTATGGATAAACTGACAAATTTCTGCTATAAATCCAGGGTCATAATTGGGACTTAAATAAGACGTTACAAGTCAGACTGCTAATTTGTGTAATAAAGATGACAAATGTCCCAAGCCAAAATTGACAGCCTTATTTGATGCCAGTTCTTATGGATATTTGAAAAATGTTGACAATTGAGACTGCTTTGATTTCTGCTGAACATCTGCAAAATTCAGGTCTCTGTCAGGGACAGAATATTTAATTTTCTGAGGGTGAAGGGGTTAATATTCTTGTTGGATAGCTTGAAAATAACTGTCTTCCTCCAATTTCTGGAACAAAAATTTCACTCAATACCTCATTTTAAAATTAAGTTATTTATCTCACAGTTAAAGAAAAACAATATAGTGGGTTAAATAATATTGACAACCCAGAAACACCACCACCCCACCACACTGAAAAAGTAAAATCAGTCCTTGACCAACAGACATAATCTAATCAACTTAATGTTGTGAATATTCAACATTGTGAACCTGTACTATTGTTAACAGTGTGTACTACCTTACTGTATTATGCACATGTACCAAATCTGATCCAATTATTCAAATCATATTAGTGACAACTTGCTTCCCAGATGACCGCTCTGGCGTCCTAGTGGTTAGAGCATCCACCTCAGATGTGGGAGGTCATGGGTTTAAGCCCTGGCCATGTCATACCAAAGGCTTACAAAAATGGTACTAACAGCTGCTTCGCTTGGTGCTCAGCATTAAGAGGTTAGTGTCAGGAAAATGTGACTGGCTGGGACATCATGCCACATGTCTGCAGCATGATGTCACAGTGCTAGACATCACTATAAACTGCCACACTGCAGACATTGTAGTGATATGACTGAAAAATGGTTAAAAGCTTAAAAATCTAAATCACACTCACACATGCTTCCCAGATAATGTCCTACTTGAAAACTGATTCACTTACGAACATTGACATAAGGTATCTCCACATGGTCTGGAAAATGAGGGCACAGTTTATCACAACCTATTCAGGTTTTGGGATCACCTCAAGGTCTTAATAAATGCAGTTAGTCTTGGCTTGTTTTCGTGGTCAAGCCAAAGTTATATCTAACAATAAGACTTTAAAGCTAAAAGGAATAGATAACAATCTGAAAATGAAGAGCTATTTGGCACTATGACTGACAGTATACTGAGCTGTAAATACAAGTTGATAACATCATTACAAAAGCAATCTCACTTCTTCATCACTTGAACAGAATAAAATGTTATCTCCCTCAAGGACAGAAAATGATATTCTATAATGTATATATCATGTCACACTTAGACTTAACTCTTGTTCTATCTGAAGTAATAGTGTTACGAAAATCAAAAAAGATTACTGAAAGTTGAAAACAAAGTAACTATGGCTATACTTCATGCTGATTTACCATCAATAAATCTTTCAGAAACCCTCATAAGGCTTTCAACACAGAACTTGACGACCTCAGACAGGTTTGTTAGTTTACAGAGTTTACATGGATTGATTCCTGATTGTATTAAAAGTACTGTTAAACATGTCAGAAATAAACATATTTATGAACTATGTTAGATATCAATCAAACAATTTATAGTTACCAAATTAAGAATTTTTTGAAAGTGGTTTGCTTTTTCAGTAGCCAAACTATGCAATTTCATAGTACCCTGTATAAGGTCATCTGATTCATGAACAATTTTTAAGATGCTTCGATGGTTCAATAACTGTAATGTCTTACTTTTACTACTCTTGTATGAATCTGCATGCCGTCATTTGTAATGCCTTGACATATTTTATAACAAGGCCAAACAAATGTGTTTTCAAAAATCCAACTCTCTGTCTCTCATTGAAAACCTCAGAACTCCTCCCACACAGGTTAGAAAAAATTCCCAAAATATTTTTGTGCATCTAATTGTGCCAGTATTGCTCAGTTCTTTTAAGTGCTAATACATTATCAATACTAATCATTATAATATATATAATGTTTTAAACCAAAACCTAACTACCTATCTTAATTTTAAAACCAGTGCAAAAGGAAACAGTTTTTTTTTTCACCATAGTAGTAGATTATCTAGGTGGATAACCACACAGCTAGTAACATTTCTACATCATACTGTATATACTCATTTATACAAGTCCGACTGCAAGCTGCACAGAGTCAGATCTGCAAACACAACATGCAATGGCCGATCAGTATCTATGCAGTTTGTATGGAGTAATCTGTAGAACAAACAACACAGACACTGATCTACAGGAACATTATACTATGGCTAATCAGGGTCTATCTTGTTTGAAGTTGGACATGACTTATAAGCGAGTTTATATGGTGTACATGTAACTTGTAGAAGGCCTTATGGGAGATTGGGTTGCTCAAAAAAAATAATCTTTTACTTCAAATATAACCATTATATTATTATTATTATTATTATTATTATTATTATTATTATTATTATTATTATTATTATTATTATTATTATTATCATTATTATTATTATTAATATTATTATTATTATCATCATCATCATCATCATCATCATTATTATTATTATTATTATTATTATTATTATTATTATTATTATTATTATTATTAAAATGCGCTTTCACCTACCTTCTGAGCAGAGTTAATGTAAACTAAGTGACATCTCTCTAATTAGAATACCATTTCAACTGCCTCTTATGAAATCTCCACTAATGACTTCAAAATATTAAAGTCATAATTACTAACTATACATCAAACATCTTATAAATATCCACTTAGTGTCTGGCAAATCCCTGTCAATTTCAAAACTCTTTTACTCTTGTATAGCACAAGCCAGTTCATGGACTGATTGACTGATCACACACTGCATTTCATTATCTTGTCCATGTTAAATTAGCAGTATCACCTGCAAGACAGTTTATCTTAGAGCTTAACATTGAAACCAGGCAATAGTTATTAGTGATTATCATGGCTTGAAGCCTGCATGAAACCAGACTTGTATAGATGCAGCTTGACTTCACCATGAAGTCAATATTTCTTTCTATGATACTGGTACTCATTACAGAACAAGGAAACAGGAGGCCCTTGTGGGTCTAATATTGCTCATCTATCTTACTTAACTGCATGGGCAACAGAACCATGGTGATCATGCAAGCCGTGATCAAGGACTTCAGATGCTTGATTTCTGACTCTGTTTTAATCTGTATTTGATTAGCTCTGGTTTTTATGACAAGGGCAAAGGCACTCAGAGTCCAAGCAGACCCAACAATAGTTTTCAAAACCTAATTATCCTCAAAAATAGTATTCACAAGTCATAAGCTTCGTAATGTCTGTTGCTGCATTATGAGTGTATTTTATCACTAATTGTGCTGGTATTAAACTTTTCACCGTGTGTACATAACATATAGACTTCATTATTCTGTTCTATGCTTCTCTAAATATTCATAAATGTATTACAGCAGTATTTCAATTTACTGTTTTTCTTACATGGACAAGAAGAAAAGACTGATCAACATATTTTTTATTAAATATTGTCATGCAAAGTAGGAATTGTTCAAATTGAATGGATAGTTGAAATAAATATTCATAAATGTATTACAGCAGTATTTCAATTTACTGTTTTTCTTACATGGACAAGAAGAAAAGACTGATCAACATATTTTTTATTAAATATTGTCATGCAAAGTAGGAATTGTTCAAATTGAATGGATATTTGAAATGTCTCTCTTCAATATACACATGAGTACAACCAAACTTATTTCTACAGTACTTTCATGGCAAATCCCCCATTCTTTTCAAGCCTATTAACTATGCTCCCCACACAAGAAATAAGAATGCTTGTTCCATGTGTGTGTGGGTTTTTTTGTTACCAATACCAATAGAAGCTCACATAAACTCTGTTGGTAGGGCATCAGACTCCATTCCATGGGCTGTTGGTTTGACACCTGATGATAATAAACTCTACAGATCCAAAATATCCAGGCTTCAAAAGTGGTTAAAAGCCTTGTCAGTCAGATGCAAGACCACCTGGATGATCAGAATCTAAATTTAAATAATTATTGATAAAGTCCAACATCCTAATAATGTACTCCAAGTATTATCAAAATCAAATCACAAACATGGCCTCCAGGGTAATCAGCTTGACCAATCAAAAGCAATATTACATCATTAATAGCAGTGTTTCTTACTCCTTATTGAACCCATCCATGGTAATTAAAGCTTGGCCAAACAGATGCAATATTACATCATTAATAGCAGTGACTTATTATTGAACCCATCCAGATCTTATTGATATAAATAAATAATATTTCAAGTTTGATGCAAATCAGATTAGATATATGGCTTCGAAGTGATAACAAGAGCAGCCAATCCCTCATCAGATGATATTTAATTTTTGGTTAAGGGGTGGATATCACATATTCATTAAAAGCTGCAAAAACTTGCATATAATTTTGGCTGCACATATCGGTATACATTTTATACACTGACCGGTATTTCTCATGGCTGTTAAACTACCGTCAACTGAAGGGTTATTTTAATAACATGTACATTATGTTTCCAGAACAATTCCTATCTTTGGTGTTTTGTAAATCTATGTGGAATAGCATGACCATCTATCCTGTGGCCATTTTGAATTTTACATTAGATATGGCTGTTACTAATTACCAGTATGTATCTAAAGTCTATACATGTTTGTTCCAGAAAGGTTTGCATGCAACAAGATTAGACATTTTAATGAACAGGTGACATCAGACCCACATATCATCCATTAGTATCAGCACAAATTTGTGTGGTTGATTTATCGAACTAAATCAGTTCCAGAAGATGTGCATACATCTTGCTGTCCATCAAACAAGATCTTGTTGTTTTAAGCTTCTTCATGATGTGATCAAAATCAGATCAATAAATGAACCCCGCAGTGGTAACAATCTGAACCAATTATATGCAAGATCACCTCATGAAACTGCATGGGTCTTGCTCAAATAAATGCATCAGATATCTTAATGTTAGCATTATTCCAAACTTGATCAAAATCAGAAATATGACCCCCAAAATGGTGACAAGTTTAACCAATTAAGTGCAAGATCACCTCATGAATAACCATGGATCTTGCTTATTGCTGATCTCCTCCGAGATTCTAATGACAAACCCATATTCAAAGTCTGATTGAAATCAGATCATAAAACAGGTGGAGGTAACAAGCACACATTGATGGAAAGTGAAGGAGCATAAAAGGCAATCCACAAACAGGTGAGCTAAAATCTAAACTTTAATACAAGGTCCATTTCTGGGGGTCATAAATGACAAAAATACAGTGTAGAATGAAGAACAGTAACTTATGTGGGATAACTGGTTTCTGTTGTGTTGCTATCACAAGTCAAGAGGTGAACAAGTTCCCTAAAAATGTTAAAAATATCCTACATTAATGATCAATTTAAACAGCATGGGAAAATTCTTTGTTCTCATTCTGGACTCTGTAACACTTGACATTTAAAATAGATGAATATTTGACAGGCAACCCTGCAGATTAGTAGATAATGAAATATTCCACAATATTGTAAACAATCTGCAGGATGATGAATGGGACTGTGACACTAAATGAATACAATTTTAGAACTCAACAATTATCACTTCATTTCATTCTTTTCCGACTTACTTTTTATTAACTCTTTTTTTTCCACCATCAACTTTGCCCATCACTTCTTATTTCGCTCAAATTGAGAAACATACACAATCCATATTTTCAAGACATTTTATTGTATAGAAAAACAAAAACTGAAAACTGAAAGACATGACAGCAAAGCAAATCAAAATTGGACAGAGTATTCCCATGGTTCTGTATATAAAATTTGGGGATATGTTGTTCTTGTTGTTGTAGGGTTTTAACACCATTTTTCTGCACATGATATGCTATACATGGTGGTCAATATTTATGGTGGAGGAAAAACCCAAGAAAAACCCGAAAAGAACAACCAAATGATGAAAATGGAAAGAGGCAAGAAAATATGTATCCACTAATTATAACATGTCCAAGCTAGGTGAAGACTGCATATTCTTTTTCATGCATATTACAAGCTATACATTTATTACAAATATTTCTAAACATAAACATATGATTTAGTCAGCGAATCTTTCTGAGCATGGAAAAAGGGTTTAAACAAAAATTATCACAAAATCTTCTGCACATAAAAAATTACTGATGGATAAAGTTATCATAAATTTTCTGAACATGGAAAAAGGATTATGACATAAATTTTAAAAAATATTATTTTAAAAAAATGACTGAGATATACAATTTATCACAAATCCTTCAAAACACAGTATTATGACTCTATGGTCTAAAAATAAGTAATAGAAAAGAGTGAGAAGCAGCAGGTTTGATACTTAAAAAAGCATTTTTTCCCCTTCCAAAGGCCAACATATTTTTACTGTACTGTATTAGAAATATTCCATACAGTGTCAACATTGTCTTTTCTTCTGTAATTGATACAGTGTCAACATTGTCTTTTCTTGTGTCACTAGGAACAGCATTAATCATTCAATTTTCTTACTTCCCACCAGGTCACTAATCATTTCATAATATACTATCAATTCCAAACACTGTATTGTATTGTACTTTAATACTGGTGATACTTAACTTGCACTACTCATCGGGAATAGTAAATAAATGTAATGTACCATAATTTTACAAGAATGATGCAAATGACATTTTTTGACATGAAAGATTAGAAAAACAAATTTATACAAACACATTCAAATTCTACCTTTTGAGTTGCTGAAAAAATTTATGAGGGTAGGCAATTAAGGGCAATAACTTCTGTAAATGAAGTCATGGAATATTGGCAACCTAAATTTTTTTCATTCTCATCACTATAAACATTCATGCCAAATTTGGTTTAAATCCAACAATCCATTGCAAGCATAAGTTGCTTAAACAACTCTTACTAAACAACAGGTAATAGAGGGCTATAACTCCTCAGGGGCTATAACTCCTCTAAACTATTTCATAAAAAGCTTAATATCATAAGGTCTAATCAAAATATAGCTACATACCAAGTCTAATTCAAGTAAAAGAATTTGCAATCATGTTGTATTGCAGAAACCAAACTGTTGTCATAAATTTGATGGGCAGTGGGTAAAAGTATGATTACCAGAGGGTTCCACCAATTTATCAACGGTGGGGGGGGGACCCTAACACTGTAGACAAGATAAAGTTAGTTATGTTTTATGATCTGGATCAATTGCTACTCCAGTCAATTGACCCAAAGGGCTGCATAACCTAGCAATAAAGGAATGTTGATATGCATAATTACAGTATAGCTAAATGTACTTCTGCAATTAGCGTTTCTACCAGTCTATACTTCCAACAAATATTTTTAACTGTCATGTCAGAGTTATCCACCTTTAATGTGACTGCCTAATGCTAAGAAAGGAAACTTTTATTACTTTTGTGAGGTATCAATTTTTTAAAACTGTAAACAATGGTCCTCTTATGGAAATAGGATTCATGGTGACTCAGTATTTTACATGCTCAACCCAGTTTCCGTTTGGCAAGGTGACTTACTCCAATGGACTTGGCACAATAGAACCTTTCATGTATTGATGTTCAATTAACACCAATGAATCAATTAACAAAAATCAATGAACCAATTAATCCCCTGTAGAATGACAAAGGGCTCCTTCCCTAATCCAAATTCAAGTCCTTACACCAATGTAATTTTTCACACAACCCCAAAAATAGGTGATTTCACTTGGATCTCCTCTGATGTTTCTATGCATGCATAATCCTACTTTGATTCTGCCATAAATGTAATTATAGTCATTATCTAACCAAAAACAATTAGGTACTACTCCAGATAAAAAATAACGTCCAAGTGAACTAATTTAAGACAGACAAAAATCAATAATGTCTTTCTTTGAACACACAGTTGATGACAACATTAATTGTAAAAGGTCTCTAAATGTAAATGGTTTCAATTTGCACAAGCATGTTAATCAAAGACAATGTTTTATAGTACAAAAATCGCAACACAGGAGACCAATCAATGAAACTACAAGAAGTCATTTTCTGGCCCCAATATTAACTGTACAACCACAATACCATAAATTACTGTGAGGGAGGGGGAGGAGTGTATATTAAATGTAGTCTCTTGTGATCTATTAAAGTGAAGTAATCCTTAATTCCCCAGCAAAAAATAAAAGAAAGTAAAATGAAGAAATGCTGGTCTATCATATAACGTCACTACAAAGTAAATGCATAAAATCTGTCCAAAGCAGTATAAAAGCTGCCTATATTTCTCATCTGCAGCAAAACACATGCAGAGTTCATTACAGAAATGGAGCAAGTTAGGCCCAACAACCCGTACCAGGTTGGAAGAAAGCAGTTATTTAGTTTCATGAAAATGATTGCAAATACCCTAGCCTTTTCTTGTTCAATGTAGAAATTTAAACACATATGATCACAGCCACTTACATCTTGGATTTCTTACTGTCAGCAATAAGTATTGACGTTTCCAGCATTATATGCTTTGAATTGGTTATTACAGAGACAACAGCAGTTTTCTGCAATTTCCTTGTCCACTAAATAACTATCCACACTATTCAGGCTCACTGCTTTCCCATAATTTTTTGTCTTATGTATCTTGATACTGTTCATTCTCATCATGTGCCTTTTTGTCAGAGTAAAGATTTAAATATAAACATTTACAACTTTTCATAGGTGGATGTCTATCAATGTCCATCTATGTCCATCTATGTCCACCAATGTCCATCTATGTCCATCAATGTCCATCAATGTCCATCTATGTCCATCAATGTCCATCAATGTCCATCTATGTCCATCAATGTCCATCTATGTCCATCAATGTCCATCTATAACCATCAATGTTCATCAATGTCCATCTATGTCCATCAATGTCCATCTATGTCCATCAATGTCCATCTATGTCCATCAATGACTCTTTTCAAGTTAGCAATGGCTGAAGTAATAAAAGATGATAAAACCTTATGACTGAAGTAAACATCTATTTTAAGGCAAATTTACTTTGCTTATGGTATTCAGCAAAGTTGCAAAGTTAGGTGTCTGACAACCATTAGTATAATATATTTGAGGTTACAAATACCCATATGGTAATGAAAATTTAATTTACTTTGAGGTTTGGTTGAAATATTGACAAACATAATAAATTCAAACAAGTACATAATCTGTAATTTAATCAGTTATTTGGTACTTCGAAAAAAAAGGTTTGCAAAAAAATTTTTTTTATACTAATTGCCATTAGATAACAAGTGAAAAGTTAAATGGGTGCAAGATCTGGAATATAAAATACCTTGGTGTAGATCATTTGAGGTTAATGTGATAATGTGATTTTGAAATGAATCAATGTCTCAAACAGTTATTTAAGCCTATGATAAAAATAGCTTTGCAATAATGTAAGTATGAAAGAAATATGATACCACATACAATGAAGTTACCATGGCAACACTGTCAACACTGTCAAACCAAAAAAAGATCATCTTGTTTTTTAACACTGTTAATGCATTATGTATCAGTCTTCTATGTCCCAATAAAATGTAGTATGTACCCCAAACTGAGAGGGTGAAGGACATTGTATCCCCTGTCCTTCGGATCCTATGTGCAATATTGCAGTATTCCATCAACACAGTACTATATGTGGATGGTGTGTTTGGTTTGCTTCCCATCTCCAGTATGCTTCCCATCTGCAATGGGAATTTGCCCACCACATGCTTCCCATATGCCTTAGAAATTTGCCCACCAATATCCACCCACCACATGCTTCATATCTGTAGAAAGAATTCACCAACCTGCTTCCCACCTGCAGTAGAAATCCACCTACAACATGCTTCCCATATGCAGTAGGAATGCACCAACCACATGCTTCCCATATGCAGTAGAAATCCACCACCACATATTTTTCATCTGCAGTAGGAATCCACCCACCACATGCTTTCCATCTGCAGTATGAATCCACCCTCCACATGCTTCCCATATGCAGTATGAAACCACCCACCACATGCTTCCCATATGCAGTAAAAATCACCCATCAATACTTCTCATCTGCAGTAGGAATCCACCCACTGCATGCTTCCCATATGCAGTAAAAATCACCCATCACATACTTTACATCTGCAGTAGGAATCCACCCACCACATGCTTTCCATCTGCAGTAGGAAGCCACCCACCACATGCTTCCTGTCTGCAGTAGGAATCCACCCACCACATGCTTTCCATCTGCAGTAGGAAGCCACCCACCACATGCTTCCTGTCTGCAGTAGGAATCCACCAACCACATGCTTTCCATCTGCAGTAGGAAACCACCCACCACATGATTCCCATCTGCAGTAGGAATCTACAGGGTCTAAAGTGACATTAAATTTTAGAATTTGATATGGTGTTTATAGTAATTTTTTAAAGGATTTAATTTCTTTGAGCTTCATGACACAAAGCAGTTACAATATTATCTCCATGCTGATCATAACAATCATTTAAAATTTTATAAAAAGTATGGTATAATTTGCACTCTTTCTACACTGCTAGGCTAGCCTAGTGAAAACCGTGTACAAAAAAATGTATTTTCTGGTAGAATCATTCATCCATTTTTCAAAGTTTTAGGGTTTTAAAAATTTTATTTAGGTTTCCTGTAGTTAGCTTTTTTATGCTTTGTAAGTTCTATGGTCAAAATAAAGTTTTAGGTTTCTCAGGGTTTTTGAGGTTCACTTCTAACCATGAATCCACCCACCACATGCTTCCCATCTGCAGTAGGAACTGACCCACAGGATTCCCATTTGCAGTGGAAATCACCCACCACATGCTTCTTGGCTACAGCAGGAATCCACCCATCACATGCTTTTTGGCTACAACAGGAATCCACCCACCACATTCTTCTTGGCTACAGCAGGAATCCACCCACCACATGATTACTGGCTACAGAAGGAATCCACCCACCACATGCTTCTTGGCTACAGCAGGAATTCACCCACCATATGCTTCTTGGCTACAACAGGAATTCACCCATCACATGCTTCACAATTGCAATTTTCTGCCACATACATATATAGAGAGTGCTACTTTTCAGCAGTTGCACTTCAGGAAGTTAGTGGTCTTCATAAAAAATTAATTTTAAACTATAGAAGTATGTGTTAAACATCTATCTCATCTTTCTATTGTCTGTGTTGGATAGAACACTATCCTACCTTAAATGCTTCAGAACTGGTTCTTAATGTTTTACATAATTCGTATAACAATACCATGAGACTTGATACTTTCATTTCAGTTTGATTCTTGTCTGAACTGAAATATGTAGGTTATAGTAAATTATGACAAATGTTCAAACATAATCCAGAGTGATTATTCTTGTTGTACATATTTTCATGCAACATGCCATTCTGGTGGCCTAGTGGTTCGAGTATCTGCATCAGATGCAGGAGGTCACAGGTTTGAACCCTTGCCGAGTCATACTAAAGTCTTATAAAAAGGGTAGTACCAGAGCTACTTCGCTAGGTGCTCTACATTATGAGGTTAGTGTTAGGACAGGTTGCCCTGGTGTCATGATAACTGGGTGGGACATCATGCTGCATGTCTGCAGCATGATGCCCAAGTGCTTGACATCACTATAAACTGTGACACTGTGAACATTATAGTGATATGACTGAAAATTTTTTAAACTTTTTTAAAAACTAAAAACCTAAATCACACACACATGCACAAAAATTCATGTAAGAACTTGGATATCATAAATTTTCATACAGTTGATCCTAATATAGAACAGTTTTAATATTCATCAAGATCTTTAATTGTATGTTCATACATAATAAACATTGTGATGTTTGTTTCAAAACATGCTAAAGTTTAAGGCTTATATGTTACACAGTTCAGTTGGGTAGCAGATTCTAGTGGTGTTACTGGGGTTGACTCTGCTCATTATCTAAGGAGGGAGTCATTATGGTTCCAGTACTAATGTGTGTCTAGGAAAAAGAAAGTTTCCCATCTGGTCCTTCAGCAGAAAGGAAAGTAATGACATATATGTAGGATCATTTCTTATGTGCCAATATGACCATCCGTTTAAAAGATTTGCAACAAAATTTTTAGCACAATTTTCATTTAGTATCACTCAGATAGCACAAAAAGTCTTTTGGTAAAACCCCTATGTTGAGATGGACATAAATTCTGAAGAGAAACAAAAACAGCAATTTCAAACTAGTCACCATGATGTCAGAAATGCATAATTTTCATTAAAAACTGATATGTCAATAGAAAGATAGCTACCAATTCGTAGCCATATTGGAAGTCAGAATGGCACCTACATAATTTAATATGAACTAGATATCATAAGAAGTCTTTTAATGAAAAACACATGCTGATACGACCATCCATTCAGGAAAAGTAGCCATAATAAAATTCTCAAAATGACTGCTGTGGTGGCCATCCTGGATATCTGAGCAGTAACATTTCGCTTCAGGCCAACTTAGATTTGTAGTATAGAACATGTGTTTAGAGTGAATTCTAGAACCTGAATGTGCTGATGTAAAACTTGTCTTGAACATGCTGATATACTTTTATGTATATCTATGTGTGTTAATTTTATTGATTATAGACTGAAAGCATCATTTTTTAAATAACATTAAATAGCTAACTTTTTGTAGTTGTGAATTTGTACTCTAGGATGAAGTCATTCATAAACAAAGTATATAGCTTCAAGATACATGTTGTGTGAGCTGTACTTTTAATTCAAGTAAACATCATATAATCTGAATTCAGATGATAAGTCCTTGAAAAATCAGTCTGATCTAATTCATGATTGGTTGACTGCTGGAATTTCAGTCAATGACCTGACTTAGCTTTTGTGGGTGGATTGATCTAAAATGAAAATGCAACTCTCAATCTACTTTCTGTATTCATATAAAGGATAATTGACTGAAAATTATTTTTTTCTGAGTATAAACATCAGTCTTCAAAAAGACAAATAGTTGCTATCATTTGAGATGATCTATTAATTAATTTATTTTAATTATTCATTGGAATTACAATGTGCTCAGACATTCAGATTTAGTAGCTCTGTTGGAATTACTGTGAATTCATGTAAAGGCATTTGGCATTATATACCAGGTAATTGTGATACATTTAGACTATAGTCACATCATCACAACAGACTGAACTTTATTTGGATTACCAGTGGAAGACTCAATACTTTTGAACTTGTGATATAACTTTTAAGACTATTAAGGATATTATTCACCATATTATAGGTTATTTTTAATTTTTCACATTGTATTTTAGGAAAATAAATTATATTTTGAATTTTAGAAAATGTTTTGGCTTTCACTCTTTTCTCTTATTTAGTTTAAGATCTTAGATATGTAACAATACCAATAGTCTTGATGTATCACAATGATACAAGCTAGAAAACTTTGAACCCACAATAATCCCCAAAACATTATTTAATCCAAAATATTAGTGAGCACATTGTAATTGCAATGAATAATTTAAATAAATAATTCCTCTCAAATTGTATCTGAAGAGAAATAAAGGTGATTCCAAAAAGACTGATATAAAACGAGGAATGAATGATTGTTTACTTGGTCTTATATGCACACTGTCATCATGTGCCCTGGACATAAGTAATTACCAATGAAAATTTCTTTAAAGTTGACAAACAAGATCAGGTCTCAAGGTCTCATTAGTTATGTTTTAGCAAACAACCTGACAAAAATCCATAAACCATTTAATTTCCAAGAGATAAAAAAAAACAAAATGTCCTGAATGAAAATCTATGTATACATAAAAAATGATAATAGGTAGGCCCAAATTCACACCATGAATTACAAAGTTTAAGTACACAATACAAATTAAGCATACATAAAAAAAAAATCATTAGGAGTCATTTGATGAAAATACCTTGTAAATACAACCTGTGTGAACAACAAAATATTCGTTCAGGACCCACTAGACATCACAAGATGTCTTCTTGTGTGAATCACATATCAATGTGATATTTCATTCAAGAAAAGTAGCAATAACAAACATTTTATTATGGTTGCTGCGGCAGTCCTTATTTGATTGGTACCATTGTTATTGAAAAACAATTAGGCATAATAAGAAGTTTCTCAGTGAAAACTCAATGCTGACATGACCATCCATTCTATAGTAAAAATAACAAGAGTTTCTAGAGGGCCATTTTCATTCAGCCAGGTATCCTAAGTCTTGTGGTCAAAATTCACATATCAAGATGACTTTCCTTTTAATAGGAGTACCACAGCCTAACTTTCAAGAACACTGCCTTGGAAACCATATTGGATGTCAATTCAACACAATTTTCATTTAGGACTAACTATACATCATAAGAAGTCTTTCTGTGAAAACTCCATGTTTATATGACCATAAATTCAGAAGTAACAAAAACTAAATAGTAATGATGATCTTTGTGGTAACCATATTGGACTCCAGATTGAGGTCATTAAGGCTCATGGTGTCATTATGATTTTCTGTTCAAGAGTAGCAAAATGTTTCAAAATGACTGCCATGGTGGCCATATTGGACATCAGATTGGACCATTTTTGTTTAAGAATGCTTAAAGCTTGGGATTAATGTGTGTGGGAAGTTCCATGGCAATCCTTCAAGTAGTTTAGGAAAAGTTTCAATAACAAAAACTGTGCTAATAGAGAGACAGTTGGCCGATGACAAGTGACTAACCATTTCAATAGTTTCTTCTGGCCTGTAACAAGAACTAAAATGGAAAATATTTACTGCATTTATCTGATATCAAAACTCCCAAAGTTTGTGTAAATAATGCAACTGCCCATAACAGGGTTTATGTACCATGTTAAAATCAGCCTTTAAAAGTACATCAGACTGAAAAACCACCATTATATGGTATCCAATGTATCCAGTGACAACAACAATTTGTCAGATTACTTCTATGGTTCTGATTGTGAAGGTTTCCTCTTTTTATTACAGTCCCTTGATGGTGAAGGAAATTTAAAACACCAATTACAAATTTTTCATTCACCCTTTTGAAAGCTGGATCAATTTGCTCTCTCTCTCTCTCTCTCTCTCTCTCTCTCTCTCTCTCTCTCTCTCTCTCTCTCTCTCTCTCACACACACACACACACACACAAAATTCACCCCAAGTGAAAACAAAACAAAGGAATTATAATATCAATATGTCTTACACACATCAGGTACAAATTATTTTAATTACCTGTTTGTGATATTCATAGGGAAAATTGACAGATGAATAATGGAAAAATAAAAGCATGTGAAAATTATATGGTGTCCCCTCCACCAGCCAACTTGGCTTATTAACATATCCTGTCTGCAGTGAAAAGATGCTATTATTGTTGGATAGTCTCTACTAAGGTAATCAATGGGTTAATGACAGGGATAACAGAGTAATGACCTGCTAATTTACAGCATTACAGTTGCAGACTGACGAAGGGGTTGTCTCTGGTAATAAGATTAAAAGGAAACAACGTGGGTACAAAGGGGTAGTCTCTCCTGATGAAATTAAAGGGGTCATATAAGACTGGGGAGCATAATGCAGTATTGTAGATTAGATTACAGTGGCTGACAATTAATTTGATACATGTATAAACATTAAAAATATTATAGATTTAGCACAACCACTTTTACAAATGTATAAACTACAATTCTAGTACTCACAGTTTGTATTTCAATTATGTAGCTTGGGGGACATGTAATCCCATTAGTTGAAGGCCGTAGTTTCCTGGTCTCTCACTCTAAAGAGCCTTCAGTAATCAAGGTGGTTACAATCAGGTCTCCATTCATAATTATCAATTCTGTCACTTTTTAATCTCTTTCTACAGTCTGGTTCCTTCTATTTGTGATGAAATCAGTTGCTATCACAGTCTGTCTTCAACAGGCACAACTGTCTCAAGCTCAGTCTCATACCACAGCAACACTTACTACCATATATAGTGAAAAAAAACCACCTTATTCTCAACTTGCTTACAGCAGTCTAGACACAAGATCAACAGCTGATTTCATAATGTGATTGCCTTACACATCAACACTTACTACCCTACTTAGGGAATTACCCAGCTTTACCTCAAGGGACCTACAGTATTCCACAAGTGCAGTGTGGCTGATTTAACAATGTGTCTGCCCATCACATAAACACTTACTAATCTAAACAAGAATAAAACACAACTTTATTTCAACTGGCTTATTGTAGTTGAGAGTGGAGTTCAGTGACTGGCTTGAGGATGCACTTATCCCTACATATTAAACACTTACTACTTTCAGTAACTTGAAAATAACACAACATATTCACAACATGCCAAACACAGTAGTCTAGAGCCCCATGACTGGTTGAATACTGCACTTATTCCATCATCAACACTTACTACTACAGAAGGGTATGGGGATTGGTGTGGGGTGATGATATGGCTTACTTTCAAAACTGACCCACCATAATAGTTTAGACCTGATTACAGCATTAGACTTGACTTTGCACATAAATCAACATTTATAACTCAAGGGAAATGGGTGGGGTGGGTGATAATTAGGTTTATTTCAAACTGACCCACCACAATAGTCTAGACCTGATCTCAGCTTGACTTTGCACATGTCCAACAAATCACAACTTGCTACTTCAGGGCCAATATAACCACTAGCCTGCCAGACAGTGGCACTAGTTTCAAGGATGGACAGTTAATAATGATAGCTGCAGGTCTGCAGTCAGATAAAGTTTCATTAAGTCATTATTAAATATATTATTTTAAATCTTTAAGTTTTATCTAACAGTATTTTCTGATTATTTTTTTATTATTTACTTTTTAAAATTATTTTGTCAGCTATCTGAATGTAAACATCATCACACTATGTATATTTGGCTACATCATCTCTTAAACTAAATTATAAATGATACTGTACTAAATTATAATTGGTACTGTACTAAATTATAAATGGTACTGTACAGTGCCAGTTTAACAGACTATATCTCACAAGTTTTAAAACAATTAAAATACATGATAACATTTTATGTCAGTTCATAAAACCAAATGGAGGCAGTCTTAAATCACAAGCAGAAAATTTTTTGCATTTGTACTTCAGATAAGATTTGAAGTTAAAACAGGTAAATAGCTTCATTAAATTTATCAACCTGAAATGTCAGAGACTACTAGCAATAACATGAAGATAACCTTTACAACTAATAATTGTGATCAAAATGGATCACAGACATTGTTTTATTTAAAAACCCACAAATTTGGACTTGTAGGGACTAATAAGACCAAAAACTAATATGTGTTTCTCCTATTCCACTGGTCTTAAAATTCAGGTAGTGAGGTTATTAGATATTGTTTTTTTTAACATTATTCAGGTTAGAGAATTTTTAATTTGTACTCTATGGAGATTCGAACCCAGGTCCATGGGCAAATGTCACCCATCACCTCACCTGCATGCACCAACCTATATTCCTTCACAACTAAGCAGGTATCACCTAAAAATGATGCGACTCGGTGTTATATGCACTGTGTAGCAGACACACTCTCAATTCTCATTTATCTACACAGTCATTTTAGATTCCTGTGAAAGAAATCAATTTATATAGGATTAATTATAGTAATCATTTCTTGCATGACTGTGCTATTTTTTCCACTGAATTCAGACTTATATGACCTGTGAAAAAATTATTGAATACTTAAATCTCTCTCTGTGTGTGCATATTTTCAATGGAATTACTTGTATTGTGGATATGTATGTGATGTGATTCACGTGTGAGAAAGATGTTGATACTTTATTCATTGCTATACATTAGACATGTGTGTGTGTATATATATATATATATATATATATATATATATATATATATATATATATATATATATATATATATATATATATATATATATAAAGTATACACATATACATGTATGAAGCATAGAGTAGTTCTCTGAATAAAGTAAAATATTAGAAATTCCATGTCTGTTTTCACTACAGGTATATTTCTTATTTAATATGCATTGCTTTAAGATAATTACTGTGCCAATGAAACACATATTTTTGCACCTTTGTTATAGCAGGGTCACACTGTGTGTGTGTGTGTGAGTGTGTGTGAGTGTATGTGTGTTTGTGCATGCATGTGCACATGAATGCATGTATGTATGCATGCACACATGTGTGTGTTTGTGCATGCATGCACACATGAATGTGTGTGTGTGTGTGTAATGTACTAAATGCTTCAATACTGGGCTAAACCAAATAGATATGCAAATCAATTTTTAAATTTTTAATGGGGTTGGGGAGTGCTAGGGTCAGCACCAAAAAAGTGGATGGTCAGCTGACCAGAAACACATTTTTGGGGTCAAGATGTGAACTGAATGAGATAAAGTGAAGTTATTTTGGGATCAATTTGGTTTGTAAATCAAACCATATAACATTTTTATTCTCCCTATAAATCTATTCATGCAGCATCTACAATACAAGGCTATTAAAGCAGCACTGTTGCAAAATATATCTTTCTTCACAATAAAATGTGTTTATTATATGCAAAGATTACAGAGCTAATGCACTGTGGCTTTCAATTGATGTTACACATAGCTTTGGTGAATAACTTGGAAACAGGTATTATTGATCATTAGAGAGTATGCCTTTCTTAAGTGTTGCAATGAATTTGTTGAGTGGAAAAAAAGTTAGAAACAAAAGTTTTGGACTGCTCTTTATTCAGAACAAGTAAATAAGTAAATCACTGTTTAACTATTCATTTAATGTTGATAAAGAATTTATACAATCAAATGGGTTACCTAGTACTGTTTCTTTTTTTCATGTTATTCCCAGTGTTACGACAGTTTCAACATTAAGCAACAGAATGAAGCAAAGCCAACAAGATTGATAAAACTTAATAAATAATTTAATTATCAAAGTTAAAAAAATAAACCAAAGTTAAAAAATAAACAAATTTAAGGGAACTTATTATTAGAAAGGAAATCTAACATAATCCTGACAAGTTCTGTTCAAGCCCAAAAGAATTGAATGTTCCAAATAAATTGCAGATCCTCAAATATATGTATCACATTATGGCATAGTCCAGAATGTATATGTTGAATAATTCCAGATAGTCCCAGAATATCATTCCAGTCCAATGAGCACTTTGTAGTTCCAATGAACAATCTTAACAAATGTCTCCTCTCAAATTATCTGAACACATCATCAAAAGAACTATGCAGACTGACATATGAAAAAAGAATCTGAAACAGGAATGTATCCGAAATGGGAATTAATCTAATTGCTCAGTTCTCTCCTTATATATACCTTCAAGAGTCTATTATGACTATATGTCACAATATAACACATATGACAGACCTTACTATTTAATAAAATATTTCAAAATACCTAATCATGTGACTGAACCCATCAAATGGGAAATGACTTAATTTGTCTAAGAATGCATCTGACCTACACTCTAAAGACAATAAGAAATTACCCCAAAGTTGTCAACAGGTTTTAATATTAGAAACCTGACAACATCTTTTTATGCATCCTATACAATCTACACTCATAATATCTTGAAATAGAATTTTATACCCGAGGAAAAATATTAGCTATCCACTATCTTCACTACAGATGGTTATTACAATTTATAGTCATGAATCAAACTTCACATAGTATAGATACAGTCATGAACCAAGAGTTACATAAACTATAGATATACATAACTGTTGCGGAATTATATAAATTCCTTTGTTGATTAAATATGTGTACTAGGGTTTAATTTCACATCTGATAATTATTTATAATAAAGATTATATTAAATTGACGGGTTCACAGGAACAGCGAAACTGTTTAGCAACTGAAGTTTTAAGACAAACTATAAAACAAATATACAACACTTTATTTAAGACTTATGTCTGACAGGAAAAGGTAGTTTCAACCACTGTGTTATTGTCTGGATCAAGTAACAACATTAAATATGAAATTAAGGATGGAATAAAAGAGATCTGAGCAGAATATGGAATAGAATAACATGAGCGCCCAAATGTAAACTATAAACAATTTATTTAATTATGTAAACAAAATGAAATCATGCATGACATGTCAATGATTCAAATTTCTCAGAGATAGATTTCAAAATTATTAAAAATTCAATTAGTCATTCTGTTATACTGTTAGAACAAATTGCATCACATGATCCAGTAACTGATCAAACTCAAATTACCAGCATGATAGCATTGCCTGGTGCTTGCATTATTTTTCTCAAAATTTCTTTCCTTCACCCCTTCCCTCTAGCCTCTTGGTTGCAGATAGTGCTCTTTTCCCACTGTGCAACTATTTTCTTATACTTAAAAAAATAGAGTACTCAAATACATGTATTGTCTATCCAACTCCACAGAACTAGCTAGGGGCAAATAAAAACAAAGATTGATACACAATCCTATTATATAAATCCATGTCTTGTTAGCAGCTACTGCATAACATAATTAAACCTCTTTAAATAAACTATCACACCCCACTGTGGCTATAAATTTACCAGTCGAACTATGAGTCAGAATGCACTACTCATTTCTCAGGTGTGATGTGATTATGATTTTGAACCTGGCTTTAACAATTTTTCAGTCATATCACTATGATGTCTGCAGTGTGGCAGTTTATAGTGATGTTTAGCACTGGGGCATCATGCCATGTAGCATGATGTCCCACCCAGTCACATTATCCTGACAACAGGCCGATCAGTCCTAACACTAACCTCATAATGATGATCGCCAAGCGAGGCAGCTGTTAGTACCATTTTTGTAAGTCTTTGGTATGACTCAACTGGGGATTGAATCCACGACCTCCCGCATCTGAGGTGGATGCTCTAACCACTAGGCCAACGGAGCAGTTGGAAAGAATTCAAAACTTAATTACATATGAATTAGTAAGAGTCACTTCTTATCCTAACTACATTACTTTGTTAATTAGTGATTAATTGACGCAGATTTCCAGACATAAGAAAAATCACTTCTTAGTATACCTTTACAAAAAATGAAATCTTCAGGATACACATCATTAAGACAGATAATTTACTCCTCACAATTTGTGTTAGAAGAAATACATGAAATCTTACACTACATGATTTCCATTACATATAAAACAACTGAATTGGAACTCATTCATATAACAAAATATTGTACAACTTTCTTACATTACATGAACCATATAACATGCATGATTATTTCTAAACTCAAGAAAAAAAGTATGAAATTAAGATGAATAAATTTAACCATAATTACAGATTTATATCAATGAATATACATTACATGCAATCAAGACTAACCTAGTACCCTATTGGAGATATGCACCTACCTATACAGCTAGATCTCTCTTCTTTCTGTGTCCTAAATGTTCTGACTCTTGCCCTTAAGATTATTTGTTTAACAAGAAAAGACACTTGCTATTTTTCCTTGGAATCAGCTTCTTGGCATCCCACAGAAACTTTGATTAATTCTACAAGGGGAACTATTTTAAAACCCTGAATTCCATCTGAGAACACACATACCCTTGTTTAGCTTAGCCAATCAGGATTTCTACTCTATATTCAAAAAATCTTTATCACTCCCATCACAGTCAGAAAAATCCCCTCTAGCCCACCTTTATTAACAACTATTCTGGAGAATATAATTTCAAATGGACCACAACTTCCTATAATTTTACCTGGTTAATATCAACTCTGGACATATTTCTGCTATGACCTTACATTAAAATTGTGCTCTCTTCTGTTCCTAACAATTAACCAAGTGGGTCCTAACTAAAATTCAATTCTTGCCTCCAAGCAGAAGATGTCAATTTTCACTAGCTACCAAGTTTATCAGTAAGCTAACCCATAGGTAAATCTCAATGTTTACATGTCATGCTGACCACAAAATAAATGACTCTGAAATTATACTACAGACAGATTATTCTTCAAAATTTTGCACCATTAAAATAATATTAAAATTTTGGTTTCAATCTGCACTTTTGAAGCAAGTATATAAATAAAATGAAACTCTTCTGAGGCATTATTAAGCATTTAAATGAAATCATTGATGAACTTTTTAATTAGCAGTGACAGATACAATAATGTTATCATTTTATTAGTGCTATGTATACTCTTATTTTTTATTTTTTGTTGCAAACTGTTATAAAGTATCTTGAAAATATTTTTAAAAATTATAGGATTAATACTATTATTTCAATGAAGAAGTTGCAATTAATTGTATTATATACAAATCAGCAACATTGCCAAATTCAAAGTGTGATGTTTTTTCATAAAAGTAAATATTCACATTGTGACTTTCTCTATCCTGACCTTTTGTCCTGCAACATAACACACAACATAATCTGCCCAGGACTTTGCCCACATAACCCAGTATTATCATCTGCCCAGAACTTTGCCCACACCACACAATGTTATCTTTTGCCCAAGGCTTTACCTACACCAGGCAAGGTCATCTTCTGCTTTGCCTACACAACACAATATTATATTCTGCCCAGGGCTTGGCCCACACCACACAATATTATTTAATGCTAAAGGCTTTTCCAACATCACCACAATACATGTATTGTATTATGCCCAGGGCTTTGCCCTCACATCACAACATTATCATCTGCTATGGTTTTGCCCATGAAACACATATTCTTTCCAGGGAATGGCCCACACCACACAATATTATCTCCTGCTCAGGGTTTCTTCCACATCACCACAATGCATGTATTATCTTATGCCCAGGGCTTTGCCCACACCACACAATATTATCATCTGCACAGAGCTTTGCCCAGGCAAAACAATATTATATTATGCCCAGGGCTTTGCCTACACCACACAGTACTATCATCTTCACAGGGCTTTGCCCACACCACCCACTATTATCATCTACACAGGGCTTTGCCCATACCACACAGTATTATCATCTGCACAGGGCTTTGCCCACACCACCCAATATTATCATCTACACAGGGCTTTGCCCATACCACACAGTATTATCATCTGCACAGGGCTTTGCCCACACCACCCAATAGTATCTTCTGCCCAGGGATTTGCCCATACCACACAGTATTATCTTCTGCCCAGGGCTTTGCCCATACCACACAGTATTATCTTCTGCCCAGGGCTTTGCCCACACCACACAGTATTATCATCTGCACAGGGTTTTGCCCATACCACACAGTATTATCATCTGCACAGGGCTTTGCC
The DNA here is from genome assembly GCA_016746295.1 of Potamilus streckersoni. Classification (NCBI taxonomy): domain Eukaryota; kingdom Metazoa; phylum Mollusca; class Bivalvia; order Unionida; family Unionidae; genus Potamilus; species Potamilus streckersoni. The sequence continues at coordinate 3,900,643 of JAEAOA010001195.1, forward strand.
CATACCACACAGTATTATCATCTGCACAGGGCTTTGCCCACACCACCCAATATTATCATCTACACAGGGCTTTGCCCATACCACACAGTATTATCATCTGCACAGGGCTTTGCCCACACCATCCAATAGTATTTTCTGCCCAGGGCTTTGCCCATACCACACAGTATTATCTTCTGCCCAGGGCTTTGCCCATACCACACAGTATTATCTTCTGCCCAGGGCTTTGCCCACACCACACAGTATTATCATCTGCACAGGGTTTTGCCCAAACAACTTAATATTATCTTTGCCCACACCCCACAAATGTTATTTTCTGCAAAAACTAAATTCCATCCTGAGCTCAAGTTAATTAATGTTATTGTTGATTTCACTTTGTGCATTATAAAACCTCAAGTTTGCTTCTTTTTTACCTTTATTATTATATAATCAAGCAATTGGCATCATCCCTTTTTAAACACTCTTTCCACAGTTCTTTATCATCCAATTAATTTGAGATGTCAATTTTAATTTTAAAAAGCTAGGAATTTATTGCATTAGTACATTAACAGTGAACTTGACAAGTCACAAGGATGGATTCCAAAAGATCATCAGAAAGGAAAACAAAATACAGATATGAATTATATTTGAAGGCCTCAAGGTAGATTAAAGGTATCTTTATTAAATAAAGTCTTTATTATTATTATCATCATGATTATTATTATTATTATTATTATTATTATTATTATTATTATTATTATTATTATTATTATTATTATTATTATTATTATTATTATTGTCATTATTATTATTATTACCAAGTTTGGACAAAATTCAACATTACTAAAAATATATTTTAAAGAGATTACACATTTATCCTGAATGACAGCTGAACTTGAATTGACAGATTGATATGCAATTTCAGCCCCCTCCCTCCCACAACAGAGATTTGTGCCCTGGATAACCATATGTGGCTTCTATGCTCACCAACTGTTACTTTTGCATCTTTATAATATATTTCTTCCTGAAACCTTTGAATTGCTATACTACATTATATTTAAACCTGGAAGGCTAGATGTTGCATCAATGCATTTTTGTGAAACATATTTCTCCTTAACACATCACACATTCCACAAAATTAGATTTATAACATTTCAAATAAAGTAATTTTGACCACTCCATGGGTTTCATTGACTGGTGACATAATATTTACACTTGAGACCCATGGAAAACTTGTATATCTTTTCCCTAATTTTCTCAAAGTGTTTCCTGTAAAAAAAAAATTTTTAAAAACTTAAAAAATTAAAACTCTTCAAGATAAGCTCTGTAACTTTTCAAGGAATGTTAAAGTTTTGCAAGGAGTATTTTGTCAGGTAAACAAAGTTGCAGGACAAAGAAGTCACAAATAAACATAGAACAGAAAGTCACAGGACAGTACATCATAACTGCATTTTGTCAGAAAATAATAAACAATTTGAAATTGTTTACCAACTGAAATCTTATTGAAAAATTGCAAAACAAACATATGACACTGAGATCACATAGCTTTCTTTAAGGCTTCCATCTGACAAGAAAATTGCCAAACAAACATACACTGTATAATATTATTTAAATTCAGCCAATTTGATCCACTATTGATTTAAGATTTCTGTTTCAAAGAAAATGATAGTTTTGTTAAGAATATACATAAATATAAATTAAACCTGTAAGGAAATGTGAACAACAATTTTTTAAAAATAACATGAACATAACAGTTGATTATAGATTTTCATCAACTGAAAAATATATATAGGGTCAATGATTCAGTTCAATCCGAATAAGGCATTTGACACAATAAGGAATGAATAAAGAACAAATTTACAATGTCCTTAAACATTTTGGTTTAAAATAACTTCTGTAAATGGATAACAGAATATATAAGCACAGACAAATGGTAAAATAAGAAAATGTTTTCCAATATTATTATATATACTATTCAAAATTTTACTGTTTACTATTTAATTTATTATTAATAAAAAGCAGTAGAAAAGAGATAAAATGACCTTTAAAGACCCAATACATCCTGGCCAGTTCAGAAAACAAAATACATATTGGATAATAGCAAAACAAGCCACTACAACTCTTTCCACACATAAAATGAACAAATATTGATCTCCAGCAAGGGACACAAGATCACCAAAAGAAGCAAAGAAATGAGTCGTATGGTGTAATACTTGATGAGGAGAGTACAAGACAGTTTTTCAGAATTAATCTTTAGGTCATAAATCAGAACAAATATAAACCTGATAACAGGAATCCAAACAGGTATGTTCCCATCCAGACAAAACAAAAGGAAAGAAATCCTAGTCACAAATATCAAATAAACTGTCAGGATAAAAATTATTTTTTATTTTTTTGGGGGGGAAAATCCCACAACATTAGATGGGGGAAGGGTCTTATATAAATAAAATCTTTTGAGACATTCAGACAAGAGCAGATAACCACCTATGATTACTTTTTTAAAAAGTACATAAATAAAATGAAACATATGATATATAAGAATATAATAATAAAATTTTGGTGTCAATCTCTAAATTATATTTTAAACAAGCATGTAAATAAAATGAAACCCTTACAAAATGGCTTTACTTTCAATGGCTTCAAATATGAGCTTATGACAAAAAAACCAAAACAAACAAAAGCATCATATGTCTGAAGAGAATAAAAAAAAATGTTTTTGTACAAGAAATCATTCCATAATGGAAATCATCAAAAGCAACAAAGGTGGTTTTAAACTCAGCTTTTAAGGTTACCTGTATACTAGTCATATTACACAGTGGAAAGTGAAAATTCATTTCTATTTTTGATTATTAATTGCAAAGGTTCAATTTACATATGAGAAGATACAGTTTTGGAAAGCAGTATTAATGATGTCAGTTTGGAAAGCAGTATTAATGATGTCAGTTTGGAAAGCAGTATTAATGATGTCAGTCTGGAAAGCAGTATTAATGATGTCAGTCTGGAAAGCAGTATTAATGATGTCAGTCTGGAAAGCAGTATTAATGATGTCAGTCTGGAAAGCAGTATTATTGATGTCAGTCTGGAAAGCAGTATTAATGATGTCAGTTTGGAAAGCAGTATTAATGATGTCAGTCTGTAAAGTAGTATTAATGATGTCAGTTTGGAAAGCAGTATTAATGATGTCAGTCTGGAAAGCAGTATAAAATGATGTCAGTTTGGAAAGCAGTATTAATGATGTCAGTCTGGAAAGCAGTATTAATGATGTCAGTTTGGAAAGCAGTATTAATGATGTCGATAGAGTAATTTCTATTTAAAAAATGCTGACCTAACTCTGTCAAAGATGATTTAAAAACTGTCATCCAAAATAATTCTTCTGTATGTCTTTTGCTTGATTATATAGTATCCCATTTTTACACGATTTAGGATGATGTGAAGAATATTCAATCTATTGATGAATATTCATTTTTTAACATGAAATATGGTAGTGATGTCATTGTTTTCATTTTGCACGACCTTTATGTCCAAAAATGATATTTTAGCTTTAGATGCACTGAATGTAAATTTTACTGTTAGACGTAATTTGTTTAAACAGTGTAAAAAAAAGTCTTCTCAAAACCATAAATATATCATCGAAAAATCTGGTAATAAGAGACATTTATATAAAAAGTCATTTTCTAATTTCCAGTTTCTAAGATTTATTTTATGTATTAAAATACAATTTATCTGTATTGTATATGCATATTTTCATATCAATTATTCATTTAAGAATAAAACAGGTTAAAAATGTTATCTTTGATGTCATCTTGTTTATGTTTTTTGTTTATATTGTTGATCACTTAAAAACAGAATATATTTAATGACCTAAGCAATGATATTTTATTCAGTTTGAATTTAGTCTCATGAAGCAGTAAAGCAAACCAGTCACACATTGTATGTGTTGGTGTTGTTTACTTTATAATGTGTGTGTGTGTGTGTGTGTGCATATATATATATATATATATATATATATATATATATATATATATATATATATATATATATAGATGCAATAAACTGACGTCGAACAGTACGAAACTAGTAACTAACTAGCCTAAGCACTTTCGACTCTTAATGAGTCTTTTTCAAAGGCAAATACAAAACATATATACGATAAACAAATAAACACAAAAATGTTGTGTTTGTAAACCTCTACATGGCTGTCTTCACATGTGCTAAAGCTATAAATACAACCAGCTTGTATAGACTAGATGCGGAAACTCGTCAGTTTATTGCATCTAATTTAATTAATCCCTGACACACGTGATCCCTTGGTGGATCCAGTACGCTTGAAAGGGTTGTTATTCGCCATATGATTTGTATTCTTTATATATATATATATATATATATATATATATATATATATATATATATATATATATATATATATATATATATATATATATATGTTTTTAATCATTTAAACACTTTTTGGCCCCAAACCATAATGCAAGTGTGAAAATCTGCCTCCTAATCTGTGTCAGAATGTAGACATGAACCATTGCCCTTAGCCAATTACTTCAGTGACCTGAATCCTGCCCTTCCAACATGTGATGTGTCATGTGATGTGTCAGCATCTTTACATGTGCCAGACATTCAAGAAATGAAGATGAATTGGAAGTGAGGGAAGAAAAGCAAAACAACTAGCCTTGATTATTTACCACAAAAATATTATTTTTGGGAGGGAGTTCACTGTCAGACTTGAACAAATATGCCTGCTACGCATTGTGTATTTCAAGTCTTTAGTGGTCTGCAGAGAAATATATAGATGCAGGCTTGGATTGGTTTCTAATATTTACTCCATATTTAATGTATGCATGTTTTTATTCTGTACTAATGCAATTAATGATTGTATTACTGTACTGTTGCAATAAAAGGTTCTCAGATATTTTAGAATAATTTAAGACTGTGATTTTTTACCAGATACTTCAAACTATAACATCAAAAATTGAAGACTATTTCCATAAAAACTTAAATGATTTACATAAAAAACTTAAATGTTTTTTTTTTCATTAACACTTTTCACAGAGACTGGTAGTGTTAAAAGTCTTAGGGTGGGTGTTGAATCATCACAGAGTTGTCTAACCTGGCATAATGTATAATGCAATGTTATTAAAGATTTCAATGATTATAAGTTCATCAAAATAGTTCCTGAATGTCGTCACCAGCCACCCAACTCGTGGCCAGCTGGCAGATTTACTATTGACTTCATATGGTGTACAGAAGTTGAAATAAATTCTTTGAATCTCAGGATACTTTTACAAAAATTACGTATATAAACAGAATGCAAATCAAGCATTCATTTAGTATCTGAATTTGTAATTTATAAGTTGACTTTGTTTCAGTGTGCTTTATTGAAAATGGTAAATTTTGGTGATTGAGTATAGGAGAAACTGCCAAGTTGCCAATAGTCCAGGTAATATTGGCAGAATATTGTCTGTTAGTGACCTTATCAAGATGCATCTATAAGGATATAACTTCTTTACTTTGTTTATTTCTGCATTCAAACATGAAATCTGTTGCCTTTGTAAGCTTTAAGTGTACTTTGGTAACAAATGCTGCTCCCAAATTTCAATCAACACTTAATTTTCATTTACAATAACAAAATTCATCCATCTCTGATTTCTCCATAATTTTCAGATATGATTAAAGTGTGATGAGAATTGAAACTGTTAATTAAAAAACTTCTAGCATTATATTTAATTCTGCCCTAAAATCTTTTATAGGTTTTGTAGTAGAGAGTAACAGATGTGGGCAACACATGATGAAATGTTCAAAATGAAATATGTCATGTAAGTTCAGTCTTTAACTATTGCACAATGCATGTAGAAAACTACTACAAATAAAGTAAATACTTTAAATGTCTGCATATAACATCTGATCTCCAAGATGTGTGGAAAGAGGGAAGAAGAAAAAGGAGAGAAAAGAACAATAAAGTCTTAATATGAAAATATGGTTCCAGACTATGACACTATGACCATTTGAATATAGTATACAAACCACAAGTCTGGTTCCAAATCCTTGATTTGACTGTTAAGAAATCCAGTACCACCAAAATATAACACATATTTTCTAAACCTACCTTTTGAATGCCAAAGTTAAGAAGAAAAAAAAAACACAAAGGAGACTCAGTCATAAACATCAACACCCATTTAAAAAAAAAACACAAAGGAGTCTCAGTCATAAACATCAACGCCCATTTTTAAAAAACCCACAAAGGAGTCTCAGTCATAAACATCAACACCCATTTTTAAAAAAACCCACAAAGGTGTCTCAGTCATAAACATCAACACCCATTTTTAAAAAAACCCACAAAGGAGTCTCAGTCATAAACATCAACACCCATTTAAAAAAAAAAACAAAGGAGTCTCAGTCATAAACATCAACACCCATTTTTAAAAAAAACCACAAAGGAGTCTCAGTCATAAACATCAACACCCATTTTTAAAAAAAACCCACAAAGGAGTCTCTGTCATAAACATCAACACCCATTTAAAAAAAACCCCACAAAGGAGTCTCAGTCATAAACATCAACACCCATTTTTAAAAAAACCACAAAGGAGTCTCAGTCATAAACATCAACACCCATTTTAAAAAAAACACACAAAGGAGTCTCAGTTATAAACATCAACACCCATTTTAAAAAAAACATAAAGGAGTCACAGTCATAACATCAACACCCATTTTAAAAAAAACACAAAGGAGTCTCAGTCATAAACATCAATGCCCATTTTTAAAAAACCCACAAAGGAGTCTCAGTCATAAACATCAACACCCATTTTTTTAAAAAAACCACAAAGGAGTCTCAGTCATAAACATCAACACCCATTTTTAAAAAAACCCACAAAGGAGTCTCAGTCATAAACATCAACACCCATTTAAAAAAAACACAAAGGAGTCTCAGTCATAAACATCAACACCCATTTTTAAAAGAAGCCACAAAGGAGTCTCAGTCATAAACATCAACACCCATTTTAAAAAAAAAAACCCAAAGGAGTCTCAGTCATAAATATCAACACCCATTTTTAAAAAAACCCACAAAGGAGTCTCAGTCATAAACATCAACACCCATTAAAAAAAAACACAAAGGAGTCTCAGTCATAAACATCAACACCCATTTTTAAAAAAAAACCCAAAGGAGTCTCAGTCATAAACATCAACACCCATTAAAAAAAACACAAATGAGTCTCAGTCATAAACATCAATACCCATTTAAAAAAAACACAAAGGAGTCTCAGTCATAAACATCAACACCCATTTTTAAAAAAACCCACAAAGGAGTCTCAGTCATAAACATCAACACCCATTTAAAAAAAACAACACAAAGGAATCTCAGTCATAAATATCAACACCCATTTTTAAAAAAACCCACAAAGGAGTCTCAGTCATAAACATCAACACCCATTAAAAAAAACACAAAGGAGTCTCAGTCATAAACATCAACACCCATTTTAAAAAAAACCCACAAAGGAGTCTCAGTCATAAACATCAACACCCATTTAAAAAAAAACACAAAGGAGTCACAGTCATAAACATCAACATCCATTTTTAAAAAAACACACAAAGGAGTCTAAGTCTTAAACATCAACACCTTTTTAAAAAACCACAAAGGAGTCTCAGTCATTAACATCAACATCCATTAAATAAGGCAACATGGAGCTATATCATTAGAATATGGATCAAAATTATTATGAGCAGACAGGTACCCAGTTACCTACTTACATTTTTACTGCTTACAGATTGTTTATACATGCTTTAATTATAGGCATATATTGTGTCAAAAAAGTTCTCCATCTAATTCTTATCTATACATTTATTCAAAATTGTGTTATTATTCTATGCTGGAGGTTATCAAAGTACCAAATTCAAATTTTGTTGTGACATGTTGTGATATGGCAAGATTACTATCTATAGGCCTCTAAAATGAGTAATAAAATCACAAGAAAAACCATCAACATTATGATGTCATCTACAGCAAGTGTCATCATGAAGAATTGGTGTATCTCATGTACATGACTTCCCAATATCAGAATGCTACATTACACCATGTCACACAAAAAAACATTAATTAAAACTGCCAAACATTCAACCATCAATATTATGATGTCATCTACAGCAAGTGTCATCATGTAGAATTGGTGTATCTCATGTACATGACTTCCCAATATCAGAATGCTACATTACACCATGTCACACAAAAAACATGAATTACAACTGCCAAACATTCAACCATCAATATTATGATGTCATCTACAGCAAGTATCATCATGTAGAATTGGTGTATCTCATGTACATGACTTCCCAATATCAGAATGCTACATTACACCATGTCACACAAAAAACATGAATTAAAACTGCCAAACATTCAACCATAATTGTAATTTGCGAAAACCAAATTCCAAAATTCCAAAATATTTAATCATGACAATAGGGACACAGTACATCATCAAACACATGTAAAATACAGTCCATTTTAAAAGATAATCCTTTTCTGAGAAAACATTTATAGCATAATGTCTTCATCTTCACCAGTCAAGGTTCTAATGTGTCAACCATATCTACAATGTATCCAAACCATGGCTAGCAAAGATGAATTGCCTTGAGCAAAGGAGTTATGAGCATTTATGTCTTACTACAAACTGTATCAATTAGAATATGCAAGAGAAACTGTTGAAAGCACATCAGTGTACTGGGGAAACTATGTCTATTTATTCAGAACAGTTTGCGAATTGCTCATCTACAAACAAAAAGGATTTCATGGAAAATATCCAGAACTTACAAATGTGTAGAAATTAGGCATTTCTCTGTTGAACAAATAGTATGGTAAGTACCAAATTATATGCCACACCACAACCATTTAATCAATCATCAGAAGAGCTAAGCTATCTGCACTGAAACCATTTTTCTTTTTTCATTCTGAATGACCTTGACCTTTGCCCTTCTCATCATAACATCAATAGGCTTGAGGATTAGCCAACATTAAAGCCATCAATAAAGTCTGATGCAGAGCTGCTGTATAGTATAGAGACCATTTTTCAGCAGGCCTTGATCATTGATAGTTTGACATCACAAAAAAATCAACAGCATACTTCATTACTCCAGTTGCACACCATCCACAATGTTCCACTGAGATATTTTATGTAAAACTGATGTTATTGTGCAGAACTGTTATGTTATTATTTCAGCCATGGTGACCATGACCATCACCCTTTTAACCCCCAAATCAACATCCTTACCCTAAAATTAAACAATCCACAAAGATTAGACCTGGTCTGTGAAGTAAAACTACTTTTGTTGTGCATAAACTTATATTTCTTATTTAGGTGACCTGACCTTTCGTATTTTGACTGTAAAATGAACAGCATCCTAACCCCAATAGCAAGGCATCTGCTAAGTTTTATCAAGGTATGTAATGCAGAACAGCTGTTTTATGCTGAAAACATTTTTTGATCCTTTCAGAAATATTGACCTTGACCTATGACCTTTAGACTCTATAGGGTTATTCATTAACCAATTACAAGCCATTACTGCAGACTGGAAACCATAGATGGAGAACAATTTGTGTGGAAAACTGTTTTCTTCTTTCATAGTGGCCTTGACCTTAGCCCTTTGAAACCCAAAATCAATAAGATTCTGTCTTATCCCATGGGCAAGTTTGGTAATTGTACATGGCAGACAACATTAATCATTCTGGTATTTCTTTCTTTCACTCACCATGACTTCAACTTTTAAGCCCAAAATTGATATCCCTAAGTGCAAGCCATATCCACAAAGTTTGATAACTGTATACAGAGCAGAAGTAAAGTTATTGTGTGTAAATCAAATTGATAAAAACAAATGGATGGATGAACAGATAGATATTGCAACATACATAAAGTGTTTTCTTTTATGGCCGGTGAATCAAAAATACTCCAACATACCAAATTTGGGGGGGGGATTTGGTTTTATAACAGCTTAAAACATTTTCAGTCATATTGCTACAATATCTGCAGTGTGAAAGTTTATAGAGAGGTCTAGCACTGTGGCATCTTGCCACAGACATGTAGCTTCCATGGGCGCCTGCAGGATTTTTTGCAGAAAAAGGTCAGGATTTTTTTGCTGGGGGGGTCAGGATTTTTTTCAGGGCAGGGGAGGTCAGTTAGTCATGGCTGGGATAGTTAGTATAGTAAGCAGTCAGAAACTAAACCTAATATTTAATTAATAAACATTATGAACAGAATCTTGTCACATATATTCAGCTTCATTTGTGTGACTAAACTTATCAGAATTTAAATATATGTATTTGCGGTATGATTTCCAGGAGGGTCACATGACCCCTCTTTGATCTATGCTGCGGGCATCCATGGAAGCTTCATGTCCCACCCAGTCACATTATCCTGACACCAGGCTGACCAGTCCTAACACTAACCTCTTAATGCTGAGTGCCGAGTGAATCAACTGTAAGTACCATTTTTATGAGTCTTTGGTATGACTCTGCCAGGGTTTGAAAAAACATCCTTCCACATCTGAGGCAGACAATCTAACCACCATACCACTGGAGCCGTCACCAAATTTGGTAACCCAAATACCCAAATATTTTCTTATTGTCAAACTTAATAAGTTCACAAGATACCTCAAGTGATATAACAGACAGAAATTGTTTCAAGATGAAAACATACCATAGTTTGGTTCAATCCATAAGTAATAAAGGGGTGGGGTGGAAAGACATCATTCAAAGCATTCTTCTAATATATCCTCAAACTAGGTTTGATAATGATTCATTCATACTTATTTTCATCCTGCTTACAAAACCTAACAAATAAAAACCATTTTTTTTAAGGACAAAGAGATACATTAAGTCTTCATAAATTGACCCCCAAGGTAGCAATGCTGGATTTCTGATCAGGTGCTCCCTAACTATGCATGACAAGAATTGTAGCACAAACTCTTTCAATTATGACTTTTTTCAGGAGTTGTAATAACAAAGCTTTTCAGATTCCCAACAATATTTGATGTAATACTGGCACCAATTTCATTTCAACAGACAGAATAAGAAGTCTCATTAAATACTCCAATATGACCATCCATTTACAAGAAGAAAAATAAGACTTTCAAGACAGCCTAGATAGTGGCCATATTGGATGTCAAATGGGCATCATTTTCATTTATCACATCTCATTTTCAATATGACCATGTGCTCAAAAATGAAGATCAATATTTTTCAAAGCTGGAAACTGTGGCAGCCAATTATCAAATGTTCAAGGAGCTCTATTTTCATTTTAGAAAGATTACACATAGTAAGAAACCCATGTTTATACCATGCATTCAAGAGGAAAAACAAGATTCTGATGGTTGTCACAGGAGTCATAATAAATGTCATGAAGGCACCATTTCCAGTTAGAACCCACTAGATATCCCAAGAAGTCTGCAAGCGAAAACCTGATGTCAATATAACCATCCATTTAGGAGTAGAAGCAATAAAAAAATGTCAAGATGACCAGCACAGTAGCCAATACTGGGTGTCTGAGTGACACCAATTTCATTCAGAACTAACTAGACCTTGGGATGAATGTGTATGTGAAAAGTTTCATGGCGATCCTGCCAGTTGTTTAGGATTGTCAGTGATATGGGGCCAACAGACCCTGTATGTTTTCTAATGTGCAATCTTTTGCACAGGTATTTACATATTTTGTAATATAGAAAAATATTTTTTTTGTAGGGGTAATTTTTTAAAATAAAGTTTAAAATGCTGGATGTAACATTAGAACACTCTTAGAGTCAAATCACTGTTTGATAGCCATCTGTATTCTTCCTATATTCAATCTATCTATCATTACCTTAGCCTAGTGATTAAAGCACTCTCCATTATGGATCACTGCCATCTCATGTCTGTCTGCACGTCTGTCTGCGTGGGTTCATGTCTAAGATTTGGCGAATGTGGATATGTGAGAAAGCTTGCCAGTAGCTTCTGGTGGGTTGGTGGTTCTTTCTGCGGATTTCCTGGTTTCTTCCTCCACCATTAATAATGGCAGCCATGTATAGCCTATCATGTACTGAAAAATGACTTTAAGCCCTACAACAACAACAACATAGCTTGCATTAAACTTAGATCTTTATGAAAGACTATCTGCAAATAATGGTTAACCATACAACAAAGTAAAAAAATTGTGACCATCATTTTTATACTGAATAAAGTTGCTCTTGTGCCAGCCAGTAAGGAGTATATAATAATTACTGCTGATGAGTTTTTACTTGATGTCGTTAAGATCTAAAGATGTGTACACAAGAACCAGTGAAAATCTTAAAATTACCACCAATATTGCACTGCCAATACAAGATGTAGTTTTATCATGGTCATATCAAGTCATAAATGTAGTTCCTTTAATTTTTAATATCACTTGAACAAAAAAGTTCATATTTTTGGGTTCCAATAGTATACTGGAGGAAGGAAGGGAAGGGAGTATGTTCAGTTGGATAGCATCACTTTGTTTTTATTAATTTGAGCAATTTCCCATGAACAAAAGTCTTCCACAGATTCAGAAATCACCTCTGCTGATGGTATTTGTTGATATGCAGACTGTAACCAGTTCATGTTTACTGCTATGAAATCTGAAGCTCATTTTGATAAGGTAGTGTAACCAGTCAATCAAAAGTTCATCTATAAAATGCATAGGCAAATGTTCAAGTATACCAGTAGTGTGACCAGTGCAGAGACACAAGAAACTTGTGCCAATTAATTTAACACCACTCTGTCTTTCCACCATCAATAATTGCATTGTACTTGGTAACAAAAACTGCCTTGGCATGATCTCTCCTGTTCATTTGCAAAATATAACATAATCATATCTGTAAGGACTACATTTAAGAGATAATTTAATAGGAATTGTACTGTAAAGGCAACAGCTACTCTGGCAAATAAAGAATCAACTACAAGCAACTGATGTGGTGAAACATGCAATCAATCTGCCACAACAAATCATCTTGTTACAAGCCAGGTCTCAAGCTGTTAATGTTACTATTACACACTAACTACTTTAACTTGTGTCCTTTCAATCTGATAATGCACAAAATTTCAACTGCTGAAAAATATGGAAATGCCAAATTGTTGTTTGGTTTCTTCTAATATTTAATTAAAAACAAACATAAAAAATCTTATGGTTTAAGCCATGAAATGTTTCCCATATCCACTTTTTTGAGGTGTTGAGGAGAAATTACATAGATTAAACAGTTGTCTGTAGAATATTATTAATTCTCATGAAGCATTTTACTCTGGTTTAGAACTAAACTGGGTCTTGTAAATTTTCAACAGAGTATTTTGAGAGTGCCACATCATCATGAATTGTAATGATGCAAGACTGAATCTGTATCTAGGCATGTATTATTAACTTTGGGTCAAATGACTACACAGTCAGTATGACCAACTCCTCAAGTGACCACTTCTAGACAGTTCCATGAATAGTAACTATTGGTGTTTTTAATGTTTCTTCCCCCAAATATTCTTGTAGAATAATGAGGCACAGTCTATGGACATCCACATGTAAATAATGAGGTACAGTCTATGAACATCCACATGTAAATAATGAGGTACAGTCTATGGACATCCACATGTAAATAATGAGGTATAGTCTATAAACATCCACATGTAAATAATGAGGTACAGTCTATGAAAATCCACTTGTAAATAATGAGGTACAGTCTATGGACATCTACATGTAAATAATGAGGTATAGTCTATAAACATCCACATGTAAATAATGAGGTACAGTCTATAAGCATCCACATGTAAATAATGAGATACAGTCTATAAACATCCACATGTAAATAATGAGGAGAAGTCTATGAACATCCAAATGTAAATAATGAGGTACAGTCTTTGAACATCCAAATGTAAATAATGAGGAACAGTTTATGGACATCCACATGTAAATAATGAGGAACAGTTTATGGACATCCAAATGTAAATAATGAGGAACAGTTTATGGACATCCAAATGTAAATAATGAGGTGCAGTCTATGAACATTCACATGTAAATTATGAGGTACAGTCTATGGACATCCAAATGTAAATAATAAGGTACAGTCTATGAACATCCACATGTAAATAATGAGGTACAGTCTATGGACAACCACATATAAATAATGAGGTACAGTTTATGGACATCCACATGTAAATAATGAGGTGCAGTCTATGAACATCCACTTGTAAATAATGAGGTACAGTCTATGAACATCCACATGTAAATAATGAAGTACAGTTTATGGACATCAACATGTAAATAATGAGGTGCAGTCTATGAACATCCACTTGTAAATAATGAGGTACACTCTATGGACAACGACATGTAAAGAATGAGGTACAGTTTATGGACATCCAAATGTAAATAATAAGGTACAGTATGGATATCCAAATGTAAATAATGAGGTACAGTCTATGAACATCCACATGTAAAAAACGAGGTATGGTCTATGGAAATTCAAATGCAAATAATGAGGTACATTTTTTGAACATCCATATGTAAATAATGAGGTGCAGTCTATGAACATCCACATGTAAATAATGAGGTACAGTCTATGGACATCGACATGTAAATAATGATGTACAGTCTATGAATATCCACATGTAAATAATGAGGTATAGTCTATGGACATCCAAATGTAAATAATGAGGTACAATCTATGAACATCTACATGTACTTAATGCGGTACAGTCTATGGACATCCACATGTAAATAATGAGGTACAGTCTATGGACATCCAAATGTAAATAATGAGGTACAGTCTATGGACATCCAAATGTAAATAATGAGGTACAGTCTATGAACATCCACATGTACTTAATGCGGTACAGTCTATGAACATCCACATGTAAATAATCAGGTACAGTCTATAAACATTTACATGTAAATAAACAGACCATGTTCAATATAGGCTAGAAAGCAATTCATAACTTGAAAATCAATGTTTCCCCAGCTAAAATTTAAGTACTTAAGACATCAACAAGCACAAGTACCACTTAGAGAGAAAACATGATGTTATCTCAGCAGTAATGTTACATGAACAGGGGCAATTTTAGCCTATAAGATTATATTCTACTTTACTATATCAAAATTTACACAAAAAAGGTCAAGATGCATTCCCAATATCAGTCATTTCTGTATGGTACAATGACTGGATATATGCATGAAATTTCCCAGAACATTACTTTTAACCAGAAATAAATCAAAACTTTCAACCTCAGTGTTGCACCTTGAGCACAGAATCTCACGTTTCCCACATTTGTGTCCTATATTCCACAAATCTTAAATCCTGTGTGCCCCAACTGCTATTTCATCAGGGTAAAAATCTAAAAATCTGTCTATTTTTCTACTGGTGCAATTTATTCATGTCTTTGTTAGTGCATGCATTGGCCAAAATAACTAAAGGCAAAAAAAAACATTTTAAATTATTAATACACCCACTTTCCTTCTGCAAATTAACACAATATGATTACCTTAAAAATTGACTAGCCTGCCACTACCAATACTAAGCTAAATTTGTGTCTATCAGCATTTTCAGTTACCGTTAACATAGTTCAACATAAGGAGATATTCCAAACAATAAACGATTTAAGTACTGTAATGATCATTTACTACTGTACTAATTTAAGAACTGTATTGAACATTTACTGGTACTAATCTACTAATTTAAGTACAGTATTGGCCATTTACTATTATACTAATGTAGGTACTGAACTGAAGATTTACTACTGTACTAACTTAATTACTGTACTGATCATTTACTACTATCCTACTTTAGGTACTGTACTGATCATTTACTTCTGTATTAATTTAAGTATGCACTGATTATTTACTACTGTACTAATGTAAGCACATACTGATTATTTACTACTGTACTAACTTAATTACTGTACTGATCATTTACTACTATCCTAATTTAAGTGCTGTACTAATCATTTACTACTGTACTAATTTAAGTACTGTATTGAACATCTATTACTGAATTTATTTAATTGTACTTAACATTTACTACTTTACTAGTTTAAGTACAGTATTGGCCATTTACTACTGTACCATGTATGACTGTAATGAACATCTACTAGGTAATACTTTAAGTACTGTATTGACCATTTACTACTGTACTAATTTAAGTACTGTACTAATCATTTACTACTGTACTGTACCAATTTAAGTATGTACTGATCATTTACTACTGTAGTGATAATTTAAGTATGTACTGATTTGCTACTGTACTAATTTAAGTATGTACTGATTATTTACTACTATCAAAACTTAAGTATGTACTGACCATTTACTTCTTTACTAATATAAGTACATACTGATTATTTACTACTGTACTAACTTAATTATTGTACTGATAATTTACTACTATCCTAATTTAGGTAATGTACTGATCATTTACTACTGTACTATTTTAAGTATGGACTGATCATTTACTACTGTACTAATTTAGGTAATGTACTGATCATTTACTACTATACTAATTTAAGTACTATACTAATCATTTACTACTGTACCAATTTAGGTAATGTACTGATCATTTACTACTGTACTATTTTAAGTATGGACTGATCATTTAATAGCCACTATTTAGAAATATTTATATGCATGGATTCCATGCTCTGCAAAACCAAAAGTCTTTTCTGGTGAAACTGTTTTTGTTTTTTCCAGGATCATTTGTGAATGAATAAAACTCATTTTTTATTTTAAAAGTTTTTTTTTCTATTTTGAGACTGTCCCATAAAAACCTGAATTAGACTCATGACCATATAATAGAACACAGGAAGTATTATTAAAAACAAGTATAACTTTTTAAATTTATGTAAATTTACATGTTACTCATTATAATCTACAGAAACAAATGTCAACATTGACTCTTCCTAAATGCATATGCTGGTATGAATGAAATCTTTCAGGCAATGGTTGTTTTAAATTGACAAAAAAAAAAAAACCCTTATACATTTTATCCCTTGGGAATAAAGGAAGGACTGCAATTATTTATTTAAATTCTTTTTACGTCCATCTGGTTGCCTAACATTTATTCGGACTATGGAGTGTATATTTAATGCAGTCAATGTCAAGGTCACAAAGAGAATTTGGTTCTGCATTAAAAATTGCCCCAGTAGCTGGTGCATTTCTAAGCACTTAGATGATTTTGTAATACTAACAGGAGCTGCCTGGAAGAATTTCTGTTTTGAAATACCTCAGTCAAAACATGTAGGTACATTTTTCCTGTCAGAACCTTTACCTCGTTCCAATTATCTTCTAAGTGCATCTAGATCAACTTAAAATGTGTTATTAAGCAATTGATAACAAATAATTCATTCCTGTTTTGATCAGTCTGTGGAAATCAATTTTGATCAGAATCAATAGTTGTGTTTAGATATAAATTGAGAGCAATTATTTGTTTAAATTATTAATTAAAACGACTAAGTGTTTACTCCATCTAGATATACACTACTTGACAGGGTCGGATTTGGGGTTTTGGGGCCCTGGGCACAGCCATTATAGTAGCCATTATCTACCCTGCCTGTCCATAGATATTGTTAAGGTACTATTAACGACACTGCCTGTGAAATAATACAATAATATACGGGCCCCTTGAGCCCCTTCCTGTGAAATCAGACGATAATATACTGGGCCCCTTGAGCCTCGGGGGCCCTGGGAACGTTGCAGACTTTTCCATATCGATAATTCGGCCCTGCTACTTTGGAATTATTGTGAATTCACTCATTCAAAGACATTCCGGATGGCATAATTGTGACAGATCTGGACTGTGGAAGGTTTGTTCTTACCCCTCAGTATGGTTTTCGTTGCAGAGAATTGGGGTGGGGTGCTTCCAATATTTATTTAGATTGTGGCAGAAGACCCACACAGGCTCGATTTTGGTTTGGAAGTTGGGTTAGTGAATGTTTGGTGTATAGCTATGAACCCCCAGTGAGCAATGCCGACGGTTAAATAATAAAATGTGCAAAAGGTGAAATTCAATAACAACAATTTAATTAACAAATGATAGTCAATCACTCAAATTTCTCAAATTTCGCTCGACCCATTGAGCTTATCTCATCATGTGATTTCTAGTGTGAGAGTTTTCGCCCTGTCCTTGGTTTATATTCATCTCCTGATTCCACCTCGTTTCCCTATTTCTCTCTAAGTTCCTTCTTCTACTCCTTCTCTTTTGCACCTCCCAGACTAACTTCCCCCTCTCCTCGTCTATCCGTCAACTCCAATTTGCAGACTCCGACTGTACCGAATCTCTCTCTCTCTCTCTCTCTCTCTCTCTCTCTCTCTCTCTCTCTCTCTCTCTCTCTCTCTCTCTCTCTCTCTCTCTCTCTCTCTCTCTCTCTCTCTCTCTCTCTCTCTCTCTCTCTCTCTCTCTCTCTCTCTCTCTCTTGGAGACTCGGGACTTCTACATCACACTGGAAGTTGTCCCCCGAAGGCTTCCTGTAAAGCACAAGGATGGTAAACTATTTTTTCTAGGTTCTCACCCCTTAAACTAAACATATAGCTTATCATCAAATAAGGCTATCAAATTTCATCGGTCACTCATCCATTCGCACCGAAATACGCACACACTTTTGTATGGTAAAACACAATATAATAACACAACAAAATAAACATCATAAAAGCATAATATCAATAACTCGTATACATACAACGATAATTTATTTGCATCAGTACATACTCATAATTCGATTATACTGACAATATCACAATAATCAGACGCATATCATTACATCACAACTCATACCAAAATATCAAAATATTCAAATTTTCTATCCTCTGATATATTCAAACATCTATTTTAACTAGTGATCGCTAACATACGCATTACTAAAGGTACTGATTACTAAAGAGTAACCTATCAACGACTTATAATATTAATTCTGATGAACTGGCAATCTACATAATTCTCTACGTAACTCAAATTCATGTCTCAAATTAGCTTATAAATGAAATACTACAAGGTAATTCTACATACTAAAACAATCCCAGTAATTGAGTAAAATAATATAAATACTTACAATCACGACGCTGTAATGTTTTGCAAAAATCAAGCAAATAACTACCTTCTGAAGCTTTTCTTTCTTTGTTCGCAATTCTTTGTCCTATGTCTCCAGCCAATTTACGAGTAGCGTCTCTCGGAGTATAATTTGTGACGGCGAGATGCACTCCTCACAATCTTACCAGGTATACTAACGAATTTTTGGATCGTGGTCAGATAATATCTTTCGAATCTAAGATTTAGGCCTACCCTCTGGCTCAAGACCGATTGGATGTTGTTAAATTTGATTCAATCAACTGAGCTGTCAGGGTTTCTCATTTGTCTTTCTACGTTGCGGGTAGAACACTCTCCGTTAACCCTGCGGACTTCCTTTTGATCTCCGACCAATGTATAGCACATGGGTGCGAGTTACAAGATTGGACCCGGGAGATGAATTTCTGGGGACTTACCTAATCGCTTGACACTGGCAGGCAGCGATTCTTATACATCAAACGCGTTGAAAGCACTCCACGTTTATACCTCCGGCTACCTCGAACTGAATGAACGTGACATGGACTTTAAATACCACTGGAATTCATTTAGAACATTCTATATTTTTTGGATTTGTGATAGAACATTTAAGATTATTTGCGATTTAATTCGTAATACTGTCTTAAATTTTAACTTTGTAAAGAGATACATAAATTGTTGATTTAACTAAATTTGTTGGTTTCTCTTTCTTCTGCAGACATCGTAGGGATATGACTGAACAATTTTTAAAAGCTAGATTAAAAACCCAAATTACACATGCATACACCTTAAAAATAGAAAGGTATACACCACCGGCCTTATCAAATGAGGGACCCAATTTGGATCATTTTGGCGGGCGCCCAGATTTACGCGCCGGGCCACCTAAGAGGAGCACGGAATTTGGAAAGAAAACATTAAAACGAGTTTGATATGATATTGAACTTAACATTTTCTTCCATCGCCTTAAAATTACTTTCTCGCAAATTGAATTTTTTAAAAATTTTACTAACGCGCTGGGCCCCTGTAAGCGCGATGCCCGATTGGACCAAATCGGTCCAATCGGCCATAGGCCGGCCCCGAAGTTACATTTACAACTACTTGAGCGGTACTAAACGTATAGTGCACTGTGTAGCCCTGACCTGAGTAACAGTGTTAAGTTTAAAAGTGTTAAGTTTTTACCATAACAAAATAAATTTTCCTCCCTTAAATAAAAAAGAATAAATAAAAATATTTACTCCCGCAATTTATTTCTGAACATCAAGATAATCAAACGCCATGTCCTTACCTACGGCATTAGAACAATCCTTCCCGCCATATTTCCATCCCACAAACTGCCGTACTCAAATCCTTTGTCTCTTATCTACTGCAATTTCACACACAGTAAATAAATAAAATGAGTCTAAACGATGCATTTGACCCTTCGGTTATCTTCAGTTTTACACCCTACATCTTAACGGGTGTTTGTTGTTGCACGTGCCTAGCTGACCTTGATTAACCCAATCTGATGACAGAAACGTCACCTATGTGCATATATATGTTGTTATTGTTGTTCTGGGTTTTACACCATTTTTCAGCTCATGATAGGCTATACATGGCGCCCAGCAAATCTGGTGAAGTGAGAACCGGAAAAATCCCGGAAAGAACCACCGGCCCACGCAAAGCTACTTTCAAGCTTTCTCACGACTCCATGCTGGCCCAGCCGAGAGAGAGAGAGAGAGAGAGAGAGATGTGCCTGTACGAGTGGGTGGGTGTCGACTAACAGTATGATAACTTTCAGAGTCTTTAACAAAATTACAAAACACACAAGTTATCCAACACAAAGAACGAAGTTTAATTTGTACATATTAGGTGAAGATTTTAGACATATTAATTTATATGGGTTATCATTTTCTCATCGAAGTCGAAACCAATATGGCATTATATCCACAAAAATAATGCTTCCATTAGATCCATAATCATATAAATGTTCTGAAATTGAAAGTTTAATTTGTGCATATTATTTTTCTCGTTTCTCTTTGTTTTGTCATGTTGGCTTTGACAATGATTAAATTAGAGCCGAAAAACACTCAGGCTATTTCGAATTAGTTTTGCGCTGTGTGCTGTCATTTTAAAAAAAAAAGTTTGAGAGGTATAGTTTGTTCCACACAGGAATCTAACCTATGCCGTGAGTAGTTATCGCCAACTCTCTTGCACAAGCGCCCCCCAGCACTCACCGATCCCTCATAAAATATTTATTTACATATGAACGGTTCTGCTGATTATTAAAGTTCCCATTAGATGGAAAAGTACGTTGATTTATTTGTATTTTTTAAAAATTATTTTACATCTGGTATCATACCTTATAAAGACTGAGTAAAAGTGAAAGTATGTGTTTAAATCAATGTTGAGGCGCAGGGGTTTAATAGATTGCCTCCTTTCCACAGGTGAAGGGGTTGTCGCTGTTGAGACCTATTTTTGGTCTTGATTGATATTTTCATAGTAGTTCGCCTCACCGTAGAGTGTAGCTGGGGCAATTCTTGACTTATATTCAGGGCGTGGTGGGATAGTGGAGGTGAGAGAGGTTGGCAGATGAGAAGGAACAACACTAAAGAACATTACCTCTGGGCACCTCGGTAGAGGCGCCACTAAAGAACGTTGCCTCTAACCCTCTTGCAGCCACTGTTTTAAATGTGTTTTGTGATCACAAGCCTTAATTTTATTACATTTTATTGTAATACACACTTTTAGTAGTAAGGATATGTGTTCACCCTATTTTTTCTTTCGATGGCCATATGGAACATTAACATCTTCTGTAAATATCTGTCATTCAATAAAACCATCATCGTTGTCATCATCATTATCACCATCATCATCATCATCAGTAGTAGAAGTAATGGAGTGAGGAGTATTATATCCATCTTGGATTAAATCCTCTGGAGGCCCCTATATAGGCAGTGGAAATATCGGGCCCCACTCGCAAATTATCTCCTTATACGTTTTTAATTTTACCAAACAACAATTTTAATAAACCAATTTTATTACACAAAACAAACATTAACAATTATTAATGTTATTAAACAAATTAACATATTATGTTACAAAACAAAAATCCTTAGATATTATTAGAAATATTACACAATATTATTAAACAAAAATTATTTTTTTTTAAAATTAATAAACCAACAAAACTTGTCGCGGAGCTTCTAAAAGGCGTGGGGCAAATAGGCCGGTGCCTACTCTGCCTATCGGGTAATCCGGTACTGATTACATTGCGGGTGACTCAACCACCATTTTTATTTATCCAGACGCAGGCATTATATATGTCTCTGCTTTAGAAATATGATGAGTAAATGATTTCATCATATTCATTTATATAATAAAAACGTATCACATTACTGTGCAAAAGGTATATTAGTAATATGATATACACACGCGTACACACAGAGAATGAAAGTCAAAAGATTTCCGTAGATTGTATTTAATGTGCGGACCCATCAGATTTTTATATCACACATAAACATAAAAAAAAAAATATTTTCCACTTTTTCCGACGCTTCTTTAAAATCTTGGGATCGATCGAAAAGTAAAACCGAAAGTTGCGAGCCTGAAGATCTGAATTTTTACTGTTTTAAGTTCCAAGTCATGGATTTGTTTTCCATCCAAGTGTGCCGTAGGCATTAAGATCTGACGATTTTAAATTGTTTGAATATATTCTATTATTACTGAAAATATCATCCGCAATAAAAATTATTGTATATTTCCGTACTTTGGCTGAAAAAGTTAATTAAAGTGATTTAAACAAATTACCTTTTCATTTTCTTTGAGAACTGAGTAGCCATTTCTGTTCTGTCCATATTTTATTGCTTTCCTGACTTGGATTAAATATTGTTTTATTTATTTTGCTACTTGTTTCTTTTCCGAGCAAGCACGTGCAGTCTGATACATAAGCTGAAAAACATACCAGTACATGATAGGGGACTAATTTATCAAGCACGTTAAGAAACCATTAACCTATTAAATGCATTGCATAACTTGAAAGGTCGGCATCTGGCTTCAGAAATGACTTTAAAATAAAACACTCATTAAAGTAACAGAGTTCGGAAGGATGGGATCGAAAGATAAAGTCTATATTAAGGATAAATTATTGTAAACTTATTGTATCTTTATCTCAGATTTGTGTCATTTAAACAGCGTTGCTTATCACTAGTTGCTTTATAATTAAAAACTGTAAAATGTCTCTCAGACAAATCAAGCTAAATTGTAATATCGTTTATCCATACCTTGTTTATTTTTGTATCTGACCATATCTATATAAAATTCATTAGAATTTGGTGTGATCCACTCTCATTCAAATCCAGCTGTCATTATCCGAGTGGGTTTTTTTTTTTTTTGTACCCAGAGGATTTCGAATTCACTAGACTGTACGACGTAGCCATCAGTTCGTCTGAGATGTTGGTTGCTGTTCGTTACATTTAGTCAATTCAATATTAGCTTTCTAACTGTTTAGAGAATTTTCCAAATAAAGCACAGAGATCTACAATCCAATTAGAGACCTCGATCAATCAGAGTTTAGCGACCTTTCGAATTCAACTATAGCCCACAATATTTTGTTTTCTGATTTGTAGACCTCTATAATAGAATTAGAGACCTCTGTGATAGAATTACAGACTTCTTATTCAACCGGAGAGATCTCACTTGAGGCAGTAATTCATTGCTTTCGGCAAATAACTATTTTCTTCCTCTGCATCATCGGAAAATAATTCAGTATTTTGACGCTTTTTTTTTGGTGCGCTATAAAAATGATAGCATGCATTAACGGTCTTTAAAATGGAGTTTCTACTTCTGTTCAAAAGATTTATTTTTAAGATTTTGTGGAAGCCAGTCGCACAAATACATTTTTACTGCGAAAAAAAATCCTATGACACATAGTTTCTGGTACGAAGTCACTCGAATGAGCATGGTGTTAAAATGGTAACAAATCTGACGCTCACCACCACATGTACTCCAATGAACCAAAAGAAGAGTTACTATTTTATTTTTAGAAGTTGGACTTGGTTGCCTATAAGCTATATTTAGAGACCTCTTCAAATAAACAAGCGCGCTCTGTACTTGAGTTTAAGAGGTCTATAATTTAGTTGAAGAGTTTTAAATTACTTATAGGATTTAAAAAAAAACAACAACAACAACAAAATAACAAACAAAAACTAATGCTGAATAAGAGTGGTTTCTGATTCTCTCCGATAGCTCTACAACTAAATGAATGTCGAATCTTATTCATTTGTACAGACCTCAAATAAACTTAGCGATGTCTGTAATTCAAGTCTAGACATCAACAATTATTAATTGATATTAATCATAGAATTAGAAGGACCTCAAATTGATTAAGGGACCTCTAATTGATGTAAAGCTCTCTAATTAAAGTGTAGAGCTCTGTTTAATTTGGACTATTCTTTTAAAAAAAATAACGAGTGCAGTATTTAAATTCAATGCTTGTAAAAACGCACGTCCCTATGACTGCATTATATCGGGTTAGCTGACGAGATTTGGATATGATCCATATTACTACTGATGAGCTGGTCTTTACCTAGGATCGCCATATGTCATCTTTCCGGAGTGTCCTTTCTTTTAAAGTTTGTATATGGTAAACCTAATTTATGACGAAGTTTTTTTTCCAGGTGCTGTCCTAGTCTTGTGTGTGTGTGTGTGTGTGTGTGTGTGTGTGTGTGTGTGTGTGTGTGGGTGTGTGTGGGTGTGTGTTGCTTTTTACGCAGACAACATACCAGAAACTTATTTTTCTTTCGATTCATTTAGTCACAGACTAACACAATTGCAGGGTTTGGAGGTTGCGAATCTAATATATGTTTCTGACAAGACCAATTGCATCCCCTCATATACAGAAATGCTACAAATGGTTTGAAAAAAATCGTGTGCTCTTCTTCCTTGAGGTACATTTAAGTCGTACCATCCCACCCCAAACCCCACCAAACCACCACGATAGTGCCCCTTTGGCTTCCATGTATAAGGGATTCACGACGGTGAAAACATTATGTATACCCCCAGGGCAGTCTGACATATAATGAATGAATCACCTTTCATACCTAAATCGTAAGAAGATTTCAACGTCATTGTGTTTGCGAGTGTTTTAGCTGACATTCATAGTTATACGGACAATTATTTAAAGTGCTTGTTGTAGAAATTCCCTCCCTTGTTCAGAGCCCCCCCCCCAACACATTTAGCCCATGAAGATCAGGTCTTCTTTGAGAGACTGAACCAAGTTGTATAAGTCTCAATGATATTTAAATATGGTTTAATATTATTGAATTCGTATAAAATTTAGTTACCACCTTAAAATCTGTTTTCATACATCAGCAATATCCTAATCTTTCATTGACAAATCTGTTTATATTCATCATCACTAATTCCATTCAAGTTTGAACACATATTACGAGAGTGATTTTTCTCACGTTATTTTTTCTTTCTTCTGATATTGTTGTGTCAAGTATTCATATGATCATTTTAAGGTATTTAGTTTGAAATGTGTTACTATTTTACAAGGTTATTCATTTAATGTTTTACTTAATCTTGTATTGTGTATAAGTAAATCACTGCTAATTGTGTACAAGTCCTAATGGTAATTCATTTCTGAATGTCTCACATCGCATGATTCAGACTTAATTACCTATTCCTTATTTATCTTGCAAAGTTCTTTTATATAGAAAACAATTTTTTTTATCTCCTGAAATCGAATCACGAACCTTTAGATCTTAGTTCATACGCGCTACGACTACACCAAGAAGTCCTACTTATTAAACCATGTACGACTTACTTGTAATGCAAGCAGGCTACATTTTATAAGTTGTGCTTCAGTCTGACTGGTCTGATGATATTCAACTTTGATTTTTAATGGCAATAAAGAAAAAATAAGTAGTGAAGTATTTTTTAAATGATTTTCCAAGCATCAAGTTAAAAATTATGAATTTGTTTAATTTGAATTATTAGTGTTCTTGTAACTTTAATACGAGACGGTGAATCACAAAAATCATGGGTGGTAGAATATCTGACTTACTATTCTAATTCTTTAAGCTTCTTTCATTTTGTTGTGTGCATGAAATAGCTTTACCGGTTTCGTTATGCATCCTTTTGCACGGAAAATATAAGACAATAATACAACAAATTCCACACACTTTCACTAGTTTGAAAATCCTGAGTTTTGTTGAAACATAAAGTTATTGCGATAATAAATAATTATTAGGAGGGAGAAATAAAAAGCCCACTATATTATAATTTTCCAAATCATGGGACAATTTGACAAGTGTAATAAATGTTGTCACCCAAAGTTACTAGTGCAGTTATATTAATCGGCGATATTTTAAATTTGATTACATGACCTACTTGCATGATTCGTTTTAGACAAGAGAGAAATTGTCTCACTAGGAAAGAAAGCTCTAGACTCGACTCATTACTCAAATGAAGATGGTGTACGCTTATATTTGAAGGAAAAACTGCTTTTATGATTTCTTGCTTAAATTAGTAAAATGGATGAATGCATCAAATTTTATGGAAATGAAGATTCCGATTTATTGTAAATATTTCGAAATTGTCAGAGGAAAGCATCACTTTATCAATATTATCAGCAAAAAATAACCAAAGGCATTTTTCGTAGCAGTTTTACCTCTTTGAGAACAAAATGTCATATTTTTCAAACTGCAACGAAAAGTTGTTAAACTACGAGAAGTAACTTTATACTGAAGAAGAAAGATGAGTCTCTTCAATCTAACTGTCAGTTCTGCTTTATGTTTCAAACTTGAACATCACTATTGTACTACACCAGGCATGTGCAATTTCCTTCAGGGCACGACCCGGATAAAACTTGTTAAAGTCACTCTCTATAAATAAGTAGATTAGACCAGGTCGTTTGTTGGATGTTTGCACTACACGAATAGCAGTCATTTGTATAATACAAGTCATCTGTATAATACAATGTCCATGTTGTTAAGCTAGTGCTGTACCCCAGACGCTAACATATAGGTTTTGCATACTGTTCCTGGGACAACATAGGACAACCTAAAGATGCTTTCGGTGGAAAATCTTAAATTCAATCGTTACGAGTCTATGCTCTTGAAGTAAGTAACAGAAAAAAATGGAGACAACAAGCTTTGTAAAATTTAACAAATAATTTATTTCCCAAAAATACAAAGTGAAAAATTAAGAGAAAAAGAACTTATGATTGTAAGGAATTGAATCCAGAAATAATCCAAGAATTAAAAATAGAAGTCCTAGTAATAAAAAGTCCCGAATGAAACTAAGTTCGAGTCACGATGAAATCCAAAAAGGGAAGGCGATTAAGTCTGTTATGGTCAGCGAAGTGCGCTGTGTCAACAGTCGTTTGTTGAATCACAGAAAATATTATTCCAGTTTTGAATTCAGTATAAATTCCAATAAATGTCTTTATCCAAGTATTTTGTAGAAGTGTTATGTATTTCCAGGGAAAAGAATTACTTGAATTCAATAATTTGAAGAAAATACAAAGTCAATCCAAACTGGTCACAACATAATAACATAACGTGTCAATTGTTTGGAGCCCAACTGACAAACTTTTATATAAAAAACAGCTATACGCTAATTAAGACGCAAAACAAATTCCCGAACGAGGGTAAAAAGTTCATTCTTCTAGAAAAATAGAAGTTTGTAACAATTGATACATGTTACTAGTCACCTAATCCAGGTATGACCTTAACTTAATAATTCTTACTCTGAGAAATAATTTTTTTTAAAAAAAAGTTCTTTACTAAAACTGTCACTGATTTTGAAACGAGGTTACTAACTACAGTGTTTCTATTATTTGTTTACGTCAATTAAATCAAAAATAAAAAAGTCAATCAGGTCAAACAGAAAAGAACTAAGTTTTGGATAAGATCAAGTCCAGTAAACAATGTTACATTACAATAACATCTAATGGAATTTTAAAAAATTACACTAACAAATAAATTGTCTCACTAGGAAAGAAAGCTCTAGACTCGACTCATTACTTAAATGAAGATGGTGTACGCTTATATTTGAAGGAAAACTGCTTTTATGATTTCTTGCTTAAATTAGTAAAATGGATGAATGGATCATATTTTATGCAAATGAAGATTCCGATTTATTGTAAATATTTCGAAATTGTCAGAGGAAAACATCACGTTTAAAGGGCATACATACTGAATGATTTTCTTGGAGTAAACTATTTTTAGTGATTTAAATATCGGAAATTTATAAAAGATTTTACTGCAGATAGATTTGACGATGCTCAGACAGATGTGTAATCTTCAAATACCATATATATCAGAGAATTGAACACCTACCTGCTAATAACGTGACTTGTATTAGACAGATCTCCCCTCAAACACTCTGCCGGCAGATCAGGACAATACGATAACGGCATGACTGCTGTCGTACGTACAACCAGCGACGGATGATCAGTTTGAAAGGATTTAAAACATGGTTTTAGAATTCGTCCTTGAGAATATGACTCTGTGGTTAGAGTTAGTCCTACTCTGGGGCGCAGGCAGAATTAATTTTTTGGAGGGAAGGGAAGGAGGGGGGAGTCAAACATGTAGTGGTCAGCTATTAATTCTTACGGATGTAGGCCTAAGCATGTTAAGAGTTAAGTCCGGAGATGGATGTGAGTGGGGGGCTACAAAGGTTCTACCGCAGGACAAGCTCAGATCGGTCACCGTGACATGTTCCTTAGCACGGATCGTCACTCTAATTGCGTCGAAATGATGCAACCTTCTCGCATTGCACTAAACCAATGGGAGAATCGGAACCGAACATTTATTATCAGAAAAAAATAACCAAAGGCATTTTTCGTAGCAGTTTTACCTCTTTGAGAACAAAATGTCATATTTTTCAAACTGCAACGAAAAAGTTGTTAAACTACGAGAAGTAACTTTATACTGAAGAAGAAAGTTGAGTCTCTTCAATCTAACTGTCAGTTCTGCTTTATGTTTCAAACTTGAACATCACTATTGTACTACACCAGGCATGTGCAATTTCCTCCAGGGCACGACCCGGATAAGAGCTTGTTAAAGTCACTCTCTATAAAAAAAAGTAGATCAGACCAGGTCGCTTGTTGGATGTTTGCACTACACGAATAGCAGTCATTTGTATAATACAAGTCATCTGTATAATACAATGTCCATGTTAAGCTAGTGCTGTACCCCAGACGCTAACATATAGGTTTTGCATACTGTTCCTGGGACAACATAGGACAACCTAAAGATGCTTTCGGTGGAAAATCTTAAATGCATTCGTTACGAGTCTATGCTCTTGAAGTAGGTAACAGAAAAGAGTGGAGACAACAAGCTTTGTAAAATTTAACGAATAATTTATTTCCCAAAAATACAAAGTGAAAAATTAAGAGAACAAGAACTTATGATTTTAAGAAATTGAATCCAGAAATAATCCAAGAATTAAAAATAGAAGTCCTAGTAATAAAAAGTCCCGAATGAAACTAAGTTAGAGTCACGATGAAATCCAAAAAGGGAAGGCGATTAAGTCTGTTATGATCAGCAAAGTGCTGCTCTGTCAAAATTCGTTTGTTGAATCATAGAAAATATTATTCCAGTTTTGAGTTCAGTATAAATTCCAATAAATGTCTTTATCCAAGAATTTTGTAGAAGTGTTATGTATTTCCAGGGAAAAGAACTACTTGAATTCAATAATTTGAAGAAAATACAAAGTCAACCCAAACTGTTCATAACATAATAACATAACGTGTCAATTGTTTGGAGCCCAACTGACAAACTTTTATATAAAAAAAAACAAACAGTTAGACGCTAATTAAGACGCAAAACAGTAACAATGACAATACTCGCCGGTTTATATGACATTCTTTAAGGTGGTATAGTATTTGTTTCTTTCTTATCAATTATAACACGACTGTACACTTAACTTGCAGAATATGCTTTGGAAAGCTCAGATGTTGCGATCGGAACATCAGTTAGTCATTTATATTAGGTCGTACAATAATCTGATGGAATACATATCAATTTGATGTTGTTGGTGACCCGCCTCTGGTGAAGTGCACCGATTATATCACGACAGTAAAGGATGAGATTTTCCGATTATCTCATTATGCCGCCATATTGTTCAAGGTGAACAACAGTAGATCAGAATCTAGTTCTCAATGCGACGAATTACAGCCAAGGCGGAGGATATTCCAATTGCATATATTGGCATAAAGTTGTCTTAATGTTTTAATTTCTAAATAAGCGGAGAATTTGGTTGAAAACACCGATTTTAGGGAGGCGATCACTTACCTCAACATGTATCTGAAATATCAGGCTGGATTATTGATGTTTGGCTTTCTTTAGTGCCTTGCCCATAAGCACACTGCACCAACTGATTCGGAACAACCTTGGTTATTTCTGCATGACAATTATGTCTCAAATATTTGTAGGCGCGGTAATATTCTGATCAGTCGTAATTTTCTCATTCAGTTCTTGTGTCGTAAATAGCCGAATTAGTTGAATCAGATAACACTTATTAGTTCCGGTTCAGTACCAACGAACGTAACCCCAGTCTTTTTTTAGAGCATTTTTTCCTGTCTCCTTCTGGTGGTGATACAAGAGTGAGATTGAGGCATTCTTGGTAAGGATTAAAATGCATTTGATTGTTCGTTAGAATATGAAATTATGGCGTGGTTGTCTGTGTGTATTTCGGCGACAGTCCACAGAGAATAATAAGACGTTTGTAATGATACGGAAACGAAAGATGTGTTCCATTTAATGTTGCTTTCTTCACAGTAGTCTCCCAAAGAAGTGCCGGTGAACCTACGCCAAGAACTTCACAGTGAAGTCTTCTTTGGACGTATTTTAGATTAACATATGATTTATATTGATTTGGACACCGTGGAAAGTTCAGTGCTAATAAAACAGAAACTTGTCAAGAGAGAATTAAATGAATGCACCTATGAATATCGGATATATTGGTTCTTCACAAATACGACAATCACGTGTTCTAGCTCTTAAATATCATAATTGGACATTATCAGACGACAACCTGGTTAACCGATATTTTACAGTTATAGCCATTTTAATAATATAGATTCGATTTGAAGACAAAGGTTACGGCTATTATTTGGAAACAGTGATATTCGTGGGTGTATTTTTAAGATAGTGTAATCGTCGGTAATCTCGAGATATTTTACGGAAATGAACGGGTGATGCAGAACTAGTAACTTATGGTCATGTAGTCATATTAGATAAGTAGACGGTAGGTGGCTCTATGCAGAAAAATAACGAAAATTTTAATACCGCGATGTCATAGAACCCACGATATGGTAAAAAGCTATCACTTTAAAGACTTGCAAAATAAACCTCCCGTATTCAACGAAAACAGAAAATTGTATTCACGTTCATACTGCATTCAAATTCAACAAGTTTAACAAGTGGGACATCCAGGACAGAAGAATTCTTGTTCTTTTCATCGTCATCGTCGTTACCACATCGCCACTGCAGCAGCACCACCAACACCATCATCTTTTATGAGTGAATATACAGCAAGGACGAATGAACGGTACGTCATTTATCACCTGTGACGTGCAGTTCATATGAATTTCATGAAAATTGTCAACGTTTACATTCCATTGAAATGTCTTTTCGCTGCAACCATACACTGTGGAATAATAAGATCGCATTTGCATAAGACCATGTTTTACTTGACTCAAAATTCTCAGGGATCATAAATCGGAGATGTTGCTTCAATACGTCACTTAGAATTCGAGAATCATAAATTGAAGATGTCGCTCCTATACACCTATAATACGAGGGTCATAAATTGGAGATGTCGATCCTATACGCGTATAATACGAGGGTCGTAAATTGGAGTTGTCGCTCCTATACACATATAATACGAGGGTCATAAATTGGAGATGTCGCTCCAATTTGAGTAGCATTAATCGGAGGAAATCTTCTGATACACGAAAATACATATATACTTTGCCCGTAATCTCTGTCATTGATAAATTCGATTCTAAGGTTTGTAGGGGCAGAAACATAAACGACAGCCTTAGCAGAACTGTTCACAACGTGGGAAAATATGCCACTTAATGGGTGGGTGGGTATTTTTGCCCAAAAGGTTTATTTGCATGTAAAGTATGGTAGACTGATGTGCGAACGATGATAATACTGTCATGGGCGCCCGTACATATGGGCAACGTGGATATTTTGGCCTGCATCCGTGTAACTTAATCACTGACCACTACATGATATACACACGTGGACAAGCACGCGTACACACAGAGAATGAAAGTCACCAGATTTCCGTGGATTGTATTTAATGTGAAGAGCCATCCGATATCAACGACATTTTGCCTAATATCACAAATAAACGAGAAAAGAATATATTCCACTTTTTCCGACGCTTCGTTATAATCTCCGGATCGATCGAAAAGTAAAACCGAAATTGTAAAATTTAAATTTGCGAGCCTGAAGATCTGAATTGTCACTGTTTTAAGTTCTGAGTCATGGATTTGTTTTCCATCTAAGTGTGCCTCAAACATTTAAATCTGACGGTTTTTAATTATTTGATGTTCTAATGAATTCTATCATTACTGAAAATATCATCCGCAATGAAATTTCTGTACTTTGACTGAAAAAGTTAATTAAAGAGATTAAAAGAAATTAACTTTTCATTTTCATTGAAAACTGAGTAGCCATTTCTGTTCTGTTCATATTTTATTGTTTTCCTGACTTGGATCAAATATTGTTTTATTTATATTGCTAATGGGTTCGTTTCCGATCAAGCACATGCAGTCCGATACAAAAGCCCAAGAACATATCAGCAGATGGGGTAATTTATCAAACAGGCTAACCTATCATGTACCTATTAAATGCATTGCATAACTTGAAAGGTCGGCATCTGGTTTCAGAGATGACTTTAAAATAAAACACTTATTAAAGTAATAGAGTTCGGATGGATGGTATCGAAACATATAGTATATATTTAGGATAAATTATTGCAAATTTATTGTATCTTTATCCCAGATTTGTGTCATTTAAACAGAATTACTTATCACTAGTTGGTTGATTGTTAAAAACTGTAAAATGTCTCGCAGACAAATTAAAATACACTGTGACATCGTTGTCGATACCTTGTCTTTTTATCTGACCATATGTATATAAAAATTCATTACAATTTGGTGTGGTACACTCTTGTTCAATCCAACTGTCATTATCCGAGTGTTTTTCGCACCCCCGATGAAATTCGAATTCACTAGACTATACTACGTAGCTATCAGTTCGTCTGAGATGTTGGCTGCTGTGCGCTACATATAGTCAATTCAATATTAGCTGTCTAACTGTTTAGAGAATTTTCCAAATAAAGTATAGAGCTCTACAATCCAATTAGAGATCTCTGTGATAAAATTACAAACTTCTTATTCAACTGGAGAGATCTCATTTGAGGTAGAAATTCGACATTCATTGCTTTCGGCGATTAACTGTTTTCAACCTCTGCATCATGGAAAATTAATTTAGTATTTTGACGCTTTTCTTTTGGTGCTCTATAAAAATGATGACATGCATTAACGGTCTTCAAAATAAGTTTATGTTGTGATACGGTTTTTATCATAATCTTCTTCTCACTTCCTGCTATAGAAGGAATTACGCATCTCTTAAGAGCGGACTAGGTCAATAATGAGAGAGAGAGAGAGAGAGAGAGAGAGAGAGAGAGAGAGAGAGAGAGAGAGAGAGAGAGAGAGAGAGAGAGAGAGAGAGAGAGAGAGAGAGAGAGAGATGTAACGCATGATAATGTAGACACGGCTACATTCCTTCGGGGGAAAACGTTCTGTCAGCGAAGGTACCAGGAATTCTGTAATAAATATAAAAACTCTCATCTAGTGTGGAGCGGGAAGTCAGGCTTTATTTATATAATCGATATAGAAGATATATAATGTTACATTCTAAAGGTACACTTCATGAAAACTTGACATTGAAAAATACACAAAATGTATATAATACTTTTCTTTCAAATTTACCAACTGCATATATTTGTAGCTTTTCGCATTTTAGAATATGTTACAGATAATAGATCTTGACTAAATTACAGATTATAAAATAGTTGCGATTAATGCAACAATCATTTTGAAGAAATATATTTTACTCAATTTGGGGTAAGATACTAGTTTGGAATATATTACAAAACATTATTCTTTATTCCTTAAAGGATATTTAATTTTCCAAATTAAATCTAAACATGAAGTCGGTAACTAATTTAATCTTTTTACCATTATCATAAACACAAATAAATATCAATTCTTAAAACAATTGAACAATCCATTATATTATAACATTAGAATAGAAAGAGAACTCACAAAACATTGCAACTTGGAAGGTTAGAATAGAAATCTTTAACTTTCAAAAGTACTTATTCTCTAAAAAGTTTAAAACATAAAAATTCTTACCTGTAATAAATATAAGAACATTCATCTAGTTTGGAGCAGGAAGTCAGGCTGGATGCTAGCTTCCTCCGGGGGCTTATTTATACTAGATCAAGACACCTCCTAACCTTTTTAGGTAAGGTCCTGAGTTTTTGAGGTGGTAAGACTGCAACACGCCTTAACTTCATGGTTGCTCCAACTAGCGAGATCCGGTTTTATTGGAATAGAGCTTCGTATGTTTTTGCTTCTTTATTTCTGCCCTTGGTTAACCCAAAGATTACTAAATTGGATAATATGTTAAGAATTTTTGCCTCTGAGTGTAAGCTTGGTGAGTTCAGCATATGATACGGAAATACTTGTACTACGTATAGAGTCAGCGTGTACATGTAATACAAGGGCAGATTTTTACCTGTTTCTAAAGATTATTTGTTAAGTAAATTTACACATACAAGAATGAGACTTGCACTAGTTCTAAGGAAGCAACCGTTATCAAGATAGAATATGCCTCTAATAAATAAAGTTAATATACATATATTTTTATGGAAACTACTCCCAAGAGAGTTTAATGAAAATGAGTCCAAAGAAGGGTTAGTTTTAATACAATTTAGAGGGATTTCTCATGTTATCATTGGTACCCAAAATTTGACAAAACATTTCTACTGCGCTGAAAAGATTTTTTAAAAAGATTTTATGGAATCCAATCGCACACATGCAGTTTAACTGCGAAAAAAAATTAGTATGACACATAGTTTCTGGTACGAAGTCCCTTGAATGAGCATGGTGTGAAAATGGTAACAAATCTGACACTCACCACCACCTGTACTCCAATGAACCAAAAGAAGAGTTACTATTTTATTTTTAGAAGTTGGACTTGGATGCCTATAAACTCTATTTAGAGACCTTTTCAAAAAACAAGCGAACTCTGTACTTGAGTTTAAGAGGTCTATAATTTATTTGAAGAGTTTTAAATTATTTCACATATTGTTTTAAAAACTAATGCTGAATTAGAGCGGTTTCTAATTCTCTCAGATAGCTTTACAACTGAATGAATGTCGTATTTTATTTATTTCTACAGACCTTAAATTAAATTAATGTTGTCTAAATTAAAGTCTAGACATTAACAATTATTAGTAGATGTAATCACAGAATTAGAAGGATCTCTAATTGATTAAGATAATTCTAAATGATGTAAAGCCCTCTAATTAAATTGTAGAGCTCCCTGTTTAATCTGGACCGTTCTTTAAAAAATAGCGAGTGCAGTATTGAATTTACTACTTGTAAAAAAGCACGCCCATTTAACTGCGTCTTATAAGGTTGGCTGACGAGACTTGTATATGATTTATATTACTACTGATGACTTGGTTTTTACCTAGGGTCGCCATATGTCATCTTTCCGGAGTGTCCTTTCTTTTAAAGTTCGTGTATGGTAATCTTAATTTATGAAGAAGTTTTTGTCCAGGTGCCGTCCTAGTCTTGTATGTGCGTGTATGTGTGTGTGTAGGTGTGTTGCTTTTTACGCAGACAACATACTAGAAACTGATTTTGAGTCCCGATAAAATCCAAAAAGGGAAAGCGATGAAATCTGTTATGGTCAGGAAGTGTTGCTGTGTCAACAGTCCCTTGTTGAATCACAGAAAATATTATTCCAGTTTTGAATTCAGTGTAACTTCCAATAAATGTCTTTATCCAAGAATTTTGTAGAAGTACTTATGTATTTCCAGGGAAAAGAATTACTCGAATTCAATAATTAGAAGAAAATACAAATTCAACCCAAACTGTTAACAACATAATAACTTAACGTGTCAATAGTTTGGAGCCCGTCTGACATACTTTTATCAAAAACAATAGTTATACGCTAATTAAGACGCAAACCAGATTCCCGAACGAGGGTAAAAAGTTCATTCTTCTAGAAAAAAATAGAAGTTTGTAACAATTGATACATGTTACTAGTCACCTAATCCAGTCATGACCTTTACTTAACTTAAAGAATCTTTCTCTGAGAAAGATTTTTTTAAAAAAATGTTTTTACTAAAACTGTCACTGAATTTGAAACGAGGTTAGTAACTATATAAAGTCTTTCTATTATTTGTTTACGTCAATTAAATAAAAAATAAAAAAGTTAATCAGGTCAAACAGAACTGAACTCAGTTTTTGGATAAAATCAAGTCCAGTAAACAAAGTTACATTACAATAACAGCTAATGGAATTTAAATGAAACCTAACAAACAAGTAATAAATTAAATATACAAAATACAATGTCATTGCTGGAATATAATCACTAAGAATATCATCACCACCACCAGTAACAATAACAACAATCGCCCTTTCATATGACATACTTCAAGGTGATACAGTATTAGTTTCTTTCTTATCAATTATAACACGACTGTGCTCTTAACTTGCAGAATGCGCTTTGGACAGCTCAGATGTTGCGATCGGAACATCGGTTGGTCATTTATATTAGACCGTGCAATAATCTGATGGAATACATATAAATTTGATGTTGTTGGTGACCCGCCTCTGGTGCAGTGAACCGTATATATCACGACAGTAAAGCATGATTTTTTCCGATTGTCTCCTTCTGCCGCCATATTGTTCAAGGTGAACAAAAGTAGATCAGAATCTAGTTCATAATGTGACGAATTACAGCATGGGCTTCGTTCTCAACTTGACGGAAAAGGTTGAGTATATTCTGATTGCATATATAGGCATAAAGTGGTCTTACTGTCTTTAATTTCCAAATAAGCGGAGAATTCGGATGAAAACACCGATCTTAGGGAAGCGATCATTTATCTCAACACGCATTTAAACTATCAGGCTGAATCATTGACTTTTGGTTTTTTTCAATGCTACACTGCATCAACTGATTCGGAACTACCTTGGCTATTTCTGCAAGACTGACAAACTTCTATAAAAAAAAAAGTTATACACTAATTAAGACGCAAAACAGATTCCAGAACGAGGGTAAAAAGTTCATTCATCTAGAAAAAAAAAGTTTGTAACAATTGAAACATGTTACTTGTCACGTAATCCAGGATTGTCTTTGACTTAATGATTCTTACTCTGAGAAAGAATTTTTAAAACAAATATTCTTTACTAAAACTGTCACTGATTTTGAAACGAGGTTAATAACTACATACAGTATTTATATTATTTGTTTACGTCAATTGAATAAAAACTAAAGAGTCAAAAAGGTCAAACAGAACTGAACTCCGTTTTAGATAAGATCAAGTCCAGTAAACATTGTTACATTACAATAACATCTAATGGAATTTAAAAAAATAAAACTAACAAACAAAATATTAAATTTAATATACAAAACACTAAGTCATTGTTGGAACATAATCACTATCAATATCACCATCACCAGCAGCTGCAATAACAACACTCGCCAGTTCATATGACATACTTCAAGGTGGTATAGTATTAGTTTCTTTCTTATCAATTATAACACGACTGTACACTTGCAGAATGCGCTCTGGACAGCTTAGATGTCGCGATAGGAACATCGGTTGGTCAATTATATTAGGTCGGTCAATAATCTGATGGAATACATATCAATTTGATGTTGTTGGTGACGCGCCCCTGGTGCAGTGCACCGCATATATCACGACAGCAAAGGATCAGATTTTCCGATTGTCTACTTCTGCCGCCATATTGTTCCAGGTGAAATAAGCGGAGAATTCGGTTGAAACACCGATCTTAGGGAGGCGATCACTTACCTCAACATGTATCTGAACTATCAGGCTGAATTATTGACGGTTGACTTTTTTCAGTACCTTGCCCAAGAGCACACTGCAACAACTGATTCGGATCTACCTTGGCTATTTCTGCATGACAATTATGTCTCAAATATTCGTAGGCGCAATAATAGTCTAATCATTCGTAATTCTGTCAGTCAGTTCTTATTTCGTAAACAGCCGAAGTAGTTGGAATCAGATAACAATTATTAGTTTCGGTTCAGTGCCCACGAACGTAACCCAAGTCTATTTTTAGAGCATTTTTTTTCTGTCTCCTTCTAGTGGTTATATTGGAAAATTAATTGTCATACAAGTCCTCTATCGACAAATATTCAAGGGAGGATTGACCTCAAAGTTGCGAATGCGCGTTAACCAGTGCCCATTCCATGCTAAAAAGTGTGAACTTATACGATAGAATTTTCTTACGTGAACTACGATCAACAGACGACAGAGATATTGCACCATTACCGCTAAGTAAGGAACTTGATGTAAGCTGCACAAAATGTAAATCAGCTTGAAAAATGGATGCTACTTTTATGGCACTCATTCCGCCAACTGTACCGTCGAACAGGAACTTGTCAAGAGAGAATTAAATGAATGCACCTGTGAATACCAGACCTACTTGGTCTGCTGTAAATACATGTAACTTGTAGAGTCGCGCCGGGATTGTAGCTTGAAATGAATCACCAACATGAGCAATATGTTGACCTCACATTGTCTAAACAACACTCAGAGTTCCAATGAAAAGCAATGAATCGTGTACAACAAAGTTTTAAAGTCAACACCCGTCATTTGCGAAAGCGACCAGAAAACAACAACTGTCCATATCGGATATATTGGTTCTTCCCAAATACGACAATCACGTGTTCTAGCTCTTAAATATCATAATTGGACACTATCAGACAATAACCTGGTTAACCGATTTGTTACAGTTATAGCCATTTTAAGAAGATATAGATTCTATTTAAAAACATAGGATACGGCCATTTTTTGGGAACTGTGATATTCGTGGGTGTATTTTTAAAATAGTGTACTCGTCGGTAATCTCGAGATTTTACGGCAATGAACCGGTGATGCAGAACTAGTAACTTATGGTCATGTAGTCATATTAGATAAGTAGACGGTAGGTGGCTCTATGCAGAAAAATACAGAAAATTTGAATACCGCGATGTCATAGAACCCACGATATGGTAAAAAGCTATCACTGTAAAGACTTGCAAAATGATCCTCCCGTATTCAACGAAAAACTGAAAATTGCATTCACGTTCATACTGCATTCAAATTCATCAAGTTAAACAAGTGGGACCTCCAGGCTAGAAGAATTATTGTTCTTTTCATCGTCATCATTGTTACAACATCTCCACTGCAGCAGCATCACCACCAGCATCATCTTTTATGAGTGAATATATAGCAAGGACGAATGAACAGTACGTCATCTCACACCTGTGACGCGCAGTTCATATGAATTTCAATGAAATTGTCAACGTTTTCATTCCCTTGAAATGTCTTTTCGTTGCAACCGTACACTGTGTAAAAACAAGATTGCAGTTGCACAAGACCATCGTTTACTTGACTCTTAATTCTCAGGGATGATAAATCAGAGATGTTAATCCAATACGTCACTTAGAATTCGAGATTCATTAATTGGAGATGTTGCTCCTATACACATTTAATACGAGGATCATAAATTGGAGATATCGCTCCTATACACATATAATACGAGGATCATAAATTGGAGATATCGCTCCTATACACATATAATACGAGGATCATAAATTGGAGATGTCGCTCCAATTTGAGGAGCATTAATAATCGGAGGAAATAATCCATTACACGCAAACCCATAGAATATATATATATATATATATATATATATATATATATATATATATATATATATATATATATATATATATATATATATATATATATATATGTATGTATGTATGTATCGACAGAAGCATAAACGACAGCCTTAGTAGAACTGTTCACAACTTTGGAAAATATGTCACTTAATGGGGGTAGCCTAATTTTGCCCAAAAGGTTTATTTGCATATAAATTATGGTAGACAGATATGCGAACGATGATATACTGTCATGGGCGCCCGCACATAGGGGCAACGTGGATTTCACTTCTAAAAATGTTTTGGCCTGCATCCCTATAACTTAATCATTGACCACTACATCTAGGGTCCTCTAGCCCTAAAAATAATTATGCGGACTCCCCAGCATAAAAGGGGCGGTGAGGAAAAAGCTAAATTACCAATTAGCAAATCCGTTCTGAGATCGGCTTTACAGGAATGTCTGCGTCTGGTGCACATTTAGTCTATGTTGAAGATTTCCTCCTATTCTAATTGACCATAATAAATACAGTTCTGAAAATTAACGGTTGGGAAGATGTGTCTTAATTTTGTGTGTCATCACTGGAAGCAAGCTAGCAGTCAAATCAATAATCATATATTGTATAACCCATCTTTCTTGATGCTATCTCTATGCTTGACTTTCATTTATTATTACTGATTTGTCAATTTTCTAGGAAAGCACTTGTTACTGGCCACGTTGATTGCAATTTCCTCAATATTCATGCACCATTTCTCAACCGTCCAGACAGTACACGCACGCTTTTGATTTTGAAACAGAAAATTTTGAACGGGCACATTATCATTTAGATTCACCAGTATCAGGCATGAGACAGATTTTAATCTGCACAGTTCATCTGGAAGCGATTTTTGGACACAGCCAAGATTGATTACATGATTTATCGGGGCTGTTCATTCAGGTTGACATGTTTTTGATCTAGGACAACACACTGCACTCATTGCAAAGATCGTACTGAGGTGACAAACTTTATACCTGCAAAGTAATAAAGTACTTCCGTTTCTTACACTTAGAACTTAATATGGGTTGTTCAGTTCGTTTTAAATAGCTCACTATTTCCTATCTGTGGGTTGATCTTGTTTTCTCTGAATTTTTGGAAGAAATACTCGTGTTTTCAAGGTGACGCTACTCGATTATGGAAGATTAAGAAATTCATTTTCATTACATCTCTTAAATAAAATACGATGTATTCAGTATTTAATATTGATGTTACATTTATAAGAGGCACAGTAGATGTAAAGGCAGTTTTAACCTCAGGTGACTTAATGTAAATGGTGGTTTTGTCTCGGATGACTGAACGGCTTGGCCCACCATACCCCCCCTTCAAAAGAGTCAGGACTATATAAGACCTTTAAAGGGCTTCCTTGCTCCATTCAGTCCACCCTATTAAAGCACTTGGTTTTATCGTACTGATGTATACTGGACATACCTGGGTATAGTCATAAAATGAAACCATTTGGCTATATAAGCAGAACTGCCAGTTTTTAAGGATGTAGATTAATTACCTAATATACTAATGTAAATGCTACGAGTTTAAACATGCAAATGTCATTTACTCGGTCTGTCAAGCATGTAAACGAAAGCCCATGTTATTGATGTTAATCACTGCATCGCTTATCGA
Organism: Potamilus streckersoni; assembly: GCA_016746295.1. Classification (NCBI taxonomy): domain Eukaryota; kingdom Metazoa; phylum Mollusca; class Bivalvia; order Unionida; family Unionidae; genus Potamilus; species Potamilus streckersoni. The sequence goes on from JAEAOA010001195.1 coordinate 3,942,308, forward strand.
ATTTAATTTCGGGACATTGAAATATTGCAAACATTTTTAACCTTCTGCTTGCTAGGGAGCAGAAACTTTTATTTAAAAAAAATATATAAAAGGGTATAACATTTCACGCAGACACCAAATTTTAAAGCAAAGGTACGCGCACCTGGCTGAAAGAAGGAAAGAAGAGCAGAACAATCTTTGTTGAATATTGTGTCCTGCATAGAGTTTAGCAGAGAATGTAGAATGAACCCATGTTGATAATGTGGTACTGGAACATAGACCATTGATTGAATATGTGCTAGTTATTGTGGTTTTCGTGCAGCGAGATGCGAAGATCGCCGAAAACGACTATTTTCACAAAAAGGTGTTACTTTCAGTCAAAGCAAGATCATTCAGATAATTTGTGACAACAATGTTGCTGTTCATTCCACAAAAGTCAACATGATCCCACAAAAGTCAACTTGATTCCACAAAAGTCAACCTGATTCCACAAAAGTCAACATTAAGTTAAAAAGATGATCCTAGTGATACGCACACTCCCCATGTACGACGTTTACTACGACCATATCAGGGCGTCCTAAAATAGAAAGGTGGCCCTCTAAATAGACAGACTGTAGATTGAGACTGCCAATGTCCATCGCGATATGCCTCGATACCTACGTGAGTACCCGCTTTGCAACACGGACAGGAAGAAGAATATAGGCAAGTTTAAAGTTGAGTGCCGGTCAGTCAATTACCCAATTCATCGGCGTGCGACCCAAGACGTATACCATCCTCAAATCTGACAGTGTCGAGAATACTACGGCCAACGGCATTGTGCAGACGGCGGTAAAAGCCTACCTTCGACACTGCCTCTTCCTGGAGTGCTCCCGCGAGAGAAAAGTATTTTGCCAAACTATGACCTCCATTAGCAGCGACCATCGTGAAATGGACGTCTATCGAATTAAGAAAACGAACCTCAGCTCGCGGAACACTAACAATCGATCGCCTTAGACGACATGACAACGCTGGGATATGGCCACAAATGAACATCGCTGCTGGAGGATCAACAACACACACTGGCCTTGGGGGCCTCTTGGTTCCTCAACGAGCTGTTTGGCTTCGTCGAGCGGTGCGATAGCTGACAACACCAAATGGTATTATCTGATTATTTTCAGGCTTAATCCAAAGTTCCTCACGAACAGATTATGTACGGAATACCAGTGTGGTAAAGATGTGCAGTGTTGCCTCCTTTCAGCTCTCAGGGTTCTTACGACACTATGATCTTAAAATAAGTTATTAAAAAGGCGAAAACCAACTATTGCATACAAGTGAAAATTTAAAAAGAACTTACAGTAATGCGAGTTGAATCCCAAATAGTCAGACATATTTAATCACCAGTCCTAATGAATAAAAATCTAAGTAAATTCCATTGGTATTCCACAAAAGATCCAACGTTTAAGGTGTTAATGTGCCTGTAGACTCGAATGTACTAATATAACAATGACCTGAAGTGTGATAATGTGCCGACAAGCTTTTGATGAATCACAATAATACAATACAAGAAAACCTTGTTTGAATTCGCTAAATTTCATATGAATGTTTCTCGCTCTCTCTCTCTCTCTCTGATAATATTATTGAGCACTTTGTAATTCCAGAGAATAATTTTTGATTCAATAATTTCGGCCCATATGAAATACTGAGCAGATAGATAAGACTGATGTATGCTCAAGATGAATAATTTTCCCAGTAAACAATATTATAAAATATTTCCTTGAACTATGTCATAATTAGCTTTTTCTAAAAAGAAACAACCACCTATTACTTAATAGAAGTTTCCATTCCAGAAGATTATGTTACTAATATTATATTTTAAACAAGCATAGCAATCTCAATGCGATGACTCAGATCAAGATAATAATCCTAATGTCTGATCCACACTCTTATAAAATATTAACAATTTATTATTTCTTTACCAAACTAAAATCAACAGTGTCTCTAGTCAGAAACATGAACTTGATTTTGGACACCAATACTTTCTTAAGAAGGAGGTTCTAAAACTATTTGGATGTTTTCTTCGGTTTCTCGAAGAGTATGACTGTCAACTTCATACCTCTCGCTAGCCAATTTAGGTTAATATTTAACCTGGTTTCACTCTTTTGTTCAACCGTGCTGTGGCGCATCACTCTGCCTTGCGCTATATCCACAATTACCATCTACTGCTGCCTAACCAAGCATGTGTGCTCTGCGTGGGTCACGATTTTAAACTCCAAAGAGATACTGCAGATGGTGTGTATAATCTTTTGTTAGCTACATAATTAACGGTGCTGATGATCACCACACTGTAGTCGCTGAAAGTCAAGACAAACGTGAGATTATCAGAGGGGTCAGGCTGGAAGCATGGCATTTCGTCACATAACATTCGATTAGCAGCACGATAGATTGATACCCCGACACTGTAGATAATATATACATCGGTCTGAGTGACAGCAATGGTATTACAAGCTCCGACACGTATAAGGCCAGTATTTAAGTTCTGTAGGTTCTGGTAGACCTCCACTGTTCCTGTTATTCAGCAAAAATATATTTCTAAGCGTCCCAAATATCGTCGTAGTAGATGTTGACTTCGAGATTGACGCGTATCTTCTTGACAGTGGCACCGTCAAGATCTTAATGATTAGAGTTGGAACAAGTCTGAGGTCCTGAGCCGAAACTCAAACAAATTTTGAATCCTAGCATGACTGTGCCAGGTAAACATCATTGCCACAGAGGCTGTGAAATTTGACATTTGGCACTTGGTATTGGTCTATGATGTTTTGGATTGTTGGTCACAACAATTGTGCTCAGTGTTCATTTATACCAAGCGCGAGGTGGACGAGTCGTGTTTGTTTCCATATTGCGGCATGCTTGCCTTTCAACTCTCTATTGGACTTTCCATGTCCTCTCATCAACAAACTCGATCATCGCTACTGTTCCAATAAGGCTCAACGAGTCTTTGATTTGGAAACGACTGGCAACGAGGACGCTGACATAACAATGACTGACTTTGATATCTTGGTTGAATAGCAAAGATTTCAATCGCATTCTTTCTGATTCTGACAAAGCAAGCATGATTCTGAAAGCCGACTACAAACTCCGTGGAGAAGAATTTATAGCAGCTCAAAATAAAATCCGCGACGAGAAGGTAAACTAATCTCTTTTAAAACAAAACGGCTTGATGAGAAAGCCAATCAATTATAATATGAAGCAGAAATGGACTGAGTATAGTCGCGAAAGAAACGGTGTGCCAAACGTTACATTCTGGCCAGAAAAGTAACATGGCTGCGCAATATGTAATTATCTGACGACCGTACATCCTTGAAATATTGTTGGCAACGGGACAGCACAAAATCTATAAAATGTACGAACGAGCTGAGGCGGATACGAGGGTGTACACAGATACCAAGCTTTTAAGGACTTAGGTTCTCAGGACACAGCAGTCAAGGATGTGACGGTTGCAGGAACTATGTAGTCTGCCGATGCGAAAGCTCCTGTACATTAATCACACATTGCGAGCTCCAAAAGGTGCGCTTGGAAATAATGTCGCCAAAGCAAATAATTAACTACACAGATGCGTTAAAACAAAACTGCCGAAAGATCCATGATGAAACAAATTACAAGCAGCTGAAAAGAAAGCTTGCGGTCAAGAAGAGAAAATTGAATGGTCTTTCCTAGGAGGCCGACGCGGTACAAGAAAGGCTTCGTAGCTAATTTACCGTTATTCTGGAACGTTAATGACCATATTGTCCAGATTGATTTAATTATCTGCGAAAAGGTGCAAACCGTCTAGTGGTATTCAGCCTTTTTGATTCCTGCTCTGTTTGCATGGTGCTCGCACGAGTGCTGGTTTGTGTTTGTGTCGTTTCCACTGCTTGAGCGGGCGGGTTAACACCGACCAAAACAGTCTTACATGGTTGCGGTTGTTGACGTGCAGTTGCACGATCATCCTTATCAAACATCCGGTTTGATATCCCGTGCTCAGCTCTTTGATATTGTCCTTGCACCGCAAAAGAAACAAAGTCCAAAGGTACTACCACATCACGGTAATTGGCCAGAAAAAAAAACAAAACAATAAGTAGGCGAACCTGTGAACAAAAAGATAAGCTATTTCTCATATTCAAAGATATCAGGCAGCAAAACGTATTCTTTCACATCATCTTTTCTGTACAACACGAGGCAGGTTATAAGTACGTGCCCACATTGAAGCGTACCCTTCCAATTCTCCTGATCAATTAAATTTGCAAATCATGCTCTTCGTAGATAAGTTTTAATACTTCTATAGCCAAAGCTTCGAAGCCGCAAATTTTGTTTTTTTTTTTAAAAAATCTGCCAAGCTCAAACTTCGAGAGAAGCTGAGTCTGAACAACCGCGTGTCTTCTACGAAATGTACAGGCCATGGACGTGGACACTATTGTGTATGTTACTGGAATCCTATCAACCATCATATCGTGGTGCACCTTTAGATCACAGTTTATGGGCTGCTGGCTCATTATTATGGATGAACATATTATCAACGGGAGTTTCTTTTTGAAAGTAAAAAATTACGACAAGATCAGCATTATCGCCTAGATAACTCGATACCAATTGTGACCAAATATCTAAGGCACGTCATGAGAACGTTTAAGCGTATCGTCGATGAAAGTGATAAAAAAAACAGCCATGAAGTACAAAACATGTGTTGCATAAACACAAGGCAGATAAGCCGTTGTCATGCGCGAGGTGACAACCCCCTCCCCGAAAGAAAACCAATGCATTAACAGTCCGTAGAAGATCAGCAGAATAAAGAGGATACTATAACAAATCTCGTTGGAAATTCCGCACAGATGAGAGTTGCGCAGTGCCACGTGGAACAAAAACGGAAATAACAAAAACTGTAAAAAAAACCAAACTGAAACAACATAAATGTGGAACAGGCATAACGAAACTGTTTTTTTTTTTGCTTCGTTATATGATGCCTTGGACTCACCTTAACGGGCTGTTTAGCGGCAAAAAAATCATTTTTCCATCTTGTCTAATTCAGCTTTGCATACACCACGAGATTACCACAAGAGCTATTAGCACGTAGTCACGCGGCAGCACGCAATTAAACGTTCCATAGGTTTCCTTTCTCTGGCCATAACAGCCAATTATTTACTATAGACATGGGACAAATGCAGCAGAAATGAAGTGGCTTAAGTGCAAAATATAGCTCCCACACTCCATGTGGGCTGATATACGCACGCTACAAGATATGGGATGTAAGCTAACAACCGTTTTAAATGCAATGGCAGATCACGTGTCACCAGTATTAGTCATTGCTAATAGCAACATCTTATATTTGTTGCCCCAGGCATTATAAAATATTCCGCCCTGACAAAAATAAGCATTGCAACTGTCAATACATTCAGTAACACGTCTATAAGACGTGTACGTCTAATCCGTACATGTTTTTTTTTTTACCTCATCAATGTTAAATAAGAGACGTTCATAAATCAAAACAAAAACAAATGGTGTTTACACGAGGGAATGTCCTCGCTAGCAATACAGTAAGACATCCATTAATATTAAGAAGACCGGCCTACGGTTACACGTTTAAGGAGGCAGAGTAAACGACAGTCACCTGCTGACAAGAACAAAAAGTATATTTAGATAACATACTTGTTTAAACAATTTGGCATTTTTTAGTTTTTATAGTCAAATGGATTGCTGTGAGGACAATCATATATAACTGCATTATAATACCAAGTGATTTAGCAAGGTATATTGGCTGGAGCAAGACAGTATATTGAAGGTCTTTGATGGACGGAGCCATCTTGGACATGGGGATGGTAGGGTCTATGCAAAATTGTCAATTACATTTACTAGCTTTAGCATTGATGTGGAAATTGGTTCGGACGGTTAAATAGTTTTACCTATCGATTGGAAATGAACTTTGATTCTATGATACGAAGTCTTCTTTGTCCAGACACGCGGAACTACTTATCCACCAAAACATTCATGTTATAGCCAGGTACATGTCCGATGACCACACCAAACCCCCTACCGACGCGATCTTTTAGGTGTAGAACAGATCTGATGCCTCCACCCCCGCCTCTCTTCTGGACGTCTTCAGTGGAATTTAATATGTATCCCAAAATGACGTTCCTGATGTGAAAGTCATGAATTTCATTATCTTGTTTTGCACGACGTTTTGAGATACTTAAACTAACTTGATACTTTTATAGCCGTAAGTATTCTGATATTCGTCCATGACTGGATTTAAGACGTGTAACGTCGCACGAAAACCCTATCCCTCCAATGTTAACTAATATTTTTTTAATTTTTATTTTACTAGACCTACATTAAATCAACAGATGCTCCTAAGAACATAATATACTTTTTCAGAAAACAAATATGTACTGCAATCACCAGATTGTTATCAGTGCTGGATTAAGGGGGAAGTTGGGCACGTGCACCTGTTCCCCACCCCGAGTGCCGTGGATAAAGCTAAATGTATTTAAATAAATCATGTTTAGGTCCAAATAATTAAATACAAAGCCTAATATAACTATAACAACCTATAGCACAGAAAAAAAGACAATTCAAAGCCTGTTTACGGGTGTATTTTTATATCTCTAAGCCCCCACCCCGAAAACAAGCAAAACAGCCCTAATCTGGCCCTGAGTTTTAGCAACACGTTCTAACTGCATCCTTAATCATTCATAGTGCGCCCCTGTCATTGTTATCGGTAGTGTGTCCACAAAAGTTAACAATTAAAATTTTATTTGAATAAATAATAGGATTAAGAAAGACTTAAATGGTGAAATATATATTTCTTTACTAATGTCTATATATTCATTTAACTGATGTTTTGAACATTTTGCATGATATATTTCCGATTTGAAAAAATCAAAATATTTGTTCTTGGGTAAGGTTTAAAGACCTACTTTAAAGGTCACATTTAGCAAGCTTAATAATAAATGCTAGAACCAGAGCTATGCTTTCATTTTCCGATGTATTACCAAAAAAACTCCAATGCATTCGATCATTACTGCAAAGTTACGAGTTGCTACTGAGGGTTGGGGAATACGTTTTGTATCAATTCTTCAGCATATAGTCTCACTGGATAGTTTCGTATTTGGCCCTCCCCTAAATTTTAAGGTAGAAGGCATGAGCTAAATTATGACAACCATAGCATTTATAAATTCACACATAAGCTAAATCTGTAATGTGGTTTACGTTTACTTTGAGTTAGGCTTGTAAATGGGTTGCCTTGTTGGTGACTGCCTGTCACAGATAGGTATAACGGTACCAATTGTACTTAATGAAGTAGAAGAGGTATGTACTGTTCAGTACATTGACCTTTGACCTAATTATTACATAATATGATATGATGTGATTTACCCCTTATCACCCATCTGAAGTTCAGTAAGTGTTCATTTGAATTAAACACAACTCATAGTTAAAACAAATCATTTTATTCCAAAAAAATGGTTTGTTAGTAAAGCACAAATATGAATACAGCAGCTGAAAACTTCAAAGACAATTACATACTCATTAATATAAAACACAGCTAAGGTACCTCATACAATTGTTTCTGACAAGCGAGACTAAGTACATTTGTCACTTGTACAGTCCATAGCTATATCAAAGGTTATTGAAAAAATTAAGGTTGGCTATAGGTATAACGGTACCGATTGTACAACCCCCAGGTGGGCGGAGCTTAAGGTGTAGGGAACATTGCATTCAGAAATAAACAACAAAACTAGCTGTGATTGGTGCAATATGTAAGAGTTGTACTTTCTGTTAGGCTTTAAAAAAAGTTGAGCCTCTTGGCAACATGGGAAATTATGTTAATTCATATCTAGACCACATTTTGTATTTTTTAAGATTTTTTTAAAATGTGGTACACATGACTGAAAATGTGTCCGGTGTAACTAGATAACTCTTACCCCTGTCTAGTTACAGCAGAGTTATCTCTCTTAAATGTAATGGAGTACCTATTTTCGATGTCATCAAATTAACAATCTGACATTGTTCTCTGTGACAGTGTGTGACATGCATGCTGAGGTAGGATAGAAAGTATATTTATTTCGCAAAACATTAGCATTTCGGTCGATGGAAAAGCAATTGGTACCGTGATACCTAATAGACTAGCATTGGAGATCAAATGCGTAACTTGGGCTGCAAATGAGCAGCTGACTTGGCCTACGCATTTACATGTGTCTGCTACAGAGGTAAATATCTAAAAATCTACATGGTTGAGGGGTGATGAAAAGTATGTTAATTTGTTATAGTACTAGTGAACTTTCAAGATGAATAAGGTAATACTGACTCTGTTAGCCTGCTTCTCACAGGAACAGGTTGAAAATAGCTCTTTTCTGTCAAAAAAGAATGTAAAAAAGAGGGGTTGGTAGTAGAATAGGTTCAGTATCAAAACCAGCAGTTGCATAAGGAATTAACCTTAATACCTTAGTCTGAATCTTACAAGCATCCTTTCAACAAAAATCATTAGTTAGTTTTTATTTGTATCTTTATTGTACAAATATGATCATTTTTCTGCAATAGGTCATCGTCGGGTGAAAATTTTCCAAAAGAACTGTTCGGTGAGACCTATCGTAGAAGGTGCAGGATATTATGGAAAATAGGACAAATATGTTAATGAAAATATGTTAACGAATTAGATTTTAAAGAAGACTAAGCAATAACATAACTGTTCAAATTGAACAGAGTTAATATTTCAATTCCAGCGATCAAATTATTTGTTATCCTTGAGGGAAATAAGGGAATCGTGTGATTCTGCGCACTTTCCTGATTTCCAGATATCAATACCAAATGGTTTACGCCTATCAGTCAAAAAGTAATAAATTACTGATTATAGTGACGAATGTCACGTTAGGGATTTGTTGATAATGGAAATCGGAACATTCCATCCGTTTCGTGCTCACTGACAATATTTCATCTAACCCAAGTCATGTAAAATAATACTTCATTACAAGCTGATCAATCTTAGATCAAACGAAGCTATTTACACGCTTTTAAAGCTATCGCAGAGGATCGCTATAAGGGTGCCACTGGGATCATTCTTTATCATCCATTTCATAGGTGTGCATCCTTGATATGCAAACTAGTATACAGCCAAATCCGGCTGATCGCGTGTGCTATGTGAACAATGCGCACAGGCGCTGCCGCCGAAAAATATGTGATAATATCTTGAATAAACAAAACATTAAACAACACTTCGGGTTGAATATCAATCCTGTTGGTAGATGCCACCAAGCTAATGAGCCATGGTGCATAAAAAATAAAAAAATACAGATCGTTAAAAATTTGACATAACGTATCGGCGTGTATCTGGCATATTTCCTGTTCATTTTATTCGCAATTTATTTTAAAACAAATTTCATTTTGGAAAGGCGCTAAACATTCATCGCACACAGGAAAAACACGCGCCTGGCCTGTACACAGCTAACACATGTAGAAGGCGATCGCATGGAGTTGACATTTACCCAAATCAAGAGTAATTCCTGGACACGCTGTTTGCTTAAAGGTCACCGGCCATATTCCAACATTTTTCTTTTCGCATCATTTTTGCATTACGTGACTAAAAGTAGTATATACTCTCAAGAAAATAATTTAAAAATTGTTCAAGTATAAAGAAGAAATAATAATGTAATTACTCGAAATAGAAGTATACAACGCTATTACTTTCCCTTAGCTACGATTTCTCACCTATAGTTGCCAGCCGGAAATGACGTACATTTATCCCCACGAAGTACATGCTTCTTGTTGTCAAATCAGTATCTATATCACTTTAAAAGGTGCACTGAATTCTAAATTGTGCTAATCTAATTTAAATCAGATCTTCGCTTTTCTACGTGGATAACTGTGGAAATCTGATTTTAATCTGACCGAATGTGCACCCATCCTTATATTTATCTTGCGATAAGTATCCAGTTACCCTAGATGGCACGTCACGCTGACAGGCATTAATATCGATATAATCCACATCTCTATGAGCAATCAAAGCCGAACTTCGTCTTCACTTATATCGAATTGTTTGAGCCAACATTGTGTGCTCGTTGAATAGAAAACAAACAATGAGCAGAAGGTCAGCTTGGTTGACAATTAAAGCGATATTATGTATGTGTGTGCAGGTGTATGTGCGCGCATGTATGTGACCCCTCCACTTCAAAGTCGGTTCTTTGGGAAAACAAGAGCATCACAATGTATCTTTCCTCTTTGATCTTTAATTGTTTCACTTTTAATTATATTGTCTATACACCGTAACATTTATGGAAGAGTGATAACTATAGGCTGTAGCACCAAAATGTATGGAACAAAACGAGATCATCGGTTTAGAAAATAAGACCGCGACAATTTTCGTTGCTCTGGTTGCAATCCACCGGCAATAAATTCAGGAGATTTATTTTAAAATGAAAATGCTGATGGAAATTAAAAGTTAAGTTATAATTATCGTCGGATTTAGTTACAAGTGCAGCGCAAACAAAACTGTTATTCAGCCAGATTGTTGTTTAATGGAATGATAAGAAATTAAGAAATAAGATAGATAAAATATGAGAGAGAGAGAGAGAGAGAGAGAGAGAGAGAGAGAGAGAGAGAGAGAGAGAGAGAGAGAGAGAGAGAGAGAGAGAGAGAGAGAGAGCAAATGAAATGGTTGACAGTGCGAACATAATGTCCCCTTATGGCAGTTTATACCCACGAATGATGTCTTTGCCAAACCACGAATTCAGTTGTCAGCTGCACTTTTCTTTGTTAATATCGCCCAGACAAGTAAACACATTAACGAGATGAGAAAACTAAAACTGCCGAGCAAAACGATTGCCAATAGTGGCCTAGAGCAGTGGTCCCCAAGCCCGGGCCGCGGACCGGTACTGGGCCGTGGATCAAATGGTACCTGGGCGTCCAAGGAACATTAAATTATTTCCATTTTTTTTTTACTGTGGTGTATTTCTCTCGGGTTTGTGCGACTTGCCATGGACAAGAGGTTAACCAGGAGCTGAGAGACGTCACCTAAAACCGCACCAATACCGTGCATGCGCAAAATATCGTGATATCGGGGTGGTTTTAGGTCACGTCTGGAGATGAGCAGCTTTGGTGGAGAGAAAGTGTGTATCACTCTTCTCTCTGTTCATCGGTACTTGTTTAAGAGTGCTTGTTGTACGCGTATATTGTGTTTGCTCAAATTTAACCCACAAATTAGCAAAAATGAGTACGAAACAGACGTCGTTAGAAAGTTTGCTTGTGATAAAGAAAAGGCCCAGTGAAGAGACAGAAGAACAACCTTCAACATCAAAGAAACATAAAACTTTTTAACAGACAATACCCTGAGTCCTACTTGAAATGTGGATTTATCGGGACAGGTGATTTCTCCACACCAAATCGCTCTACATAGTTGGCGGCGACCAGCTCTCTAATGAAGCAATGGAACCTTCAAAACTGCTTCAGCACTTGAACGCCAAGCACCCTGGATTAAAAGACAAGCCCCTAGTTTATTTTGAAAGAAAAAAGCGGGAACACGAAGGACAGAAAAAAATATTTGAAGGCCACCAAATCAGTAAAGGAGAATGCACTGAGAGCATCATATTTGGTAGCTAACCGAAGGTTGCTAAGGCTAAAAAGCCATTCCGTGAATTTCTAGGAGAGGCTGCTGTGGAAAAGATAGCACACGTGCTTTTGTAGGCTAGCACTGCGACAAAGCGCATTGAGGAAATAGCCGAAGACATTGAGACACGATTGTTGGAGAGGATTAATACATCACCGTGGTACGCATTCCTAGGTTTACGAATCTACAGATATCGAAAACAAGGCAATACTACATGTTTATATGCGATATTTATATCAGGAGGATGTGAATGAGGATTTGTTATGTGTTCTATCTTTGCCAACCAACACCACAGAAGCAGAACTATTCATGTCACTGGATGGTTATATCAGGACAACTAAACTGGTCCTTTTGTGTCGGCATATGCACAGACGGAGCTGCTGTCATGACTTGAAGACTGTCTGGTTTAACTGCTCGGATTAAGAAAGTTGCACATGGGAATGAATCTACGCATTGTATCATTCACAGGGAAATGCTGGTAAGCCGAAAAATGTCACCGGACTTTAACAGCGTATTGATTGATGTCGTTAAAGTTATTAACCACATCAAAGCACACGTCCTTAACTTGCGTATGTTTCAGCAGCTTTGTGAGGAGATGGACGCAGAACACAGATGCCTTCTATTATGCACATAAATAATATGGTTATCCAGAGGAAAATCGCTAACCAGAGTATTTGAATTACGAGAGCCATTGCTAAGATTTCTCTCAGAAAAGAAGTCAACTCTGGCAGCACATTTCAGTGACAAGGTATGCGTCGCAAAACTAGCTTACCTGTGTGACATATTCAGCCTGCTCAATGAACTCAATATGTCCCTTGAGGGGAAAATGACAACTGTTTTCCAGTTGGCAGATAAAGTAGCTGCATTGAAAGTCACACTGGAGTTGTGGGGACGGCGCGTGAACAGAGGCATTTTGGACATGTTTCAGACATTAGTCGAGATTTTAGGCGAGACTGAGCCTAAGCATTCATTCTCTCAGTTGGTGTACGATCACCTGTCTTTGCTTTTAAAAGAGTTCGAGCGCTACTTCCCAAAAACAAAAGACCCACGAACTGGTAAGGAATGAATCCGCGACCCATTTGTCAACAAACCAGGCGAATCTAGCACGTCTGTGCAAGAAGAAGATCAACTGCTGAAGATTGCAAATGACGGCGACCTTATAATTACGGTCGAGACAACTTTGCCGGTGTTCTGGTTTAAAGTCATGGCGGAATACCATGAGATTTCCACCACAGCACTTAAATCCATATTGCCATTTCCGACATCCTATCTGTGTGAAGCGGGTTTTCTGCAGTGACAGCAACCAAAATAAAACAACGGAATAAACTGGACATAAACAACACACATTGTCTACTATTGCCCTCAGATGGAACCGTCTAGTTGCAAAGAAACAAGTTCAGGGTTCTCATTGATTTAACCTTCTAGTGAGTTAAAATGTTAAATCACTTCATATTCATTTTTTGGGTGTAACTATTTTATTTTAAAGGCATGTTTAAATACAGTTAAATTAAACTTATTAACTCAAAACAATCTAAAATATAAACAATCAATGCTCGCCCAATGTCAGCGGGCCGTGGTAAAATTATCAAACGTTGACCGGTCCGCGGCGATAAAAAGGTTGGGGACCACTGGCCTAGATAAGATGCAAGATAGGAGAGACGGACTACAAAGGCAATGAAATACACTCATTTTTAAATAGAAATTCACCAAAAATTAAACCTATGTCACTGTGACCTACATTTAATTAAATAACGTACATTTTGCAAATATATTGTATATCCACATTACGTGTAGGCGTGATAAATAGGTCACAGTGAAATATTTTTGCACCATATGAAGCTAATAAACTTAAAGACTTGTACCAAGTTTGACAACACCAGAAACACCGGTTTCATAAAGGTGGTAATGTAATAAACAGAGAATGCGGCACAGTAATGTGTAATTGTAGTTGGGTCTATCTAAATCGAGCTTAGATACAGAATGTTTAGAATACTTGTGATGTACATCGTTTATTTTATAATCTAGTACCTTTATGTTCAGTTGGTGGTGGGCCTTTTTGAAATAATTAAAGAAATGTAGACGATATATTGTTTGGTCCTGTAAACTCACTAAATGGAAAATTATGAAAAGAAGGTGGCATTGACCTAATTTTTATCAGGTGTTGTAGGGCTCAGGATGTCAAGTCTGACATTGTAGACCGCTTCGGTGGACTAAGTGGTTAGAGCGTTAACCTTAGAAGCGGCAGTCCGCGGGTTTGAACCCCGGCCTAGGCATACCAAAGACTTAAAAATGGTACTAGCAGCTGCCTCGCTTGGCGAACAGCATTAAGAGGTTAGTGCTAGGACAGATCGACCTGGTGTCTGGATAATATGACTTGGTGTGACATGATGCTACATGTCTGCAGCACGATGCTACACTTCAAACACTGTACCGATATTAATGAAACTTTTTAAAGCTACGTTAAAAATCTAAATCACATACTCGCACACGCACACGCAGACTCGCACTGACATTCCCTACACAGGTGATCGTAATTTTAAAGCCCATCTGTCACACATCATCATGATTTGTGTGATGGCCGCCATGCTGTAGATTAGATATTCAACGATTTCAAATTATGATCAAATAGATAACAGAATTGTCAGTTTGTTCGTTCAGGAAAAAAAATGATAACGAGCAATTTCATTGATTTTGTGTCTCTATCCTACTGGCGTCATCAAAATTGAACAGTTATGACATCTCGCCCTGACCCATGCTACTGTGTCATAGTTGAAAAGAAGTCAGGGGACATAACCAAGATTTCTGTCTCGATATTGAAGAGCATTACGGATACGCGGTACTAATGGTATTGAAAAATGGGAACCAGCCTGGAAATGGCTGAACATTTAATAGAGTATATGGGTTTGGTAGGCCAGGTTCGGTTAATAATGTAAGTTATATTTTAGGAAAAAAGAATCTTTTGAGAGCTTATCCTAGTTGTAAGTGAAAAAATAGAGACATTGTCTTATTGATGGACTTCAAGTCCTTTAGGTGGCGCTCTACAGTTTCGTATTTAACATAAATTTTAAAGAAAAAGAGTTTCCCCGGGTTTCCTCACTAGTTATTCTGGTTATTTAAAAGAGACTTTGTATATCTTAGGTATTGTTCAAAGAACCTTTAATTCCCTTTATTTTGATGTATGATTGATGGGTGTAATATGGGTTAGAAAGTACACAGCTTGGCCTTACTCCAGATGTGCACCTTTCAAAAAAGTGCTAGCTCTACTTGCTCATTTTCACTTCTCGAACTTCAGAGGTAAATTGTAAAAAAAAAGCCGATAACTTTTTTACATTGTACGTATTTGGTAATTCAGTCATTGCACTTTTAGAAGCTGGTATTATCTAGTTTGGCAAAATTCATTTTCCATATTTTAATAGCTGCCAAGAATAGTGTACTTTAGACAAATTTAGGTTGATTTTTGGAGCACAAGGGAGCAGTCATTTTAGTTAGCAGTGTCCTAAGATCATTTAAAATTTTCAAAAGTACAATATCCAAAGAAATTTCATCCACATTACATGAAAGTAGTATATAGGTATGCCAACATTCTCTCCACTGTGCATATTTAAAATGCAAACAACTTCACCTTACATACATCACTCTCTCAAAAGTACATAATAATTCTTGAGCGCCACCATAAAGAGTATATAGATATTATTATTGTATGATTTAATTTTGATTGTATAGCTGAAATATTTAAGTCGCAAGCATCAAAACAGTCCTTTGTAATAATTGTCCTGTATTTACCCCCTCAGAACAGCATTTATTACAGTCAGAGTCTTAAACTGGTACAGCCCCTTCCTCCTTATGATAAAAGCTGAACTATTTTAAAAATGCGCATTGCATTTTGTCAACATAGCAACCAGTGTTATGCTGATAGACAGGAACATAAAACTAGCCATATTTATTACTGAGATGTCAACAATAAATTTTACAATTATAAAAGGGATATAACAGGTGAGGTTCATAAAGGTCAAAGGTCAAAGTGTAAAATATTAACTACTTCTTTGATATGGAAGAAAGCAAATTTGCTTTGTTATCATTTATATTTTAATTTCACTGCAAATAAATGAAATGAGACATGTTCACTATGTATTTCTTTTACTTAATGCAACATTTTTCAATTTAAGTTGACTTTATTCCTATATTTTAAGACTTCTAATTTCCACATAATGAAGGTCACTACTCACCCAAATATGCCTCATAGCAAATTATGTATGCTAGAGCAAAAATAAGCATAATTAGCTTATCTTCATGAATAAAATCATTGTTAATGTACCATTTTACTCAGAACATCATTCATAATAATATGAAAATAAAACAAATAATTGCATAAATGTTTATATTTGTTTTTAAGGTGGCGCTCTACAGTTTCGTATTTAGCATAAGGGTTAAAATTTTAAAGAAAAAGAGTTTCCCCGGGTTTCCTCACTAGTCATACTGGTTATTTAAAAGAGACTTTGTATATCTTAGGTATTGTTCAAAGAACCTTTAATTCCCTTTATTTTGATGTATGATTGATGGGTGTAATATGGGTTAGAAAGTACACAGCTTGGCCTTACTCCAGATGTGCACCTTTCAAAAAAGTGCTAGCTCTACTTGCTCATTTTCACTTCTCGAACTTCAGAGGTAAATTGTAAAAAAAAGAGCCGATAACTTTTTTTTACATTTTATGTATTTGGTAATTCAGTCATTGCACTTTTAGAAAGTGTATTATCTATTTGGCAAAATTCATTTTCCATATTTTAATAGCTGCCAAGAATAGTGTACTTTAGACAAATTTAGGTTGATTTTTGGAGCACAAGGGAGCAGTCATTTTAGTTAGCAGTGTCCTAAGATCATTGAAAATTTCCAAAGAATATCCAAATATATCCAAAGAAATTTCATCCACATTACATGAAAGTAGTATATAGGTATTAACAGTCCTTAGTTTGGAACACTCATTACTAAAATTAGCACCTGACTCTTTGGTGCGAAATTAAAAGCACATGTTTCAAATACGCAGTACCAGAAATTTCCGCGGGTCATATCATTTCCTCTACACAGAAGCTGACATCTAGGTTTCATCTATACTGATAAATATAGGTTTCATCATGGGCACTCAGAAATTTTAAGTTATTTAATTTTTAGTATGGTGTTTGCATAGGTTTACGATGGGAACTGAATTAGTACCGTGATTCCTTAAAGCAAAAGTGCTGAAAAGAAAAATAAATATATCAATTACCATGACCGTGAAGACGAATCATTGAGTGTGCCATGGTTCGTTCTTGAAGCTACGCCTTTAAAAATATAAAACAGAAACAAAGGAAACAATACAATATATACTCGCAACGTGGACTTTGGAGAAATTTATATGTAGTTGAAACATATAGATCGCCTGGAGTTGGAATTTACCCAGATCAAAAGAGTAATTCCAGGGCACGCCGTTTTCTTGGGGATCAGCATCATAACACTTTAAAGATCTCACTCTATGCAAAATACGAAACTGCAGAGTGTCACCAGAGTGGAATGCAATTATTCTTTATGTGACAATATACAAGTATACCACATTTCATTCCGTTATCTTAAATAGCTCCTAAATCGTTGAGCCCATGGTAAAATGCTACTGAAACCTTAAATACGTGACAGACCTTGAAGAAGCGACAACAACATGTGGTATATGACAAATATTGCAAGTTTTACCTATTAATCTCAAACCGTTCTAACGTTATAAAATGAAAGCAAAGTTTGAAGAAAACTTAAAATACCGACCTAAGACCATGAAGATAGGTCCGCCAATGCGGTATACAACTCTCCTGCAAATTTTGTTCAATATTTAAGCCAAGTTTATATCTTGATCTCAACGTTTCATTAAAGACGAATGGAAAGTGTGATGTAAGGCTTACATGCCTTTAACATGTCCATGCTTGTCATTTTTGTGTTAGTTTCAAACACGTTATTGGTTATATTATGCAGAGGAAATGGGAGCTAAGTGCATTTTCTATAGACACACCAGACAGCCGACCCGGGCTGGCCAGCTCGGGTATAGAACCCGCAACCTTTGCATTATGAGACTGTCACTCTACCAATTAAGCTACCATGGCTCTCCCATGAGCATAATCTTGACAAAACGACCCCCAATTTAGAACGAGAGTGACTTTCTAATGAAGTTAAATTAATAACGGTGAAGCTCTAACGCCATATAGCAGAAGGGAAAAACTTAAAAACTCGATAAACTTAAAATTTGATCTGACCTTGAACTTAAAGAAACGATGACAAATGCAGTACTCAATACACCTTCTAATGGTAATATATATTTATACCAATATACATCCCTTAGACTCCAATATGTCTCGTATTTCTTGAACTAGTTTTATGGATAACTTCAATATTGAACAGAGACCTTGACCTTGAAAATGTAAGGGTGGTATCTGAACACTTTCTAGTGATGATGTACAAGCGTACCAAGTTGCATCCCTTAATCTTGAACAGCATTGAAAAGGAAATAGGAGAAAACGTAAAACATCGAGGCGCTGCCGTGACCTTGAAAATAGAACCGCCAATGTGATCAGCAACAAGTCTTCTAAATGCACCAAGTTTCATCCCTTAATCTTAAATGGCATGAAATGTTCTTATCAGAAAAGGAAAGTGTGCAGAAAAGCTAACTTATGACAGGACCAACTGCGTCGTATGCGTTACACGCTCCAATATTGATTTACAAATGTATATCATTCATTGATCTAAGATGGTTTGAAGATTACAGTGTGTGGAAAAGTGAGTGAAAACATTTATTATAAGGTCATGATCTTGACTTTAAAGATAAAACTCCCAGTGATGTGCGCAACAAACCTTCTAATACTGACGTACGAGCATACATTGTTGTATACCTTAATCTACTCTGGCTTTAAGGTTATAGAGCAGAAAACAAAACTTGGATGGCTGCACAGGTGGACAGCGTACAAAAATAAATTCGGATTGAAAGTTCAGTAGTAGGAATTCAGTAATTTTAGTTTATTTGGAGAAATAAGGGTATTAAAAAAGGAAAAATTCGGGACAACATAAAAATCTTGTCTTGAGAGGATTCCGGTATAATGAGTTTTCAGATTTTTTTTTAGAGTTTCACTATTACATATTTAAGCTAGTTTACCCATTTTCTCACCAACATTTTAATAGCAGTAATGAAGTATCTTCAACTATTGCATTCTTGAAATTACTAGATAGGAGGGATACTTGTTTTGTGGATTTAATGCCATTTTGTCAGTACATGGTAGGTTATCCATGACGGTCAGTGTATTTGGTGGAGAAAATACCCGAAAAAAAGCAAAATGCCCTCGACCAATGGGAAGCTACTAGCAAGCTTTCTCACATACCGACACTGGACGAGACTAAACATTAAACCCGAGATGTTAGTAAAATGTAAAATCGAGCGCCTTAGATCACTCAGTTACCCGGTACAACCCTCGCCCCATTGGAGGGAGACTGAGGGTCTGAACAAATATTATATCAAACGAATGTTCTTACCCATATTCTTACGGAGTGAGTGTCCACTGTCATAGGTTGGTAGGAATTTGAACCATTTATTGTGCCGTTACTATCAGGTCCAACGAACAAAAAATGCATTCACTCAAAGGTGAAATAAAGACGATAGTGTGAGACGGTCAGAAAGCAGCTTTCATAACCTCAACCAAGGATGAGTGATTCAAATTGGTTTAAGATGTAATCCACACCGTTAATTTCGTACTCGTAAATTCTATGGAAAACGGTTCTGTGTGGGACAAAGAAGCTCTCTCGATAGTGAAGAAAGGCCGTCTTGAAATAGTGGAGGCCGAATTATCAGAAGAACCCTTAAGACGTGTGAAGAGACATAGCCTATCCTCCCCACTTCCTCTAAAGGAGACATATTCAACCGTAATATCCTACCTGGGCAAAGGAGTCTATCTTGGACATCCCCAACACAGATACGACTGAAATTAGAAATTTCAAAATGACGTGGAACTAATGTATCTAATTAATCCTTAGCTAGAAAACAAGGTTGGCATGGACGAAAAATCAACACATTATTACCATTAAGCAACTCACTTCCACAAAAAAGGCAAGAAACTCTCTCCTCGTAGATGCCAAAGAAAACAGGACAAGCTTTAACGGTCAGGTTCACGAAACGAAAGCTTCACTCATCGGTTGATAAGTGGGTTTTGACAATGCCCAAGTAACACATGAAACAATTGAGTGGAAGAGCTGAATTATTGTGCGGTTTTCAGTCTGCTATAAGCGGCAACTGGAAAGGACGCGATTAGAGTCTTCAGAGGGGAACAAAGTCTGCCATAAAACACAGTCCCTATGATAGAGAGGTAAAGAAAAGCCAGCAACGTCTTTGCCAAAAAAGTCATCATGAGGTACAGAAGCTTGTCAATCCTATCCAGAGATGCACAAACTATCCCATGGTTGGTGAGGAAAGTCATCCTCACATATGTGAAGTTCTGAGAAGGGATGCAGTTTGACTGCAGGTTTGTGATAAGACCGGGACGAGTCATTGTGGACAACAGATTTCCAGGTCCTTTGAAAGGGAATCTCTAAAGGCGTTAGGTTGGCTACCACTACCTCCAACGCCCTGGCAATGGCTCTTGGAGCATAGGCAAGGTCGAATGAAAAAGATCGAAATCCAAATAATTCCTGATCTCGACAAAACTAGAAGCATTTTATGTGCGGAAGGAAGATGGTGATGCGAAGATACGCATAATTAGAATCGATAGTAACCGCCTTGTTACAAAATTTTATGGAGTTTTCAACCCAGGCCTTCGTCTCCATCTTAAAACGTTCTTTTTGAAAAAAAAAGAAAAAACGTGCTTAAGGCGGGAATGATGATTTTGAACCAATTCTCTCCACCATTCCTTTACGCCAGACAAATCAGAATATAGAAGACTGGAATTTCATCAGTTTCCACCCCGTTGACTGCTTCTTTCTGCGGCAAGATGTATAAATCTTAATTTAAATTCGTTAGTTTGGATTACTGAAGAAAATATGGGTCTGTTATGGGAAGCTGAGCCTGTAACCATCCTAATGTGGAAAGGGTCCACACATTGTACATGATGCCCAACTAAAATTCCTAAAATAGGGACCGAGCTCATGCTGGGGCACCGGGAAAATGACAGCAGATGGCACAAATCCCTAAGGTCGAACACATCCCTTCTTGGGAAAGAGAAGGAGTCTGAACACTTTCTCCCCTGTCCGTTTTGGCAGCTTCGTCCAACGAATGGCGAGCGATAATGAACATTGAATTTAGACAGCATTTAATACTGCCAGGGCTATGTCTGACTGAAACAATTTTTTGGAGAATGTCCCAAAGGTGGCCAGGTTTATTATCCTGTTGCGACGGACCAGAAGCGACTGCAAGGGACTCGTGTTTTTGGTACCGCACAATTCCTCCTAAAATAAAAATAATCTGCATGTGTGCTGCTGATGATGTGAGTGCTAGCCTTAAGCTGCAATGTCTCCAAGGTTTTAACCA
Organism: Potamilus streckersoni; assembly: GCA_016746295.1. NCBI lineage: Eukaryota > Metazoa > Mollusca > Bivalvia > Unionida > Unionidae > Potamilus > Potamilus streckersoni. The sequence goes on from JAEAOA010001195.1 coordinate 3,963,409, forward strand.
GGCATAAACAGAACAATTCAGAACCAAACTATAGACGTTACTAACCCAAGCACGAAAACTACAAAGGGGATACAATTTACTAAGGCAACATCTGAATCCCAACCCTCAAAAAGAACAGAAAGGGCATAAATCACAAATATAGCAAGAACTGTGAAGACCAATATTCGATCGATACATAAAGGTAGATATAATGCCTATAATACGTTTTTAAGTCACAAAACAATCGTACATGCAAAATACTGCACATATGTAACACCTATGGAGTCCACGATGAAAGAGGATGGGATTCAGTGTGTGAGCTATGATTGAGGTATCAAACTACGATCTTTTCAGTTTCAGAACCTTCTTATACTGTTTGGAGGAAGAAATAACTTAGCTTGGACTTGGAAGGTGATTGAATGGGTGGGCTACAAGCTTTGGAAAGGCAAAACAATGCAATAGTAGCATGTATGTACTAGCCCTTTTAAACCATTTGTTTTACATTTTAATCACAGTGATATGGACTTTTGCTCCTCCCACCCCCATATTTAGTAGGCTTCTTCCCTTATTTCAAGTGCAAGCCATCTAAAGTTTGAAGACATCAATTTCCATGATTCAAAGATATTGTCATGGTGTGGAAGTCAAAGCTGGATAGATGGTTGAATGGAAAGACGCGTGTCACATTGGCAGACCGGCGGTTCTAGGTGCCTTGAAGCGTGCGAAACACTTATCAGCATAAGATGTTTTAAATGACAGGGCTATAAACTCTCATACCTTTAATGGCTCGTGTATACAATGACAAACTTATAAATGCATTTGCACAGATAAAAAGTGTTTATATTTTTCTCTTTATTATATATACTTGTGTAAAAGTTAAATCTTATTGACCAGATCTGGCATCACACAATGTGCCATCAGATCAGAATTACGTTGTTTGCAGTTGGATTCGTCGTGTACGCAAGCATAGACGGTGTAGTGGAAATCTCCAACCACAAACTGTGGTTTATCACGAATATATTGCAAACTACAATACACTTATCTGAATGTAAATAGGAAAATGATCAAAAGCCATCTTTAAGAGATAAATGACTGTGTCTAGACACAAATAAACCACTTTACACTAACGACATGTCAATAGGCTGTCAGTTGTATGTAATCAATGCAGACTAAATACTATGGAGTGCCGTAGCGGACAAAAGCTGGTCTAATGAGAAAGTTGAGTTAAAATTTCGATGTCGTATGTCGATAAATATAATATCACGTGTTGGATCAAATTCCATGTCCTTAAAGTTACATTTTCGTGATCGAGATTTTATATTTTATATGTTGAATTACACAGTGGTGGTTTAAAGTTTTATTTCCTATGTTGACGTTTTACAGTGAATATTTTGAATTGCACAGCGGTGGTTGAAAATTAAATATCACATGTTGAGACACCCTAATTCACACGTTTATGAAATTTTTATTGATGAAAGTTCCATTTCATATGGCGAGTATTTAGATTTCATTTGTTGAATTTCACAGCAACGAGAAACAACCTCCTTGTTTAAAAATAATATGGTCCGTTTACGAGAGCAACCTCAAGCGAAGAAATTCATAGAATTCTAGACCTGTGAATGGTACCTTTCAAAATATATAATAAATGCATGAAATGTAATGGCGCCTTATAACTAAATACACGAATGATGTATCTTAATATTCGATATTGTTTTGAATTGTTAAAGTGGACATTGTGCAATGTTACTTTGAACACCAACACATCATTTCACCATATAAAACAAATTCTGACAAACACAATAAAATGTTCAATCACCACTGGCAATTCAACAGATACAATTTAAAAACTCAACATACGAAATGGAACTTTCTGAGCAATCAATGTGATTCAACATGTTAAATTGAAACTCTCGACATATGAAATCAAAATTTCAACAACCAGCGTATAAGTCAGAAGATAAAATTATAAAACTGGACATTGGACATCGAATTTTCGACCAGTGCTGTGTAATTCAACAGATGAAATCTAAATAATCGACATATGAAATGGAACTTTCAATATAAGCTCTTTGAACTAATACGTAAATTAGGAATTCTCGACGTATGGCATTGAAATTTCAACCAGGACCGTGTAATTCAAGCGACACAGTCTAAAACTTCGACCTAGAAAATGGAACTTTAAGAATAAATATTTTTGATAAACCACGTGAAACTGGAATTCTGGACATATTACATTAAAATTCAACGGCAACGTTCTGATTGGACCAGCTTTTGTCCGCTACGGCGCCTCACATACTTTACCTTTAACTGGCAGGTCAAGTATTGCACTACCTACACAATGCAATGCACAAAACATCACGTTGATGGCCTAGTGTTAGACTACCATCTATTTGTAATGCAGAAGCACTCTATTATTCACTTGTCATATCCAACGACCGCATGTTACGCTACTGATATATCAATAAACTGCAATATGCATGTAATGCACAGACAGTGCTTAACGTAAATAACTCATCATAAGAATGCCAAATATGAGTAACGAAAGTCATCACTTGACGCGAATGATCCGTTTGATGGAGGGTATTTTCACGTGTCTATCGAAAGCAGATGTTATACGTTTACATTTCGATGAGAGAAAATGTGTTTCCTCCCAGCCGTCAAATACCAATTATAGAACAACTATTATTTACCATTAACTTCAAATACGGATGGGTCTTTTCAAGGAGCATTTTATTTCTTGGTGCTGGTTGCACCAACTTAGTCATGCCTGTTTCTGTTACTGGAACTGTCATCATCATTTTAAGTGTCAACAACTTTCGTTTCCTAGTTTATTTGGTGATCATCACTAAAACTTTCGTCCCTTCTATGGAACTATCTCACCAAAACGTGCGCTGCAGTGGCTTGTATATCTGACTAGCAACCTAAAGGACGCGGGTTTGAATCCTGCCATCGGAGCAGCCCGTGTCAGCTGCCATAGTGCGTCCTTAGGCAATGCACTTCACTTCAATTACCTCGCCACAATATAACTTACTTGTATTGCTGTGCTGTAAAAACCAAACATTACCCTCTCAAAAATAAAAGCACCAAATTTAGATCTTTGTTCCATTCTGTCAAATGGTATGAAAAGACATCCAATCAGAACTCAACGTCCAAAAATAACATGACTGAATAGTGTATTAATTTTTCTACTTCCATTTTTAAGACCAAGAAACAAGATGGACTTTATATAAATTTACAAACAAATCTTATTTCTTGTTTGCCAATTTAAGAGCACGGAGACGACAATTTGAAGCCCATTTGCTCATTTTTGGTCATTGTGCATCCTTAATGGAATTCTGAAAATAGTGGTAAATAAATTGCAAGTTTCAACTCTACACTAAATCTCACCAGTGGGGATCTCAAGATATATACAAGTATTTTTCGTGCTATACTGAGTACAATGTGCACGTAACAGTGTGAAGTTTGTAACATGTTAAGGCAACACAAGTGCAGGGTCAGCGTAACACATAGCCAATCAAGTTGGTGAATGTATTTAGGTATTGTTTTAAGGGTAGGGTCCGTGCTAGAATACGTTGTTTTAATGTCCTTGTTTGGGCGTGATTATTTTTCAATAAGGTCCAGGTTAAAACAGCCAGAAAGACGGAACAGGAGACCTGAATTTTGGCGTCAAAGTATCGGAAAATGACTAAAGTTGAAATGATGCAGAGACAAGTTTGCACTCGTTGAAATGAATCGCAAAAGATGAGACTTTCTATAAAATCTGTTTAACTAAAATAGCGCGGAAATATGATGAATTACTCGAACCTGGCGTGTGTTAATTTTCGGCGGCTAGATAAATTTAATCCTGATTGATTAAGGTTCAGACTCTGTCATGAGTCATCGATATTTAATTAAGGGCTACATTTGTTTAAACTTACCATGATTGAGGTCAAATTCTTATCTGTATGGAAACTGTCATTTCTGAACGATACCAGGAATCGTTGGATAATCATTGTCATACGATCTGCATTTGTTTCAGCCTACAGTCGGGCAGGAACTATATTTCATCCCGATTGGACACACTGTGGAAGGGGCGTGGTTTCACATGAAAACTCAGTTTAAATGTGCTAGTGGTGAATTTAAAAATCAGTCTACGCTTTTCTATAAAATGGAACGAACATAAGAACTTAAGAAGACTCCGAGTAATTTAAGTAAATTCACTCGTAAAATCATCCAGGGGAGACGATGGTCTGGAGGATTTGACGACACAAAGTTTGAAAGCACAAGGTATTTTGCATTAAGTTTATGTAATGCGTTGATACTATTATGATGATTTGTTTGTTTTATTTGCTAGTGTTGCATGAATTTATTTGTTTAAATTCGTAGATCAATTTTTTTGATATGGTATAATTGTGTTGGGTTCGTTTATCTTAGTCCGCACAATGCTTTTCTTTATACATACATTGACGGTTCTCATAGGGTATAGTGTCTATTATTCAAGGAAGTTATGTTTCTAGAATTTCAAAACTTTATTCTATGTAGACAATTATGTATCTAGAATAATTCTGTTGAGTTCATTTATCTGAATTCGTACAATATTTTTGATTCATATACATTGACGAATTGTTGAAATGTATAGATTAAGAGAATCCGTGTGAATTCTCTGACCTGCTGAGGTCATATATGGTAATGATTTTATTGTGTGTATTTGTTAAATACCGTAGTGTAAGGAATTTCATTCATTCTCTTATGTAATGGGACTAGTCTGGAACTAATGTCTCTATGTGGTGTTAAATGGCAATTAACGGAACCACTGATTGTGTGAAATTATGTTTGTATAGTCTGACATACCCAATTGGACTAGATAGCCGTGGTATGTTTGAATCCGATAGAATTTTACCTGACAAGACGAGGGGAGGGTAAAAATATATCCCCAGTATAATGTGACGGAAAATTTATGTTGCTTTTTTAAAAAATATTTTTACAAGGTGAAATACCTACAAACCCCAAAAGTGGCTACAAGAAGTTGGAAGGGCTGAAAGAGGCGAGATACCGGAGAATTTGAAAAGGGAGGAAAGATTGGAGAAGATCCAGACTTACCATCACAAAGAAGTCAAAAGGGAAGTCAATGTGGACTTTGCCCTGAGATAAGTCACCAGGTTATGAATCGATGCAAGGCAGCGTTTCAGATATTACACTCGATCTAATGATGAATTAATTATATCGGATAACAGGTCGGCTATTGATATACAGTACTCATATTTGTTGTTTTTTTAAATTCCTTGAATAAATTGATCCAAAAAGAAAGAAGTATCTTTGAAACTGAAACATTTATCACACTTGTTTGTGACTTTTTTTAAAAAAAAAGAAAAGAATTTTGAATAAATTTTGTCTTTATTAGTAACGGAGGCTTGTATTATTCTGTTCTATATACCTACTCAGATCTTTATTTATTCCACCCATAAGTCATACTTTATATTGACATTCACTCGTTCCATGCAAATTACACCGTCGGCAATCACCTCTAGATAACGATAGCCATAACCGGTTAACCTGCCACAACAAAGTTGAGGAGGGGTTAACGACAATTAGTCCAAGTTTTTCTGCCAAAGGATAAAGTCTTAACCCTAATGAAAATTTATGAGTATCCTTTCTTTTTAAATATATTGTCCAAGGGACGTGTATCTGGAAATTTGAGGAATGCTTAAACTAAAGGTATAACGAGATTCTGCTATGATAAAAGCTAGCGTGTCTCGAAAGTACAATGCATTTGTCTCAATTTCATGCAACTTGATTTTTATGAGTTTGTAATTGTTTGTTAAATTTGTTTTAAATTCAAACAATTTTTCTTTGATATGAATTTGGTGATAATTGCTTAAATTTGTTGTCTTAGTTGTTATGGGAATAATGTATTCTAAAAATTCCATGGTATAATTGTGATTTTTTTTTTGGTCTTAAATAAAATAAATCATGTATGCTAATAACGAGTTTTTCTTAGATTATGGTATGTTGCACAATGGATTGTTTGCTAGAAAATAATGTAGTTACGAGAAATTAATTTCGTTAATTTATTGGTATAATTAAGATGTGAATTATAGTGCCTACCGGCCAACAATTATTCCAGTTAATGACTTATAGTTCAGGACAAGGAGTATGGGTTTATTGCATCTATGTTACTGTTCAGTTAGTGATGTCAAATTGCTTGTTAGGAAGATAAATTAATCTTCTTGCACAACGGTTTGTTTATGAATTGTCAGGCTGCAAGTTAAACCATATTAGCCTCAGTTTCTGTTGTAGAGCAATATGATGATATGTGACACAATGAGAGAGGAGAAAATGTTATGTCTCAGAATAAAACCCGACAAAATATTTAGGTTGTTTAATTATTTATTTTTAAAAGAGAAATAGCTCAATATGTGCAACCAGGCTATGCAGGCATGCTGTGCAATTAAGTTCAGTTGTTTACTAGATTTTATGATACAATTTATCAAACTGGTATGGACAGAACTGATAATTCCATTGTGTGATGTTTTAGTAATATTTTATAACAGAAGTGTATCCTTCGAGTGTCTTCTACAATTTACTTTTGTTTATTATAATGATTAAATAGTTATATTTTATATACTGAGGTTTGTATTGTTCTATTCTATGTCGCTGCTCAGATATATGGTTATTGCATCCATTTATTTCATATTTTTATTATCTACTCGATCCAGGCAATAAAACCGTGGTAAATCATCCTGTAGATAATGATAACAACTACAACCATCGACCGAAAACTTTCTATTTGGGTTAGCTTCTTTTTGTTACGTTATTTTTGACATTTATGTTTTTTATGGCGTGTTTGTTTATGTAACCGCACACACACTCTTTGTTGTCGCATTCCCTGCTGCTGTGTTCTTCAAACATTTTATCGAGAACTATACGTTATCGCGAACGAGGATAATGTAAATTTATCTTGATAAATCTGTGTGGGGTAGCTTGTGCTTTTGAGAAAATATTATTTTTGAATTTAATCATATCCATATCCCATGAACACCGAGTCTGATGAATGTTCGAAGAGTATGTGTATCGACTCCATTAAATTAAAATATTGCAGTTATCTCTGTTCACTTTAGGTATTTGTGTATATCGTTATGTAACATAAATTACATCAGTATATTTGTATCTGCATTGGGAAAATATCTGAACTGGTTTTGACTGTTTATGTCAGCATCACACCATCATACACTACAACAGTACTATCCAACATGCAACCCGCGGGCTGATTTTTAATGGATCGTCAGAGCTCGAGCAATGTTTTGTGTATTTATGGACAAAAAAAAATCAATGGCCTACTTTCAAAGTATATCTTCTTAACCAGGTAATTACGTGAGCTGGGATCAACAAAATCAAATATAGCATATTATAATTGTGAATAACTGTTATAGTCTTTGCTTTAAATTTTCTGCCTCGGCCCTCTGTTTCAAGAAATAAATTTCAGTGGCCAATGGTGTCAAAAAGGTTGGACAGCACTACAATACAAAATTATTATTATCTTCATCTAAATCATCCACTGATGGAGCTTCATCAATATCAGTAATAAAATCAACCAATCTTCATTCAACGACTTCACTTCATTAAAATCTTTAAGCATATCATAGCATCGCTGATCATCTACGGATGGTGCCACCAAATACAACTAATCCCACTTTAGCCATCTCATTATCAGATTAAGCAACAATTGCGTCTTACCAGACCCAGATGGACCTATTATAATTGCTCTGATAAAATATAGTAGCGCTGCATGATGCTGGATTGGCTCTTGCTTTCGTGTCGCTGAGAAATCAATGACATCCATATTGTACAAATATAATAAATAATATGAATTTATATTGTGTTCGATGCAGAGCATCCACCTTCACATGGGGTTAACAATAATAATAACAAAAAACAAAAAGTGTGCACTTAGAGGCAAGTACGTAAAATGTGGTACAATCAAATACAGATTTATTTCGTCTCGTACGAAGATAGGTGTTGATATCGCTCCTTCAGTGTGAAAATTACCAGGGTCTCCACGGGCTCAATACCCAGGAGAAAAACATCTTCCTGAATATAAGTTTTGTGGTCCTGGAACAAGACTTGATGTTCGACTTGACAAACGAGACCAACCAAGACCACAAGAATATCCAATAAATGCGATTGATCAAGCATGCCAAATTCATGATGTTGCGTATAAAAATAGGAGATTTACAAGACGACATATTGCAGATGTGAAGTTGAATCAGGCGTTAAATTCCGTAAAAAGGTAAATCTCAGAGCGAATATTGCAAGCTTCCTAGTAAAATCTGCGATGAAAGGGAAACTATTGCTAGCGGCTGGTAATTATTCATACACAACTATTATAAATGGAATCGAATTGTTATAACCCAATAGGATATCGGAGGGGCAGAGCAGCGATTAGTAAACTTGCTGAATGAGCAAATGTCACACGTTGCAAATTGGTTAGCAAGACAGGCAATATGACAACTTTATCTACTACCACCTAAACAAATTAATTATGCACATTTTAGCGCTCCCAGTGAAGTTCATCAGGCAGATATTTTGTTTTTACCTCATGACGTCAATCACGTACATACAAATACGCGTTAACTGTCCTTGATGTTGCAAGTAGATATCAAAAAGCAGAACCACTATCAACAAAATCAGCAATAGAAGTTGCATCTGCTTTTAACAAATTTATAAACGAGGACCCTTGTGATGGCCACATCTACCACAGGTTGATCCTGGCAAAGAATTATTTTGTTTAGAATCATCTCTGATGGAAAAAAAAACACGTCAAAAATCAGATGAGGACATATCCTATTTCAGTACAATCAGGCAATCGTTGAACGATTTAATCGAACACTTGCTGAGCGGTTATTTGGATATCAGTATGTCCAGGACATATCCCTGAACAAAGTTCAGACAGACATGACATTTTGTGAAAGGGTTGCAAGACTACCAAGTGTGATAGCTGCGTTAAATAATGAAATTGCTCGTGTAACTTCCACGAAACCCACCAGCGTGATCACAAAAACATATACCAATACAACAAAGTGAATCTTTCTCAAAACAATCATTACTGGGTAATGTGAATGTAAGATTTTTATATGAATCTGGTGAACTTGAAGGTGGTAAAAAAGAGCAATTGATCCGATTTGGATTATGACCACACATACAATTTCAAGCGTGGTAAGATCCATGGGTAGACATGCAATCGACAGACTAGACTAAACTATTACAAATAATTCCTGAAGATACACAATTACCGCCGCCTTCATTTCTGTCAAAGCAGAACACTAACACACCAACGTCGATAACATTCAATATCACATTTTCACGTGTGCCTGAGATTACTATTAATTCTATCCACGTTGAATTGTCTTGGATTATTATTTGAATACTGCCACATCATTACTGTATTACAGCTCGCACGATGATTTTTCTGTCGTTGTTTCAGTATCATGACAAATTCAATATCAAGATAAAAGTCGAGTTTTTTTTGTCAGATCGTTGATAACTAGTTAATTTGTTCTTGACAACTTCGTTGTTAACTACATCGCAATGGAAATAGTTAATCCCTGTAACGAATAATTCGTTATAGCATATCATAAAGTCCACGGAGATATCTGCATCGTCAAATCGCTCTCAACGGCATTCACATCGACAACAACAATATCATTAAGAACGAGTTTTTGTTTCTTATTCATTCCAGGAATCTCAACTTCAATATTCTGTTTGCGTGTGTCGGCTGGTTGATAACACAGACCTAAAAACGCTTCTTTATGTGATAGATATAATTCTTGCTGAAGTTTATCTCAAATTATCTTCCTACTTGCAACTATCAAACCAGTAGACTTCCCCAAATTCCAAAATTCAGTCATCGTAATCTCTGGAATTACTTCAAGCATTATCTCACATTTAATTTAATCTTGCTGCAGTCTGATTAATCTTTTAAATTCTTTCAGCGGTTATCAATAGCTCTTATGTCATCAGTTATCTTTTAATAATAATCTACGAACTTTTTCAACCATTCGCGTGGAGATGTTCGACCAAAAGGTGATGTCTGACCATAATCACTATACATGATAATCGCGGTATTTTTCGTTAACAACCAATCAAGAAATAATTTTAATACCTCCGATGATGCCATTTATATTTTATCCCAGATAATAATCTTAGGAATTAAATAATAATAATAATAATAATAATAATAATAATAATAATAATAATAATAATAATAATAATAATAATAATAATAATAATAATAATAGTGAGGACTTTGTATAGCGCCTAGCCTCCTCTTTTAGAAGCTTTAAGCGATTTACAACATTTGACAACACTAAAAACATAGATAATGAAATGGTTACAAAAATAAAAAACAAACACCATGAAATTAGAAAACACAAAACATGCTGTAAATAGTTAAGGTAAGAAAACATTTGTAAGTCTTTAAGTCTGTTCTTGCGGATGAAATAGTTGAGTTTCAAGAGCGCTCTTGAATGAGATCACTGTGTCTAAGTTCAGTGGGCAATTTGTTCCACGTTGTTGGGCCCTGGTATGCAAAAGAACGTTCTCCATAAGAGTTCATGTTCATATTGGGAATAACGAGAATACGAGTGTCAGAAGAGGGGTGTAAGTATCTTGCTGGTGTATACACATGGGTGAAGTCGGATAGGTATGTTGGATTGGAGCCCGTTAGTGAAATCTAGCATAGAAAACAAATTCTGTGTTTAATTCTGGTTCGAATGGATAGCCACTATGGGGAAAAAAGAAGGGGGAGGCGTGCTCTGATCGTGGTACTCTAAGGATGATCCAGGCAGCTGTGTTTTGAACTTTTTGAAGTTACTGGAGTATATATTGAGACGAACCAGACATAATTGAGTTACAATAGTCCAGGCTTGAAAGTACTAAGGAACACACGTGTTTTAGTGGCATCAACTGACAGATACTTGCGAATGCAGCTGATATGTCTCTCACCTATTCGTTGTTAAGTCCATTTATTTCCTTGCCATCGAAAGAAACTAGGATATGTATAGGAATTAGCTCCTCGTTCGCTCATTTCTCTGGCGGGTCTGTGTGGGTGTCAAAACAACCATATCAAAATTTTGAAATAGTTCAATCACACGTGTTGTTTTACCAGAACGTCCCGGTCCCTTGAGATAAAGTTCTATTGCGATAGTCTTATGTGTGGCCACATGACCATATAGCGATGGAGCCGATGATAAATCAGATAAACGACTATTTTCACAATAATTATCCTAAAGAATGTAATCAGCAGATTCAGAATAACTAAGTATCTCTTCTCGTTTTAAGTCTCCATTCTCCCCAAGACGCGTCATTTCCAATTTTTAACTATCTCACGAATGGGGAAAGTTAGACTAGTTAACACGTGAATACAAAATAAAAAAGGACTGAGTTCTCGTTTGTGACAGCTGAAAAATGTATGCGTGGTTGTAAAGTGATTGTCGAATGTCAAGAAGGATTATGAAAGTGACTCAGATTCAGCTTAGAATATTTATTCTGATTCAGATTATAATATTCGGATTCAGATTTATGCTATATTTATTTTTATTCTGATAATATTTATACAGAATCAGAATATAGTATTTATTTTTATTCTGATTTATTGTTTATTTATTTATCAAGAGAGATATTTGTTTTTTTATAGTACCATTTACCCCATCGATTTTCAGAATTTAGTCTCAATTTGATTTTTAGAAGGGTATTTATCAAATTATGAAATCTTAATGATAATCATGATTTGGAGTACATTTACCCGATCAAATTGTGGAATCTAAACAATAACCAGCAAAATTAAAATTTTCATTATAATATTTATTGTTGTTGTTGGTCAGTAGAAAATAATTTTATTGTTTCAGCATTTTATCACCAAATTATAATTTTGAGTACCATTTTCCCCATCGATTTTCAAAATTTAGTTTAATTTTCAGTAAAAAAAATTTCATTATATTTATTATGATTCTGATTCAGATTATAACATTTATCCTAACACAGATTCAGATTATAATATTTTTTCAGATTCAAGTCCTGGCTCAGATTATAATATTTACTATGATAGTAATATAATATAATGTTTAAGAATACTCACCGGAGGGGATATTTTCTCTACGATTCTAAGATCTTTGTAAAATATTCATTAACGGATTTTTTTCTCAATCCATCAGCATTAAATTCTGGTATTATAAATGTTGGTAATTGTTTTTGTTATCGCATGGTGTCTGAGAAACAATTGTTTAATCGTTAGTTTTCTGTCGGGACAAAGATCAGCTGAATTATTACTAGTAGTAATCACTGTTTCAACATCGAATCGACCAGCATACCAAAGGTCAAATATGATTCGATTCAGGTGTTCTGTTACTGCAATAATTTCTTATTTTAGAATATCGCTTGAACACCTCACATAGTTGGTCAACGACTATTACATTTAGGCGAGTACATGAATGTATTCAGATTTAATGGAGTTGGAAAATGATTTAAGCAATTTTTCATCGATGGTTGGAGTACCTCCAGTGAAGCTGATGGCGAAGAAACAATAGTGCATTTTACCGCCATCAGGATGCTATTTATAACACTTTCCACTGGATTACTATCTGTGTAAACGGGTTTATAGTTTTCCAAATTCTACCATATACCAGTTTTTCTGTATTCTGGAAGTGACAAATATTTTCTTGTCTGTGGTGAATTCATAATGTTTAGGTTTTGGTGGACCTTCATATGTTGGTGGAACTTCTGGCCATCCTAATACAGTTCTGATTGATGATTGATATATATCTAAGGCGTAGTCAGGTGTTGATATTTCTATCGCAGCTGGTAATGTTGACTTGTGAACCATAATAGCAAGTTTGGATTCTTTTCCTGTGATTTATTCCTGTGCTGGAACTCATCATTGATCTGTTTGAAGGAATACCTACAACTTGCCAATCAGTGGTTCCATAGGGGTTATTTTTTTTTTTTAAGAAAAGACTAACCAATCATTTGTGGCCAAACCATCAAATGATTTTGATCTAATATTTAGCCAGCTGTGCTATACTCAAAATTGTGCTAATTCTATTAGGCTGAAATTGCCGTTAGAAAGATAACATCGAATTAAAGAGTAGTTGAACTCTTTGAGTTTGGTGGTGTTGTATTAGCGACGGTTTGTTGATGCAGTTGTTGTGGCATAGTCATTTTATTATTTACTTCCGGATTTCCAACAAGACGGTTTGGTTTCCAGTTGCCTAAGTGTCGTGGTAAACCCTAATCATTTCTGCGAATTCTTGATCTGATATTCCATCATTGGGCCCTGATGACATCCGCGATAATTTAGTTGCCAATGATAGCAATGTTGTATATTTTTGCAATTTATCAGCCGCACAGATATTTTTTTGCGATTATATTAAGAATACCAGAAACACCAGTTATAGCTGCAGCACCAATTCATATTACTGTTGCTATTATGTGGCTGATAATGATCCGAATATTGTTGCTTTTTTCAGCGACTATGGCAGATGCAGAATATACAATTATGTCAGTAATAACGACACATATGTGGCATTTTTCAATGATATTTTTCAATTGGGTCTGTAACTAACACAATTGCTGTTATCTGTATTTATTTACAAAATTTAGATCTGACGTTTGTGAAATCATCCACTCTAAAGTACTAGGTAATCGATGTGTTTCAGAGACGAATTTCAGACACACCCAATTAGATGCTGCGGTTAATTTTTTGTCAGATGGTTTAAGAATTAAGGTTTCTTGACCACTTGATTTAACACAATAGACACAGTTCCAGATAAAATTAGTCGAATAATGCCATGGAAATGTGGTAAATATCCTAAATTCTGCAGCACTGAACACGGACAGTGTATACACACCTGTGAATTCTGTGGTATATTTGATAATGTTATTTTGCTGTGACCATGTTGATGATTCTGATGATACTGTGTATACCACGTTGATGATCTACTTGTGAGGAATTTTAGTCAGATTAATGTTTTTAATGATAGCAGGAATTCCACTGATAACATCTTGTTTTGTGTTAATTTCAGAGTTTTACATCAACATGCAATAGATTTCGAAAGAAATTATCTGCAATTTTACTAATATTTTGAAAATTTCTACGAGTATTTAAAAACATGTGATCATATTAAAATCTGGGTGGTTAGTTTGTCATCGATTATGGTATTTTTATTATCTAAATTACTTTGTTGCAGCATCTTCATCACTTGTTGGTTCTGTTATAAAAACGAATTTAATTCCATTCATGTTGAATTCACTTGTCACTGTAACACCGGTGGATCGTAAATGATCAGCAACAATTTTATTTCATTTCTGATAGTTGCAATTGATAATCTGAGTCTCTGAGTCTATCGCCGTCAGTAAATATTGGACAATGGTAGCACTGAGAACTCTACAAATTATGCCAATACACTTAATATTACTCGTCTTTAAAGCACCGCATTTATCCTGAATAACTTCATCCCAGTCAACTCCAGCTCATAATATCAGCAAAATCATCTCTAGCTGCATCTTTACGAGGAGCATCGGAAGATTTTGAATTAGCATCAAATACATCAAGTGATTTATGTCCACATATTAACACATCAGTTACTGTCTGTTGCTGGTAATGTTGAATACATTATAGGAATGTTTGCAGTACTTTGTACTGTGCTCACATATTTTAAATAATTCATTCAGTGATGCCAGTCCATATGAAAATAAATAATTCCGTGTTGATCAATTGCGTATGCAACTCAATGAGTATAGGAGAAGAATTTCCATCAAGATTGATGATACCGGTCCCAACACGATTTGGTTGTTTTGGTAATTGATTATGCATAAAACTCCTCGGAATTTTTTGAATATTTAATCGTGCAACAGCATCAAGTAAATCAAAATTAGACATGGGAAGTATCAACGAGTCCCGGGAAGTCTTAAATTTTTTCCGTAAAATGAATGAGGGGTTCCTGGCAGTCTTAGACATTTCCCTTTTGGGAAGTTTTTTTTTTCTTTTTTGTTTCTTTCTTTTAATGCAATCGCAGCAAGTGTTCCAAAGCACCAAGTGCAGTTGCTTTTGCAACAGCTTTGGCTGCAGCTGCTATCAACGCTGGTATAGCTATGAGAAGTGGAAAAATACCACCTGTCTTAGCAATGTTGCTAATGGCACCCACAAAAAGATTAAGTCTGACACCAGTCGCTGATTTTTTTGCATCACTGAAGTGCCTGTATTGACAATCAGTGATAATTTATTTGGACCACTTGAGATGTCTGCGTTTCAGTAATATTTTCAGTCCCGAATTCCTTTTTGATTCTGATTGCAGCTTTTTAATCTGACCAGGAGTCAGAGTAACACTAATGTAATGAAGTGACATTATAATATCATGATTAATCAAATCACGTTTTCTACTGGAGCATCAATGACTCTCATTCGTCCACTAATCCCTTCAAGCAACAGTTTTATCTGAGAGTATCACAGCACTTGCTCTGTAATCAGCAATAGCTCTTCTTGCCACATGAGCTCAACAGTGTATTATCAATGACAGAATTGCCTAACCAAATCCGAATGTTCCATTGAGAAATAATAGATCGGATAAAGCATTGTAAATTCTAGCTGTGATATTTGTAGACCTGAAGCAATATTCTGAGCACGTCCCATGAATGTTATCAAACGTTGATATGCATGCATATATCTCTGGATGGTTCTTGATCCACAGTTTGTCAAATATCACTGTACTTCATGTTTGTTAGTTTAGTCATGCAGCATCTTGGAAAACAACAAATATATGTCGGGGTGCATAGATACCTTGCTGTGACGCTATCTGCCATGTGATTATACCATCGTCAACCATGATAAGGTTGATTTGCACAGTCCATAAAAGAGAGTAGCCATTGTTTTTCAGGGAGTGATGGAGTCATTGTTGGCATTCACAATACAAGTTTTGTTAGTATTACTTTACCTGCATTACTGATAGGGCATCAGATTGCATCATTGTTGGTATCCTTCCTTACAAGTACAACTGTATGCTTGTCTCTGAAAATAACCTTTCTGACATTTCTGCAAAACATAAAGATATGTGACAGTGGAATTGCACATGAAAATCTTTAATTATAATCTTTCAGCATTGATTGACGCACTACAAATCCTAAGTTGAAGTGTTCATTCATTGATATTACTTATGGAGTTTGTGTGTCTCCATTGGCATTTCTTACATCACCCATAGTTACATTACTGCTTTCTGGATGATCAGTTGTATCCTTCACAAACACCAATGACAGTCCAGCTGATCTTGAATAATTATTGCTGTATCATGCAAGGTCAATTATCATCGTGGCATCAACATCATTCTGAATTGATTAAATATTTCTTCCATTGGTAATATACGTGGCATTGTTGAACAACACCAAAATGCCATTATTAACAAAACAAACTCTAACATCAGCTCCATATTCAATATTATCTGTTCTTACAATTTCACCTTCTACTTCAATAAATACTTTAGCGGGTAAGAAATTTCTGCTTATATCCTGAACTTGCAGCTCAATTCGCCCACGCTGATGTGGCTGTCGTGTGCCATAAGAATAATACTGATAATCACATATTGATTCATCTTTGAGAACTGGTGCATTCATGTCGAGTACAGTTTAATATATATGGTTAAACATTTTTATTATATTTGTTATCGTCTAACACGAAGACCGCTTTCTGTCATCAGACTAGCCGTATTATTTCTTTTTCTTTTTCTGAAAGGGATACGTCAGCCAACTCTGCTAGTTTTTGATTCACAGCTTGATTATTTTACTAACATTTGCAATTTTGCATGCATAACTTCGGCGCTATGTAATTTTCCTGGCTTAGGTTTAACCAGATGGGTTTTTCGGTGTATTAATCATGCTAGTCTATCTTTGATTGATGAGAATGCTTTACCAGCAACATCACCAACACCTTTATCACAAACAACATCAATAGCTTTCTTTTCCAGCTTTGTAATTAGTATTGCTTTAGAGCCCATCCTTCTGAATAAACCCTGAGCAACATCAACGAGTCCATCTCTGTAGATCGCTTTTATATATAGGTAATCGCGAATTTATCACCCTCATCATGATTGGTCCACGGTGAGCATTATATATGATCATCTTATTTTCTTGTCATTGATCTAATTGTATACCCTTAATCACTGTGGTAATCATCAGTGATGAGATGAGGGATTGATAAACATTAATATTCATGATACCACCTGTAAATAACCTCTGACACATATCAGCTGCTTCATTAATCATTTCCGGGGAATTATTAAAAGCTCGTTTTCTCCCAATCAGAATTTCTAGTCTGTCCACATTGGTAAGGACATTATTGGGACGTGGAGTAATAAGACTATTTTCCCTGGAGTCCTTACCATGATCACTTCCAGTTGTTTCTTCTTCCTTAACACGAGGTGGGCCAAATGGCAATTTTTCTAGCAATAATATATCTTCAGGTAATGGCACTCTTTCAATTTCTTAAAGTTGTCTCACAAAATTTATATTTTCAATGATTCTAGATATATTATGGGACTTTTTATATATAAAAGCAAGCAGATTTTTTTTCTGAAATACTGGTGGCTTCTGGATCTACAACCCTCTTTGGTAAATTGGGCTGGTGGTTTTGGCACAAAAAGATCCCTGATATTACTGGCATCCTCACAAACTTTGTCAACACTCTCAAGTACTTGCATTTCTTCTTGTAATTGTGGCTGAGCTGCCGCTATAGCTGCCTGAAATTCTCGTAGAATCTTTGTGTTTTAGTTCTTTCTGCTATTTTTCCAGTTGCTTTAGAGGTTTTCTCCAATGTGGGAAGAATTTTGGCAGCCTTCATAACTGGTTTATATAACTGTTCATGCACCTTCTGCAAATTCCACACAAGACTCCTGACATGCTTGTAATTTTTGTTTGACAGAATCACAGACTGGAAGATATCGTTCAATTACCTCTAGTTGCTGTTGAGCTAGTTTAGCTGTGTGAGATTCCATTATAATAATTATTTTATTATGCCACACCCAATCACTGTAGTAATCATTGTCAATTTTGTCAATGACGGATCAATAAACATTAATATCCATGAAACAACCTGTAAATAATCTGACAAATGTCACCTGCTTCACTGATGATTTCTGAGGAATTATTACCAGATTGTTTTCCGCTAATCAGAATTTCCAATCATTCAACATCTGCAAGGGTGTTATTGGGGTATGAGGTGATAAGACCACTCTCCCTGGTCCTGGTACCTGTATCAATGCCACTTCCAGTAGCACTGGGTCAAAACTTGAATCCTGCCATTAGTTTTCCTCACCTGTTGTTTAGAGAGGTAGTTGTTGTACTTTTTGTTGTCATTGTAACTGTTTAAGATATTTGTTTATTCCATCATCAAATGCGATATATCTTGGACTATCATTTAGGTCCTGTTCAACTATGTAGAGTATGCAAAATATCCATTTGTACAAGGTTTTATGACTTACATTATCATCAATGTACTTCAGTTTTAGAAATTTTTCTCCCTGATCAAAGCTGTGCAATCGCAGGTAATCTTACTGCATCTATATTTTTTTTATGAAGGAATATCCCTTTCGCTAATTTATCATTCACTTCAGTTCTGACTCTTTCTTGTTTTGGTGTTAGTTCTGGTTCTGGTCTATGATCCGTTATATCACCTATTTCAGCACGAGCTTGGTCAATACCTTCAAGTATTTTTTTGCATTGGTTGAGCAGCAGCTATTTTGCCTGGAAGCTCTCTTAAAATCTTTTTTGTTTTTAGTCATCTCTGCTATTTTTCAGTTGCTTTAGCAGTTTGCTCTAACATGTGAAGACATTTGGTAGCCTCTGTAACAAGTTTAAATCACTTCTGTTTCTTCGTCAAATTCTTCCTGTGTTTGTTGATGTTCTTGTAATTTTTGCTTGACAAAATCACAAACAGGGTTTAATTTAGTCACTCTCAAGCTAATCTAGCTGTGTGAGATTCCATTATTAATATAAATTTTTTTAATTATTGATATAATAAAAATTTAATTAAGCCACACCCACACAGCAGCAGGGAGAGCAATGAAAAAGTGACTCAGCAGTTACATAAACAAACATGACATTAAAAACAAAAACAAATGTTAAAAATTAAAGTAACATAAATAATCTAACCCAAATATTAAAGTTCTGGGTCAGTTAGAGACTTTGGTTTGACATTATTGATGTTTGTATTTTCGTTTTTGTTAGAACTTTATATTTTTTGGGCAAAATATCTAATTGCAAATGTTGTAAGATTTGTCCTCCATGCTGCTTGTAGTTACTAGTCAGAAGAAGCAGCAGAAGAACACCATGCATTTGATTAAGTTTAATTGGTAAAAAATAAAAAACAAGCAAACAGGTTTTGCAAAAGAACAAACTTTGTCACATAAGGGCATCAAATGCCAAACTGAAAATACAATTTTAAACTTTTAAGCAGAACATATTTACAAGAAGGATAACAAAATAACTCTCTCTGTCCACACAAAAGCAAATTCTGATGTATATTCATGATTTGCTTACTAAATGGAAGTAATGTTAACAAAAACAAATCCACAACTCGCTCAGTTTTGTTATTAATCAAATCTGTCAGAATTAAACTTCCATGATTTTATAGAAAAAAAAATGCATTAAAAATTATGTAAAAAGAAAACCAGAAATACAAAAGAAAAGTTTCAATGAGAAATCTTTTACGCAACTACTCCATTTGACAGGTTTTTAAAAAGATCACCTTCCAGCACTCCATAATTAGGCAGTTAAACAATGACAAATATATTTCTTCCAAAACAACCATTTCATACTAGAAAAGTGAAAGTGAACAAAATATAAAATGCCCCCACAAATTATCCCTACTGTATTGTATCCCCCCTCCCCACAACACATAATAAGTTGACAATAAGAAATTTTATAAAACCTATAAAAAAATAGAATGTTTTGCTCACAGTAAATTAATACATTTTTATGAGAACATGCATTAAACCATCCGAGTCAAAAAGAATCTCATTTCTTTCAACAAAAGTCAAAATGCTGTTGCTGCATTTACCAAGTAAGTTAATAGTTTTTTTCTATTTCCTAGCAATTCTTTAAAAATTTTGTCCTGAACTGTTTCATGAAAACCTGAATTGTACCAGAAGTTGGAAAAAAGGACAAAGTATCATTGTGTGTTTCAAATGGATAAAAAGCACATAGAAATTTAAGATCAAAATCAAACTTCAACTGATATATGTAAAATGTACTAAATACAGCAAGCAAATGAACAATATGATTGTTACAGTAAACTTCTTTCCTCTTAAAAAACAATACAGTAATACAAAAAGTGAACAAAAAACATGATTTACAAATTACAAAATACATTTCCAACTGCAATTACTATTTTCTTTCAGCAAAGAGCTAATTACTCTAATTAACAACACAAGATATGGCCTTTTGAGTAAAGTTACATTTCACAAAAGAAAAAGACATGATTAAAATACTATTCTGGTGAAGATGTGTTTTCAATGTAAGGGGACTGTTAAGAAGACATTACGTAACATGCATTTGTCTTGAAAATAAAACTACATATTCTTAAAGTGGTGAAACAACACTAAACAAAAATAAGTTACTGACCATATCTTATCCCAATTTTTCTTTAAAAATGTCCTTGAGTAACAATGTTCACAAAATTCTTGTTACAAATTTCATTTTTGACAATCAACAAGAGTACCTCCAAATGGACTCATGATCTACTGGACCAAAAGAATACCCAGTATATCAAGATTTAACAAAAAAAAATTCTTATTAATTGCTTAGCATTGAAATCATCTCTGATGTTCAAGAGCAATAAGATTTTCAAATTAGACTTGGAAGCCATACTGGATCTTATGACTGGAACAATTTTCAGGAGAATTTGTGATTCCTAATATGTTCATTGTTGCACCCATATTTGAAGTCAGATTGGCACAATTTTCATTCAGGAGCAACTAACTCTACAGCCTTTTAGTGGAGATCATTCAAGTGGAGGATTACTTACAAGAAAACAATGATGTGGCCATAATGGATGTCTGAATGACATTTTTATTTAGGACCATTCGAACATCATAAGAAGTCTTCTACTGAAAGCATCATTCAGATATGACTTGACTTTACTTTCAGGCATTAAAAATAAAAAAATAACAGGATTTTCAAGATTGATGCCATGGTAACCATATTGGATCTCAAAATGCTAAAATTTCATTCAGGACCAATTAGACATGCTAAAGTCTTAAAATCCCATGCTGATATTATCATCAATTCAGGAGGAACTCCTGAATAACAATAACAAGTACTGGGTTCTGAAGTATTACCATTTCCATCTAGGACAAAGTAGATATTCTTTGAAGTCTTCTGTCAAGATGAATTTCTGCTCAGGAGGAGAAGCAATAATGAAATTTTTAAGACAACTTTCTATTAAGTTTCTGATCAGCATGATCTTCATTTAAAACCAATTAGATATCATAACCAGATATCATATTTTAGTGACATAAATGATCATATTAAGACTTTTTGTGGAAATCTGATTTTGATTTTTAACATCTTTTCAGGAGTAATGACAAGAATTTCAAAAATGGCTATTGTAGTTGCCACACTGAATGTGCAAGCAGTACACTTTTTATTTAGGACCAGATCTTAGCATAACTGTGTTTAAAGTTTTATTGCAATCCCCTGAGTAGTTTTGGATGAGTATCAAGAATAAACTTGTGCTAATTAACAGCTGACAAAACCATCCCATAATCCCTTGGTTTACAACCAGTAGAGGTAACAAGACACATGTTTTGTTCAGCCTGCTTTTGACTTCCCAAACACTTGAATACTGAAGGCAATCTGAAGGGTGGATGGACATGTACATATATGCCAATGTGATCATATCTGCCAAGGGACCCAAGACTAGAAAACTGTACTCTGATAAACAGTTAACAATTTCTATACATTGCAATACACAAGTTTTATATTACTTTCATACTAATAGAATTTCTATAGTGTAACAATAAATTTATATTACTTTCACACTATTGTAATTTCTAAACAGTGTAGTACACCTGCTTTATATCATTTCCATATTACTGGAATTTCTATACAGTGTAATACATATCAGATTCATATTACTTTCATACTATTGTAATTTCTAAACAGTGTAGTACACCTGCTTTATATCATTTCCATATTACTGGAATTTCTATACAGTGTAATACATATCAGATTCATATTACTTTCATAGTATTGTAATTTCTAAACAGTGTAGTACACCTGCTTTATATCATTTCCATATTACTGGAATTTCTATACAGTGTAATACATATCAGATTCATATTACTTTCATACTATTGCTATTTCTAAACAGTGTAGTACACCTGCTTTATATCATTTCCATATTACTGGAATTTCTATACAGTGTAATACATATCAGATTCATATTACTTTCATACTATTGCTATATCAAGCAGAAAAAAAATCAGGTTATCAAAATACCTTTAAACTTGAAGTTGAAACAAATCTACAATGACTTCAAGTCACACTTGTTTAAGTATGAAAGATAACGAATAAAAACAAACAGGTCCTAAAAATTCACGGATTAATATAAATACTATCCCAAATCAATAATAGAAAACATCTAATAACAATACCACTTTGATTGAAATGTCATTATGATCACCTTCTTGGTGGTTCAATTGTTTAAAATAAAATAAGATTCAAATATTTCAGATCATTCATTCAAAAAACATACTGCTATATCTTAATTGATAAAAATTAAATAGGAGAAACATACAATTATTGTTAATATTCTGTAAGAAATGATTCCCTGGTTATAACTACTGCCCTATAGCCATTATTAACATCATGATTATCCAAAACATGCAACATCAAAAAATGTGACATCAAAAAATGTGAACTTATGTTATCTGCAATGACTTTTTACAGCACAATTAGAAACATAATGAAAAGACGCTTATACCATCAAGCTCTAACCTTTCACCTATCATACTCCTCTGTGAATATGTGACATCACATGTCAATACCTGTGACTACTGACACCTAGATTAGTCAGTCATCTCCAAGACTGCATGATGAAGACTACCAACACCTGGATCAGTCAGTCATCTCCAAGACTGCATTATGAAGACTACCGACACTTGGATCAGTCAGTCATCTCCAAGACTACATGATGAAGACTACTGACACCTGGATCAGTCAGTCATCTCCTAGACTGCATTATGAAGACTACTGACACCTGGATCAGTCAGTCATCATCAAGACTGCATTATGAAGACTACTGACACCTGGATCAGTCAGTCATCTCCAAGACTGCATTATGAAGACTACTGACACCTGGATCAGTCAGTCATCTCCAAGACTGCATGATGAAGACTACTGACACCTGGATCAGTCAGTCATCTCCAAGACTGCATGATGAAGACCAAAACCTTATTACTCATCTCAAACTTAGTCAGGCAAATCTGGATTTTTATAAATGCATATCCGAATACATGTTACAACTCCTTAAATCTAATAAACTGAACACCCTGACCTTGACCTTTACACCAGCAATGATATTTATGCACCAAAGCAAACATCCTTAATATGATGGCAATCCATCTACCTGTCAAAATCAAAAAGTACATAGGACTAGAAACAGTAATAGTAACCATAATATGTACAGTTGAACATTGATTATCTGTTACCCAATTAACTATCAGTCTCTGTTAATTATCAGGGCATTGTACGTTAAAATATTAAAAACAGGTACAAGTACATATGTAGGTATTAAGATTTTTTGATGACACAGTCTGCTGTATAATATTTTAAGGTACATATTCTATTATACGTCTATTCTAAAACCTGTCATGGTCTCTGTCCCGCACATTGATGGATAATCAAAGTTACACTGTATTGATTTTCACAGCAACACAACGAAAAATGACAAAGGTTGCAATCACAAAATTGTAACAGAAGAGCAACAACTCTTATAAAAATTGCAGCAACATAAAAAGATGCATCAATTTGTGCATGTTTAGATGAGGACTATAATATGCAAAAAGTTTCACAAGAAAAACACAAGCTGCATTCACATGAATGTTTACAAATTCAGCTGCAGGACGAAATGTGCAGTAACTGCAAAAAAATATTAAGAACTGTGATTTGTTAACATTCATGTCTTCGAGTGATGAAAGTGATAATCATACTACATTCAGTTTTTTGGCAATCCATTGAAAACCGCAAAATAAATTACATTCACAATTATGTGTCATACACATACATCCAGCTCCAAATGAAACTGACCAATTCTTACAAAGATTGCAATTACAGTTATTAGGCAATATGGTCATCTTCAGAGGATGACCATAGCATGAATAAGTTGTACAGTGACTGTTCAAAAACTGCACACTAGTTGTGCTCCAAAGTCATACAGTGCATTCAGCTGCAAGCTGAAAAGGGAAATAACTCTAACAACTGTGGGAGGAGAATAAGGGATGAGTACAGATATCTCTTTTGTAAGAAGATTCATCAGGAGGCATTTCCTGGTGTAAAGAAAGTCTCCTCTGGATTCCATTTTCACAAACTTTGTTTTACCCAAGCACCATCCAAATAATAGCTGAAATCAACAAAATCATGGAGAATTCCCACACCTGGGCAGTAAACTGTTGATATGTGCAGAACATGTGCAGAGTGTCTTGGCAATCCTCTGAAAAATTAGTTTTGTGTTCACATGATTTTGAAATAAACTCCATCCGACTTTGAGTTGGCAAGAGAGCAAAAACTCGAACAAAGATGTCTGCAGCATAGTAATTTGTCATTACATGAATCATCAGATGATAGTCATCATACTTACGTTTCCATGAAAATAAGAAGCAGTTTCTATCATAAGATCGTGTGAATGACTGAAGGATGGGAATTAAATTCCTATATACACCAAGCAGTATAGTGAGACAATTGTTTTATCTATAAATGACCATTGACAAGATTTTAAACAATAGCTACAGATGACACTGACTTCAGTTTTAGTTGTATTCCCCCACCCCAAATGCATTTGTGAGAAAAATCTGAATCATAACTGACTGCTAGAGATAGGGAGATATTGTCCTTCAAGGAAGAAAAAAAACTGAAGCAAACATCAATGTCAGACTGATGTACCAACAAATGACATTGTGACCAAAATATAAATATATTTAAGTCAAATTTTCACAACATCTCACTGAAATTTGCTCAATTTTGAAGATCTGATGGTGTCAGTGATAAAAATTTTGATACTGTGCAAATTTTTAAAACCTTACAAAAAGCTTTGAAATTAATGTTTAAAAAAAATGAACATATTAGGGTATATTAATTGCAGTTAAACGTTGCACAAAAATGCCATGCATAGACAGTTAATGCTGCAGATGCCCCTTTTACAAGCCTCTAGATGATCAACAAGCCTCTAGATGCTCATCCATCGTAGATTTTTCGATCTGCGAAAGCTTCTCATCGTCACTGATGCTCATCATACTATCCTGGCTGAAGCTGAGATCATCCACACCAACTGACATCTCGGAACTTTGAGACGAAGGAAGTATCTCTGACATAACTGCTTCTTTCTTAAATGTTTTAAGAGAGACTTTCTCTGGATTAGTGTCCTCATATAGAGCATTCGGATCATGAATCTGCTTTGGCAATGTTTCTTCATGGATAACATGATCCTCATCCTTTGAGACCATTTTAGGATGAGAGCTTGGGAATGTGCTTGAAAAGGAATAGATTGACTGACCACCACTTGGCTGATCAATGGTGCTTTGTCTAGAAGAAATGGTAAATGCCTCTAACGCTACATTCAGAAAATGATTCTCTACTAATGTGGCCAGGTCAACTCTGCTGATTTGTTTTAGAAGCTCAATGAGGAAAGATGCACCCTTCTTTGAAATTAGCTTTCTACTGTAGAGGTACCTCATGACCTCAGCACCATTTTTCAGTTCTGCCTGTCCTTTTACTGTCACATGGTTGTCCACCAAAAGTGCCAATTTTAACTCACTCACCTCCTCTTCATTGAGCCCATGAGCAATTTTTAGTATCATCCTACAAAAGGGGGAAGTCTCTGGGCAGCAGCGTCTATATGGACCAATTCTATGTGACTTCATCCGGTACATGGCTGTCACAAGTGTTGTCTTGCTTCATAAAGGACACTCTGTAATAGATATTACAGTACTTAAGACTCTTTGCTTCATTCCATCAAATACACTGGTGAAATATTATCAGCACGGTATGATCAAAATATTTGTTGCATCAATATCTTCACTTAAATATTCATAGTATACATGTTAAAAGAACGTATCAGGACATAGATTTGGTACTGGCTTTGGAATATTTTAGTTCCATCTGAAGAGGAGCATGTGTGCTTATTGAGGCATGTGCAATTTTATATTAAACTTGTATGCAAATAAAAAAAGGTAACAAAGAGCAAAAAATTTATTTAGTACTTTGCAATCATTTATATTTATGTAATGTAAATAAATCAAAACCTACAATGATTTTTAAAGTACAAAACTTACTTAAACCAAATATTATTTAGTCCAATTTTTTTCTTTACGAGCTGCTTACTATATGGAGGCTTCATTAAAGAACATATGGCCAGTCAGCTGAGGAACCTGGATGTTCAGTACTTGCAGATGCTCAAGGGATAACAAAACTAATTTAAAGTGCCTTACTAATTATGATGGCTAATATTGCCAACCAGTGAATAGACCAATCTAGCCTGGTTAGAACATTCAGAAAACCTTTTACCTTTTTTTGAATAAATGTATTGGGAAGATGTTATGCTGCTAATAAAAGGGTTTGGTAGGGAAACAAACAATCTGAGCTACCAGTACTTTTCCTCAAGAATTTTCAATCTGTTACAGCAACCAAAAACAAAATAAGACCAAGTTCCAAAGTTGATACATGAAGCAACACACATTTACGTATAACAAAAATGGGCAGATTGTTCATAAAGACCACTTCTATGACTAAATGTTATTTTAGACTTGGGACAGGTTGGAATATGGTGATGAAAGAGATGACCAGACCTGGACTTGTATAAAGTCCACAAACTTTGGGTTTCAAGACCATGCAATGCTTTTCCAGATGTTCTACAGTACTGTAAACAATTATATGAATTGCATGCCATTTGTAATAATTTCCAAAAATACAATGGAAAAATTTTATTCAGAAGGAAGAAAAGCTCTCCCTACATGTTCATGTATCGGTGCATCTTGTCAACACAAGAAAACCTGTTTATGTGACATATTACAAAAATGGCCTCTGTGATGTTGTCTGGAGATTTGTTTATGGGCACATCAAAGGTTCTCACAGTTCTGACCTCACACACTCCTGTAATAGAGCCAAAATTATTATAAAAAATGTGCATTTCTGGTTGACCCACCATCCCTATTTTTGTTGCCAACCCTAATACTTTTTTCCAACTGGGTAAAAGAAAAAAAATTTTGAAATTAATTTGTGCATACAGTTTGGTCCAGTACTTGATGCGCTTAGTACTAATCATTATCATATATACAATGTTTTTATGTTTTTAACAAAATCCCTACCTATCCTAATTTTAGACCATTGCATTAGTAAAAAATATTTATCTTGCCTCATTAAACAAGTTGCAATGTGAGTCATTGTAGAATTTAAAGAACTGATGTAGGTTGGTTGAACAATCTGGGATTGCAAATGGTTCAACTAATTCAAAAGTGGTTCTCCTCAATGCCACCTGTTCTGCACCATAAAGTTGCCACATAAGACAGCTTGCCTTTCCAGAGGGGATTATATTTGTGAAAAGTATATATGTATATATAGTAGGAAAGATACATCTAACTTCAAGTTATTTAATGTCTTCATTTAAAAATATCAGTCATTAAAAGGATCTTGTCTTTAAAATAGACTTATTTTAAATGACATACCTTAATAGTTCTTGATTCTTAAGAATGAAATATTAGTTTGGCATTGTTCGCATGCACATTGCAAAACCAATAAATATTAGTACACACATTCCTTGACATTTAAAATCATTCTCTTTCTATTTAATCCATTGTTCCACTGCTGCAGAATATTCTCCTAATCTGTAACGATGTTGTTTATTTCAGTCTTTCCAACATCAAATTTTTCAGCAATAACTCTTAAGCTCTCCCCATTGTCATTAAGTCCAATAACTTTTCCTTTCCTTATAAAGCAATAATTTTCCAATTATGCGATGACGACGATTACTGACTCAAGCTCCTCCAAATGTCCATCGATAGTAACAACGCCAGCCCTGGTTGGTAAAATCATCAATGAAATTGCTCAACAATGTATTGCAGATTGGTGAGCAGATTACAGTTGTTGATGTCAAAAAGGTATTAGATGAAACCAGCATTGTAAATGAAAATGGTGTAAATCAAACATACACCAGATACTATATGGCCATGTCTGTGTTGGCATATTACAGCACCAGAGATTTTCATTATTATTTGTACCCAGTCAGGGACGTCATGCCATTAAAAACAGAATTATACGGTGTAAATGTAGTAGAAATGGAGGGAAAATTGCATTACTGGTACCAATTACCCTGCCAATAAACACCTTTGATTTGTCAACAATGGCAATATGATATTCTTCCACATTGCACATTATTTCATGATGGAAGAGAAATCAAAGCAAGTCTTGACAATATGATGATTCTCAGACTTGCCAGATACATCAATGATTACATGAGATCAGCTGGCCCATCTATTCTATATATCAATGATACAACTGATCATTAAGAGCATTTCCTGTATACATGTCAGAATCATACAGGTAACACTGATGTACAAGCTGTAGTCATTAATGTTAGCTACAATTTCATCCTTAGATCTGTACAGCACAAGAATCAGGCAAGTGTAGCCTTAATGTTTCCATGTGTGATTCCCCTCAGTTGTATATTGAGGTTTTACAAGGCAATTTTCAGGCAAAAGGCAGTAATTTTAACCTGTAATGGTAGCAAGAATGATGCAATTTGGCATCCTGATGGTATCGATGATGGCCAAGTTGTGTTGCCAACATTAACATTGTGGATACCAACATTAATCCCTTCATTAACTTCAGATGACCATTTGTTGTAATTTATGGAACAGTGTCAACACCATCATTTATCATGCGCACCACAGACTAAAAGCCAAGCAATGTACGAGGACAGTTTAAAGGACAAATAAGTACAATGTTTCTGCCCACAAAAAATGTGTTCATGGTATTTCATGATAGAACTCATGCTGACAATCAAGACTGTAGTGCAATATCTGACAAGTTAGAAGTGTCTAAAATTCTACTGCTATTTGATGGTCATCAGGAATCCATTAAGAAATTCTGTCAAACTTCAAAGACAATCAACATGCACATGCATATCATAAACTATGGATGTACATGCACCAGCATCAAAACATCAACACGTGTTTCCAGATTTCTAAGAAAGATTTCACTAATCTGTAACCATTTTATTCCTTTTCATTAGAACACCTGGAGTTGTTCAGGCAGTCCATGATCAACATGTACTTTCATGCAAATGTTACTGACTTGACAGGTGTCCACAATTACAGATGTTACTGATTTGACTGGTGTCCACAATTACAGATGTTATTGATGTGACTGGTGTCCACAATTACAAATGAGTTACTGATGTGATCCACTATTGCTAGAGAGTGCAAATGGCCAGGTGAGGATCACTGACTCACCTGTGGAAAACATTCAGTTGTTTTCTCAAACTTGTAACTGAATAGTGTAATTAAAAAAAATGTCAACTTAAGAAGTTACGGTTGGCTGTAATAAAAACCTGCTTGCAAAATAAAAAAAAAACCTCCTTACAAAACAAAAAGCAGAATAAGAACTGAGCATGGGCCCAAACGTAAAGTTAATAGGAATTTTTGTGTTGCTAACCCAAATGGAATATGATCACCTTAATGCTGCCAAACAAATGAACACTTCAGTGACATCCAAGGTAGAGAAGATGCAAAAGCAAAATGGTAGTGGAATATTTAAATTCCTCACTGCAATTCCAGTACTGTAAGTGGCTACAAATCCCAAGGTTACATAGTATCTCATAAATGAATAAAAAGGAAAAGACTTTTTGGCTACCTGGAAAGAGTCACACAGTAATGAAATGTGTGTATTTGGATTTTTAACATAGCTTTTACAATTGTAGTCATATTGCTATGATGTCTGCAGTGCGGCAGTTTAAAGTGATGTCTAGTACTGGATTTTTAATATAGATTTAACAATTGTAGTCATATTGCTATGATGTCTGCAGTGGCAGTTCATAGTGATGCCTAGCTCTGGAGCATCATGTCACTGACATATAGTATCATGTCCCACCCAGTTAAATTATCTTGACACCAGGCTGAAGTCCTAACACTAACCTCTTAATGCTGAGTACCTAGTGAGGCAGCTGCCAAAACCATTTTTATAAGCCCTTGGTATAACTCGACCTGGGTACGAACCACGACCTCCCGCATCTGAGGTGGATTTCCTAATTACTAGGCTAAAAGAGCAGACAATAATGACATAAGAAAGGGAAATGATACCTATTTTTTAAAAAATAATTGTAATTGTAACCAAATATTATGAATGCTCTTTAGCTTCCATGCTTTTTCCTCTTGCTGCAACTGCAGTGCTTTCATTTCATTTATCCTGCCAGGATTTTACCTAATTCTGTCCCACTTGTCACCAAAATAAGGTGGGTATTAAGTAAAAAAGGAGGGGGATTAGGAAATTGCGCCTAGTTCAATATTCACTTAACTAACCACATTTATTTCCAGTGCCACTCTGTTATAGTCCTATAAATTATCAAAATCATTAAATGATGTCACCTCTAGTTATATAAACATGAATCTGTTGATCTTTTTCTAAGCTCAATCTGTTTTTTACCTGTGTATGAATATTGTTCTGTGCAGAGACACAACTTCTGAAGGGGCATATACATAACTAGCTTAGCCAGCTGGATCAAGTTTGGAAATTATGCTTTACAGTCATTATGACAATTTTTTTAAAAATCTGCTTTACTGACTACAATGCCAGATTTACTATATGTTCAATAATGCTTCTTTAGACAGGTATTCTGATAAAAAAAAAATCCTTTTATTCCTTTTTTTATTTCAAGATTCTTATTTATTCAATATATCTATTATAGGGCTATAGGTAGCTGTCATCACTGTGTTTTAAAATATGCATTTTTAAGGAGAACTGTTAACTTTTTTGTATTTACCTGGATCTCAGTATTACATACTTATGTTTTTGTCACTCATAAGCTATAAAATGTTATGTCAGGAGCTGATTAAAAATTAAATTCTAAAAACAGCGAGAAGCCAAAATATATGGAATCTTGAGATCAGCAGATTACTGATCAACAATGGAGATTTGCAAACATGTAAAAAATGAAAATATTTTTGACAGTATAGCTGCACCATAAACTAAATGTTGTCATATCCCTATATTTCTTCCAGTGAATTAAAAATACAATGAAAACATGCTCCAGGATAATTGGATGATGAACTGTACATTAGAATTCATCTTGCACTAATTTACTCCAAATAAAAATATCATCCAAGTGAATCAAAGAATATAAATTTGTGTTACTATTCATTTACCTGTCTTCTTGTACCTGAAAACTGAAATTCTATACAATACTTAAGAACACTCAAGCATACCAATTGGTTAATTCATATATATATATATATATATATATATATATATATATATCAATTATGTAATAAACAAACTGTCAATTAAGTAATTGTCTGATTGAAAGCATACAAAGTGTGTACGAGAGCATGGTTTTCTAAAATAAAAAACAAAATGTTTCAAATTAAACGAGAGGTAACACTATGAAAGGATTGTGGAAAAGGTGAAAGTAAAATGCTCAAGTGCGTCAATACCAACAACTATTGTATACAAAATACAAATGTGTAGCAAATGTGACAAACAGGACTGATGAATATAACTCACTAAAATACCATACAATAACGTCTTTGCGTCTATTTCGCGACTGTGGTGTTTAGTATGACCCAAATGAATGATGCCAGTAACAACCTTCTCACTTGTTAGTGATTTATTTTCCGGACCTGTATTTTCATGTACCCGCCATTTGTTTTGTTTTCGATAGCCAAATGTAAAACTTGGTTTAAAATTTTCCGACACGAAATTGTAGTTACGCGAAACAAAAATAATATAATAATATAATACAATATAATAATAGCAACTATAAACTGAAGTCCATATATATATATATATATATATATATATATATATATATATATATATATATATATATATATATATAGAGAGAGAGAGAGAGAGAGAGAGAGAGAGAGAGAGAGAGAGAGAGAGAGAGAGAGAGAGAGAGAGAGAGAGAGAGAGAGAGAGAGAGAGAGAGAGATCGTACTAATTCGTTGTATCTGCGGTTACGGAACCACCAAATCGACAGTCGCATTTAGAAAAACTCGATTAAATCATGTAACAGAAACGAGTGTGATTTTCAGGCCACAATACTGTAATTACACACCGAACTTAAGGTCTCACTGGACAGTCGTTTTGGCAAATTTTCATCCGACGATGACCTATTGCAGAAAAATGATCATAATGTTACAATAAAGATACAACTAAAAATTAACTAATGATTTTTGTTGAAAGGATGCTTGTAAGATTCTGACTAAGGTATTAAGGTTAATTCCTTATGCAACTGGTGGTTTTGATACTGAACCTATACTACCACCAACCCCTCTATTTTACATTCATTTTTGACAGAAAAGAGCTATTTTCAACCTGTTCCTGCGAGAAGCAGGCTCACAGACTCAGTACGTACCTTATTGATCTTGAAAGTTCACTAGTACAATAACAAATTAACATACTTTTCATCACCCCTAAACCATGTAGATTTTTAGATATTTACATCTGAAGCAGACACATGTAAATACGTAAGCCAAGTCGGATACACATTTGCAGACCAAGTTACACATTTGATCTCCAGTGCTAGTCTAACTTTGACAGGCAGTCACCAACAAGGCAACCCATTTACAAGCCTAACTCAAAGTAAATGTAAACCACATTACAGATTTAGCTTATGTGTGAATTTATAAATGCTAGAGTTGTCATAATCAGGCTCATGCCTTCTACCTTAAAATTTAGGGGGGGGGAGTCAAAATACAAAACTATCCAGTGAGACCTAAGGATGAAGAGGTTTCAAGACTACAGTCCCCGATGATGATGATGATGATGATGATGATGATGATGATGATGATGATGATGATGATGATGACGATGACGACGACGACGACGACACAGCAGTAGTATATGGAGGTAGTTGAGTGACAATGGAAGTCATTAAAAATCAGGCTGGGGTAGTTTGGCGACAAGATTTTTTAGCGACAAATGGAACAGCTGGGGTAGTATAGCGACAATGGGAATTTTGTATTAGCACACACTGGGCCTGTATAGCGACAAGAGGAATAGTACAGGTGATATAACGTCATGGTACTAGACACTGGCAACAGTGTAGCAAGTAGCCAACCAAGTTTATCTAAATACGCGCAGCTATCACTACAACTAGAGGGAGGGACATATAAACATACATACATACACATACATTAGAGACATAGACAGATAAATACAGAGATATAATATAGAGTAGATTGATAGATATATGGCAAAAAAATTGAAAATAAAAAATCTTATTGAGGCATTGAAGGTGGCCCTGAAAAGGGCCTTTAGATTTTTCTTCTTCTTTTAACTTCTCCATTTCTTCAGCTAGCCACTGATTTTACCAATAATTCCTTTCTTCTTCTTATATTCTTCTTATTTGTGTGGGATCCAGTCTGGATGACCCATTGCTCTAAATTTTGCTTGTATCTTCATCTAAATTTGATTCAGTTTCTCAAATTCTTCTTTCTGTTTTCTTTCTCCTTCCTATATTTTGTCCCTATTCTCTTAATCTTTTTCACTTCTTCTTTCAAGAGATGTCTCATAACGTCTTCTCCTTTCTTCATATTCTCTACACCTTTTTTTCACAAAAGGCCACTCCGTTAAATGGAATATGTTTTCCAAATAACATCGCACTTGGAAAACATCATTTAGAACCTGTTTTAAGGTTCCCACTCTGAAGTATTTTTGATTTTTTAATTCCTCTTAACTTGTCTGCTTCTTCTATAGTAATAAGTTGTAAATCATAACTGGCTACTCTCAGTTTCCTTACCAAGTCCTGAATACCTGCTAACTTACATTATTGGTCAAATCTGTCTAGCATGTAGGCTCCATCAATGACCCACCACCAAGTATTTCTTAACTGATTAAATAACTCTAGGTTACCAGTCATTTATGTGGTCTTCGTAGAATGGCGCGAATGAAGCGCTAAGAATCTATATACTTCAAACATGGACGTGAATGAAAACATCCCTCACACTCACTTCGCATATTATATACTATCCATACCAACGAAACGAGCAAGCATAAAACACACCAATATACTATCCACACCAACGAAACGAGTAAGCATAAAACACACTAATATACTATCCACACCAAAGGATGAGAAGGAAACAAACACAAATATATTATCAACACTAACGGATGAGAAGAAACATAAACACAATATACTATCCAAACCAACGGATGAGACCCCCCCCAGTAATATGCTATCCACACCAACGGATGAGAAAAAAAAAAACAACACAAATATACTATCTACACCAACGGACGAGGAAAAACCCCACTAAAATACTATCCACACCAATGGATGAGAGGAAAGCAAAGCACAAATATACTATTCACACCAACGGATGAGAGGAAAACAAACACAAATATACTATCCACACGAACAGATGAGAAGAAAAAACACAATAATATACTATCAAAAATAATGGATGAGAAGAATGGATGAGAAGAAAGAAACACACTAATATAATATCCAAACAAACAGATGAGAAGAAAAAACACATTAATATACTATCCACACCAACGGATGAGAAGAAAACACACATACACACATATCAGGAAAGGAGTGAGTGTTTATGTCACACTACACTACATTCATACAAACAGGCAAATTTAATTGTCTCTCTTTTCTAGAGATCTGGTTAGCCCTGAGAAGAGCTGTCATTTTTCTTGAACTCCACAGGCACCTGGTTAATGTTGGCATCTTCCAGGGCGGGCACCACACAAGCATCGCCTGCTTCAATCCTGCTCCCAATTTATGCGTGTGACTGGGAGAATAGAGGGAGGTTGAGTGGCTTCAGATTTCTAGTCTTCAGTTTCTGGGATTCTGAAGACTTGTTTCCTTAGTCTTATCCTATGGAAGACTCGGGGATGATGTTGCAAACGTTATGACTCCCATTTTTCTCGCTGTCTTTCCAATTCTTGTAAAGCTTCCTGCTGACAGTTTTCTGTCTGGAGGACAGCGACTCTTGGTTGTAGTTGTGGTTGTGGTTGTGGTTGTGGTTGTCTTTGTGGTGAGGTAAAACCCTCATATCTTTTCCTTCTCTTCTTCTTTCTTCTTTTATCATCCCATTCCTCAATTCGTATTCTTTCTTCAATGGCATCCATAGTCAGCTCATCTAGTAACTGCCTAGCATACTCCAGGTGCATTTTGATTTCAAGAAGCTTCGCTAGTCTGCTGCTCATGTTTGATGTGAACTGGTTCACAATGGTAGTCAGACTGACGTGCGCTTGGATTTATATTCGTTCCTATAGTTGACTGTACCGTTGAGAGTTTCTGTTTCGGACAGATCGCTGAAATCCATCAATGATTGTAATTCGTGTTTGTAACTGGGACATTTCAGTCAAATGAGGATTAGGAGGTAATTGTGGGCTTTGTTGTTCTTGCCAAGGGATGGTATTCCATCCATCGTTTGTAAGGCACTAATGTCAGTTTTTGACCTTCCATGGGATTCCAAGTATTACGTCTGAGATCTTTGTTGACCCAGGGGCTCTTTTAATCCCTTCATTTTATCCATTGCGAAGCAGCTCCCGCCAAGAGACTTGTAATCAATGGAACAACTGCGCCATTTAATAAAGGTGCTAACAACATAGGCTAAAAGGTCAAAAGTCCTTCATGTAGTACCAATATATTTTTCTTTTCCTGACTGGGTATTTGTTTTGGACCATTTGACGAAGAACTTGTCGATGTTTGGCTAAGCATTCTTTATGGTGTTTAGACAAAGGTATCATGCTTTTCAAGACATACAGACAACATACGCATACGTTATCGATGATATCCTTGGAAGCAGTTTGAATCATTTGTTTTCGCATGGGTGGAGGAGCTTTGGACAAGACTGACAACATGTCCCAATATTTGGCTAAATGAGGTGGCAGTCCTTTCCTTTTCTTTCCTTTGGAGGCAGAAGAGGGTGACATCTTTGTGGGTTGGTTTCGGGGCACACATCAAAAAATACACTATCAATTACTCGGGTATACGGTATTTTATACTTTTGTTGAGGGAACTATGGCATCGTCATAAAGGTGACAATGTGCCTTTCAAAATTTCCAAAGATTCCTCCTTTTTAGTAACTCTTCTTTTTCTTTGGACAAGTGTGTCTTTTGCTGGGGTGAAGTCGATGTTCGACTAAGCGTTCTTTAGGATGACAAAACTGTCATTTTCATTTCTGGACAGGAGAACAACGCTAAGGGGACATCTTTTGGTACTCAACAGATACTAAAGTCCATGACTCGACATGCGGCATTTTATTTGCGTATTAACTCACGTTGTCTAAGAAGAGTACGGAACTCACAGTACTCGCTTTGTCCCCAAAAAACACACTTTCCTTGGTGACTTCTTTTCTTTGGACGAGTGTGACTTTTCTTTGGGTGATGTCAATGTTTGGCTAAGTTTTTTTTAGGATAACGTCACTGTCGTTTTCATTTTCATTTTCATTTTTGCACAGAAGAACGATGGTAATGGTGTACACTTCTTAGAGGGGACATCTTTGAGGCGTTCAGCAGCACAAAATAAAAAAACCTTCTGATTCTTAAATTGACCTCTGGTCTTTTTATGCTGGAGTGCGTCGCCACTGATTGTCTTTAGGTCATATCAACTTGATGACAGGTAGCACACCTCGTGGAGGAGTTCGCAAGGGACTAAATCGAGCCAGTTCTTGCTTGGACAAATCCAGTAAACTTTGTAACACGGTTAATCTCTCTTGGACTTTGATTTTGGGGGCAGGTACTTCGTGAGCAGCGGCCACTCCTGCTAAAGATGAAGAGGGTATCACCGTTGCAGAAGACGTTTTTGGAGACGCTCTCTTGTAGGTAGAAACTGTTTTATGTGGACTTTTCTTTTTCTTTTTCTGAGGCTGTGACTTTGTCTTGACACCGTTGCTCTTTTTGTATTTCTTTTTCTGAGGCGGTGACCTATCCTTGACACAGTTGCTCTTTTTCTTTTTCTTCTCGGTACATTGGAAAGTGGCTTTTTTAGGGGAGATCTTTGGGTGGATTGGGATCCCATTTGAAGAGGGAACAAATAATGACATCTCCTAGAAAACCACTACCTCCAGGTTTCAAAATAATTTGCTTTCTGGTTTGAGTGTCAATGCGATCATTTGCATATTGCGTCAAGACTATTTTGTTTCTGTCAAAAAACATTTGGTTCGATGTGGAATCTAAATGATGCCTTGCAGTAATTGACTTGCTGTCATTGTAAACCATCGTAAAACTTCTTTGATACTGGCTTTTAAGACACGAGCACGTATTTGATGATTTTTTTTAAAAATGAATAATGCCGTAGAAGGCACGAATATATTTGACGGGAACATTAGACTGAAGGGACGTCAAGTTGATACAGGGTGAGACAGAGTCCAAGTGACCAAGGTTTTATAGATTTTTTCTTTGGTGGTCATTGTTAAGTCGATGATGGGGATTGTACACGACAGGTCCTCCGTCTTGGAACCAGTGGTAAAAAAAATCGGTACTACATCGCAAATAATCGGGAATAGTGGGTTTTAATGCCACGCGTAAATAGGCGTGTGGAGTTTGAGTTGCATTTTCGTATGCATGAGTTAGCTAAGGTGTTCCTAACGGTTTGGGTAAGACTTGCACTTGTAATTTATCTCTAGGACTTTAAAACAAAA
Organism: Potamilus streckersoni; assembly: GCA_016746295.1. Classification (NCBI taxonomy): domain Eukaryota; kingdom Metazoa; phylum Mollusca; class Bivalvia; order Unionida; family Unionidae; genus Potamilus; species Potamilus streckersoni. Next base: position 4,001,496 of record JAEAOA010001195.1, read on the forward strand.
CGACGTAATGAGCATTGAGACTGATGGTACGCTGGGCTTTACTTTGTTGAAGCAAAGTTTGGGTAATGTAAATGACACTGATGTCATTTGCGTGTAAACCACAGTTTAATTTCTTCTTCGTCTTCTCCTAATATGACCCCAAAGATAACCAAAATGGGGTTGACTGGGGTCAGACAGTATTCCGTCGTCTTCGACAAGAATTCCTTCCACAAAGATAACGGATTCAACTTGACTTTCTCGTTAACGGCTGTACGCTGATTGCCACTCTTTGTAACACCACACGATGTGTTGATATTGACGATTTATCATCAATCAAGTGATGTTTATGTTCGATCAAACATTTGACAAATTCGGTTTTGCTTGAACCGCTAGGTCCAGCAATGAACATTTTAAAGGGATGTCGACGATACAAGGCCTTCCAACTAGCACGATCTAAATGTTCATTAATAACTTTGAAAGTGGAGGAAGTGACAGCAGAAGCAGCCATAGCAGTGTCAGGAATTTCACCTCTTTTTTTACACGTAGACAGACAAGACAAGAGTTTTTATAACTTTTTTCTTTCAGACACGTTTATTGCAAACTTTATAATGAAATAACATTAAAGATATAAATACATAAAAGTCAAATGGTTAATTACATGGATGAAAGACACATCAAAACAACCATATTGGAATATAAACAAGTTTCTACTTTACAATATTTTTGTCATCCAAATGTAGTTCTATTAGACAGTGTCTAATGTTCTAAAAGTTTGTAAATTCCTTAATACCGTCACATAATGATACTCCTGAAATGGTCTTCCGGGGATGTCAATGACAGTCCTATCCTAAAGAGAGTGGTTTTCTTCGGTGACAGGCTCTTCTTCGTCTTCTTCTTCTTCTTCTTCTTCTTCTTCTTCTTCTTCTTCTTCTTCTTCTTCTTCTTCTTCTTCTTCTTCTTCTTCTTCTTTTACTGTCACTAACACAGGATTACAAGTGATTTTTTTTTTTCACGGAACGATTTGATCTTTTAGGATTACAAATCTCGGGCATAGTCGGCCAATTCTTTAGTCCAAGCCTCAGAACCCTAACTTTTCTAGTCAAGTACATCTGTCCAGTGAGGATGTAAGTCGAAAGCTACACACACTTCCTCATACACATTTTCAGTACCTAAAAGATCAAGAATCTTGTTTTCTCGTAAAGGTCTGGAAGTATCCAGATGAAAGCGCAAAGCGTCCAGTAGAATGAGTCCCTCGTGTATATTTAAAGGGACCGCTTTCATGTTTTATCGAGTGGTATGTAAAAGTCCACAAAATATTGGACGGTAAACGAAATCTCAGAAAGCACGTCACTAAGACACACACTACACGTCGATCCCAATTCAATGGACACAGTTCTCGTAAAGAGCAATGGTAATCCTCCACTGTTTGAATATGGTCATGATCTCCTTCCACGGAAGCTGTTGCATGATCAATGATAAAGGTTGTGGCATGGTCGTACGTTTTTACACCCTTTTTTGTGTCAGGTAATAAGTCTACTTTTTGAATAGCTTCGTTTTTATTTTAGTGCCTCACCAAAAACATATAGTCACTAACTCACACACCACACTTCACACATAACTTCTCTCTTGAACTACAATTTTTTTTTCTTTTAAAGATTGGTTTTAATCCTCTAATTCGTGTTTTGGAATTAAGTGTCCTATTATCACCTTTTAAGTTGAATGAGTGGCATCCAAAATTTAGGAATATGACCCGATTTATCAATGTCTGACCACTGGAACACTTTCATCCAAATAAGTATTCTTATAGCATCGAGGTACCAGTGGTTCCAACATCGGAGACCTAACGGATGCAATGGTTCTTTGTGTATGACTTGTATATTGACCAACTCTCGGTAAATGCGGTTTCTAAACTCCACAGGTAAGCTACAAATGTTCTCTTGTAAAGTATTCATGACCATGTATCAGTTGAACACTTCTCCTTGAGCGAAAGTAATGAACGCAGTGAATCATTTCTGTCCACTACCACATAGGATAACGGTCGAAAATGTCAATAAAATCTTCCATTGTAAATGGTCTAAAGCGAAGAGTATAATGATTCAGAGACATCGACTTTTTGGCTGACTTTTTCACTTTCCTCCTGTGAATTTCTCGACACATAAGTTCTACAGTCGCAAAATAAAATTTGGCTCTGGCAAGTCCCTGACAAATGTCCTTGTAGATCTTTTCTTGCAATTCGAGTGGTAACGTTTGAAGATTAGTTTTGATATCGAGTTTAAATACTTGTCGTTTGGTGGTCCAACGTTTGATTCCTTACCATGTTGCTACTTTCTTACACGACATGGTTGGACCCACTGCAATGATGAAGTCCGACTAAAGGTAGGTAATGACAATCTGGAAACCATCGAGCATGTTCCAGGTAAGCGGAATTCTTTTGTTCCTACTCCTGAAGTGACACGCCAGAACTAAAGCACTTGACTTTATCCCCTCCGCCCAAGTAGAAAAATCCAGCTCTGGTTAATTCTTCGGAGGTTGGTCCTCCCAGATATTTTAGCCATTTTCCTCAGAAGGTTTGCAATCTACTTTCATAGTCACAGTATTCTGGCAAATGCACAGGAATCGAATATTCGCTTTGTACAGGTTCAAATCAATTAGGGTGCGGTGATATATGCAGACGTGTGCTCAGTTTTAATTGACATCCGTAGGGTGGTAGTCATGTGGTTTCCCGAGGAGGATGTCACTGACAATGAAAACCAGTAAATTGAAAAGGTATACGATGACGAGTAGCATCGCTTTCGCATCCGTAAGGTTTGACAAGTATACCATCGTCATCACTTTCCATGGTAGGTCTGCTTAGTCATAGCAAAGTTGCCATGACGTTATAATGGTACTAAATCACTGAGGTCACAGCACACGGCATCTATGCCATCGCAAGGCAAAGCATCACACTCGAGTTTACTCTTGCTGGATACTTGCTATGTAAAAGGATTCATCTTTCTCTCTTGGTCTTGTTAGTCACAATGAACTATCAGTCTTGGACGATGTCCCTTATTTATGCTGATCAGTATCGGCGAGTCTGTACTGTAAAATATAGTGGTTGGAAAGCCGTACTCGCTTCTGGTAAACGATTTGATAGACTTTTTCCAAGGGGCGACTGACGATTTGATGTGTGGGTAAACTACTATCTTGTTGGGTTGTTGGTGGTCACTTTAAAGTTTCCATCCTGTCCAGACTGCAAGGCTTCTTTGAGTACGAAAAAGTTTACCACTTGATTGGTGCGATAATTGATAGTCAATACTTTTCACTTTACACCCCGTGTGCACTTCTCTTTGTGGGTCACGGTATTCGTAACCGTAATTTTTGGGATCACCACTTTGCACTTTGCAAACTTAGAATCTTGTCCTCGGGATACTCGTCTGTTCAGGCTCTCATAAACAGTCTTTTTCGATTTTAGGTTGCTGCTAACCCAAACGATTGATGCAGATGCAAGTATCCGTGTCAAAATACAGCACACAATCTCCTGACAGTTCTTTAGCTTCGTACAGTTTTAAGCAAGCATGGGCTGTCACATAAGCCACAATGATGACATTTCCAAATTCGTCGGCTTCTACAAAGTCCAGTTCTTCTTCGTAATGGCTAATTGCAAGTCCTCACGAAGGACGTCCACGTGTTTCATGTATTTGGTTTTATCGTGAATCATCTGGAAGTAGCAGGACGGTTCTGACAAATACTTCGTCTTGGGTAAACACGGTCGTTGTGCCATTTTGCCCCACAAACAATTTAACATCACTTTGGCAGACGATTGCTTGAAGAATTTCTATTTCAATTTCTTTTGGCTTTCGGGTGTGTGACACCAGGAAGGATAGCCACTGGCTTCTTGTTTCAATTTTACAAAAACATTCACGCAATCTGCAAAAATGCCTTTTGAATCACGTCGCCATTTTGATATTTTTCTGCCTTGGAAAAGTGGTAAATTTTATACACTTATAACAACTGGTATCCCAAGACCAGAGCTTTAAACAATTCCACGCTGACCCACGTTCACGACAAGGCACGCTCTTTTTGAGTGTGCTGACAAGGGTGGTCTTGGTTACACGTTTCAGCACAAGTACGGCACAAGGGAAACATGAGGTGGTAAGACGGAATGGTACAAGTTCGTGGGAGGCAAGACTCTACACTTGATCAATCCTTCGTATTGTCGAATATTGTTCATGTTGATGTGTTCGGTCCGCAATTGTCGATGCCCTGCGGAAAAGCGACAATATTTGCACACGTACGGAAACAGAGAACACACCTCCAAGTATTTAATTTCTTCTGCTTTCTCCTCGCCAGCTTGGTACAGCAAACAGGTGGCAATCGTCCGTCCTCCGGACAAACTGTCCCGTGAGTTCAGAGGGTCCACTTTCCACGATGCGTTTAAACTCGGAATCGGTTTTCAATCGCTGATCGTACTCGTGTTCCCATTTTTCTAGTACTGGATGAGGATTTGTATGGATCAATGTCTCTATAAATATTCAGCAGTCCTGGAACATATTAAAAGTTGTCCGTATTTTCTTTTCCTGGCCTCCCTCTCACCTTTCCAGTCATCACACTACGGTACGTTTGTGACGATACTTGAGAAAAAGAAAGTTTTCTGAGACCGACTATAAGAAGAGCCGACTTCCAAGACTGAAACTTCATTATGACTACAAACGCAAAGCTTGAAAGAAGAATCATTCAGCACACCAAGAATTGAGTCAGGGACTAAAGTGCGATTAGAAACTCGACTGCATGCTGTTCCTTGCAATCCTATTGATCCAGTACCTTGCGACATCAGCACAGCCTGCCCACTCCTGCACTGCTACCATGGAAATATGTACCGTTCCTGTTACTATAGAAAGTGATGACGTACGTTTACCACCCAATGGTGTAGCACAGTCTGGCCACTCTTGTACTGGTACTATGGAAAAAGATACCGCTCCTGTTTATGGAAAGAAATGCGATATGTGTACCACCCAGCATATCCCATCCATGTATGTGCAAACTTTTTCAGACACCACGGCCACTTTATTGAAATCTACCCGTCAAAGAAGAATACACGCTTCCTGTAGATTTGCCTGGTCATTGTGACTTTGAAAATTGATTCTAAACTTTCAACGGGAAATGACCTAAATATCGCAATGGTCCAACTCCAAAAGATTTGATCAGAGCTGGATTTGTCTGCTTCTGAGAAGAAGATAACTTGAAGTGCTTTAGTTGTGCTATGTCACGTTACAAATCGTAGTATAAAATCTCGGTTTTTCTGGAAAATCCCAAATGGTCTCCGAACGGTCACTACCTTCGTTTCATGGGACCAAAAAGTAATTTCATCTTAATGGGCACTATAACAGATAACATTCTTTGTTTGCCTTTGAACCTAAGAAAACGGGTTTGCAGAGAAATTGTTAAAATACAAATGAATCGCAAAGAACAGTTGCATTCTCAACAACACAGATGTCTTGACCGCTGATAACAGTGCTTTAAGAACATTTGAAGATTGTCAGATCGACATACCTTGATTGAGTACCCAAGATTCAGAAGATTTGGGATACCAAGACTTCTATTGACAAAGTTAGGGTGATGTATAGAATTCCAAAATATGCACCAACCATGTAAGATAGCAAAAACGTTTCAAAGAAGTAGTATCGCTTCATGAAGTGGTTTGTTTACGGCGTATGACGTGCAAATTACTGATAGATCTGAATTTCTTTGATTTACTACTCAACAATGGGTAGCAACGATACACCTATTCCCGCCAACAAAAATGAAAAAGACGTTCATGTAAATAACTAAGCACAATCTGAATATGCCTAACGTGGACAAAGGCTTACCATCATGCCACGATCTTCAGCTAAAGCTTTGCAGCAGAGTCAATTAAAGGACAGTGTTCAGGATTGCCAAAATCTTTTACAACATTTGTTTCCATTGAATTTGGGATGCCATGTCTTGTGTGTGTGTGTGTATGTGTGTGTGTGTGTGTTTTGGTGAATTATACGTTCTTGGGATTTCGTTTCCCAGCAGATTTATTGTGGACTGTTCATGAACAGTATTTGCAAAGGAATTTGACCTTATCAACTAATTCTGTTAAAAGTGTTTGATTTCTGATCGATGCTTTTTTTTTGCTCGTTGTAAAGAAAAATATTTATGATACTGTTTGTTAGGAAAACTGGAAAGATGTACTTAACTAAAAAAAAGTTTTTGCCTTAATGCTTTGATATAAGAAGTGGCTAACTACGCCAGATATATTTGTTATTGATTCAAGAAATGAAGTTAACTTACAAACCCATGTTATAAACAATGATAGAAGAACTCGATACAGAGGAAAACCAAGTTCAGGCCTGTACAGTTGTTCACATCGAAACAGATGAAAGATCATTCTCGGAGGGAAAATTATAGAATCTAAATGGTGTACAAATTGAAAGAAAATTAGAGTGTGTCCCTATAAATCCTGGGATACACTTCGATCGAGTATGTTGTACATTGACTTGTATATATGAATCTTTGGCCATTTTGATTTGTGTCTTATTGATGTACGTAATCGTTTATCTATTAGCTTTCTCGTATTTTAAATTCTTGTTGTTGTTGCTGTCGGGCTTAACGCCATTTTTCAGCACACGATTCAGGGCGGCCAGTATTAATGGTGGAGGAAGAAACCGGGAAATCACCGGAAAGAACCACCGACCCACGAAAAGCTACTGGTTAGCTTTCTCACATATCCACATTCGCCGAATCCTAGACTCGAACCCACGCAGACAGAGGTGAGATGGCAGTGATCCGAAACGGACAGCGCTTTAGACCACTCGGCCACTCGGGGCCCCTTTTAAATTCTTGAAAACATTAAAAGTTTATAAAAGCATAAAATCTCTTGTATTGTCCATGATATTCTCAGAATTCTAAAGACTCCAGCGATGGCTAAACGGGGGGGGGGCATCACTTTGCCATCACTTTAACACGTTGATTGCTGGACCTAGTGGTTCTGGCAAAATCGAATTTGTCAAACGTGGGATCGAACAAAAAAATCATTTGATTGATTGTCCACCCAACGAATCGTGTGTTGTTACAATTAGTGGCAATAGCCTTAGACCCTACTTCAAGAAAGTCAAGGAGAATTTAGTATTTTGTCGAGGCTTCAATGACATGTTAGGATAAGACGAAGATATGCCATTTTGGTTTACACACAGCGGGCATCATCGTGATATTGATTACATTACACACAATTTGTTTCAACAAATTAAAGTACATTATACCACGACTCTGGATGCCAATTAATTGGTCTTATTTAAAAGTTCGAGAGATATATCTCAAGCCAAACAGTTAGGAATCCCCTGGCTGGATTATGCATACGACGATACCACTCAAACACTTCTTGCCTATTTGCTCGTCGATTTAGAACCCATCATTCCCGATTATTTGAGATTTCGTATCTATCTGTTTCACGACTAGTGCCAAAGAAGGAGGGCCGGTCATTTACACGTCCCCATTTAAAAACAAACAGGATGATGCTATACTCAGCAATATTAACAATACTGCACATCCTTAACTTTCTACTATCAAAAGCGATGCTTCCATGGACCTCATCCATGCATTCATAAACCACTCTGGATACCACTATCTCAACTAGAATCTCAAATCAAATAATATTTTACTTTTGCATCGCTATTGTGATTTTGAAAATCAATTCCAGATGTTTAAAAAGATGGATCAAATATGGAGATTGATTACTCACTCCACAAAGTTTATCCAGGTCTATAGATGAGCTACTTCGGACGAGGAGGCAACGATCAGGGTTTTGTTGTTGGGCGAAGAACCACGAAATGAGTATAAAGATTCAGCATTTCTGGAACATGTCAGACAGTCTCGGTAGTGTGGTAGTGTTAATACCTTTGTTAGCCATGTTTATAATCTTCATACCTTAGAAGATGATAGGAGTTTTAGCTTACCTTTGTTAGTCAAGATACCTTAGAACATGGGTTTTCAAACTGTGGTCCGCAGACTCATTGGGGTCCGTCGCATGTTGCCAAGGGTTCGCAAGCAGATCCCAAAAAATAATAAAAATAGTACATTTGCAAAGTTTTCATTTTCATCAACAATTATAAAAACAACTTAGTACTGAGCTGTCTATTCTGTATTGACTCTATTCTATTCTATTAATTTTACTTACTGATGTCGATCGGCCAAATTTATTGGATAGGCTGATAGGGGTTCGCCATCGGATCTCGACATGCTACGTTTGATAACCACTGTCATAGAAGAGCATATGATTTTTTAGCTTACCTGCAAGAACATATTCAGAGAGAATGTGTACATTGAAGTGAAATTCAAGGTACAATTACATCACCTACGATATAAATGTTTTAGCCATTGGAATTTTAATGCTGTAAAGATGCTAATTGCATTGAAAATGTTCAGATGGTCAGACACTGATCACATACTCACATTTTTAAGACGCTTGATCCTACGACATCTACCTATAATGTTGGAATGATGCACAGAATTCCATTGGTGTAGTCCAAGAAAAGGTTCTTGAATTACATGATTTCAAAAAGAATTTTCAAAAGAAGTATTGCCTGAAGACGAGACCCCTTCACAACGTGTAGTGTTTTGCCAGTTAATAGCTATATTTCTTTGATATAATTTAACAGCACATTCCGTTTGTCAAATATATAACTATTTCCTCGAAAACGGCATTGTTGTGAATGATGGACAGTTTAAAAAATCTCACTGTGGACATATTTGATCTAATGAACAAAAATATACTATTATGCTTCTCATGCCACGACTTAAGTGCTAAGTGTTGTGCGAACTTCTTGTGAGAAAAAGTCAATGACACGCAAAGGCATGACGACCAAATATTTATCAGTGCACGCAAGACTCTGTGTTAAAAATTATGCGAACAATGATGTCACTATCCTTGTGTGAAGAAATTCGTCGGCCTTAATCTACTCTCCATAAGTACCAAGAAGTGTGTAGTGCGAGTTGGAGGCAGGATGTAAGTGACTGGGAAAGTCTTAAATTCAATGTATAAAATGACTTGTGTTTTTGGTGCCCGTTTCAGAATGTTGCAAACAACTTGATCGTTCTCTCTCTATCCAACCTTCTCAGTATGACTGACGAAAGGTCAGATCGTCAAAGATGGGAAGCATTGTACCTTCGCATCCTTTCACGTGTTGATTGTTGGACCAAGTGGTTCAGGCAAGGCCGAATTTGTCAAAAGTTTCGTGATGTCGGTATCATTTACATTACACAAAATTGTTAGCCAAAATTTTCGAAAAATGGTTATAAAAAAAAGCCCAGTCAGTCCCCAAACACTCCAAAAAATTGAGAATTGTTATTCATGATGACAGAACCGCTATTGAAAGTCCTCCTTTGTTAGGATCGATTGCTGGACGTCCATGGGAAGGAGCATTAAGATGAAGATAGCAAGGATGACCCATTTTGGAAGGACATCACAACCGTACCCCCGAATCTTATGGAAGGCCAAAAATTAACTTTAGCTCCTTACAAGCGGTTGATAGAAGTCTATCGTTGATATTTAATCAAAATCCCACGGAGACGTTGTATTTAGTGCAATCGTTGGTGTGTCAAACAGATTTGTCAGAAACGGAAGAAAATCTCAACTGTACGGACAATTATTGCAACGTCTTACACAGTTTTATCAGAAAGCATTAGACGAGACTGTCACACCGAATATTAGAGAATTTTAGAATGTCATGAACAAAGCACCAAAGACGATAATAGATACTGTCACTGCAATGTAAGAAAAAAAAATTATTTAACCACCGTCTGCTAAAGGAACTTTTCATCCCTGTATGCCCAACCTTTTGATGCCTTCCCTACTGCTAGGCGAGAAGAAATATATGCATAAGACAAAACTAGAATGCTGACATCATCTACAGGATAAGAAAAAAGAAAGAAGGGAAAACAAACTGGAAAAGAGAATAAAAGAATGACCAAAGAACTCATGACTTCTGTGGAAATTTCCTTTCCTACTCCTATTGCTTGCTATGCACGTCAAGCAACATAATCCAAATTTCAACACAAACTTAAGAGGGGTATCGAACAGTTAAAGACTTGTTGAGGAGCAACACCATGGATGCACCTTTAGCCAGCATTTACTACAATCATGCTCATTCAGCCAGCATTTACTGCAATCAGCTAGCTACGGAGGAATTCAAAAATTGTATTGTGCAGCCAGACCTAAAATCAAAAGAGTACCTTATCAAGATGTATTATATTTAGTTACAAGAATAATCAACATGCATGCTACATAAACATAATCGACCATTGTTCCAAAGAAGTCAAAGTCAAACTAAATTAGCATAAATCGATCATCAGTGGCAAGCTGATTCAACCGATATCTCGAGTTCGGGTATATTTGATTATTTTATTGGTGTGTTTCTTCATACCCATCCACTGATATATACTGATCGTAACAATGGTAACCACCTCAACACCATTTACAACTCTTCCAGTCACAACAGCAGTCTTTTGGAGCATTCTTTAAAAAAAAATTTCTTTGACTTCGAGTCACTCCTCTGAAATAATCAATTTTATTTAACATCACATAGTGACATTTCTATGGACGTGCTTCCCAACAACAACCTATGATGTCTCGCATCCAAGTTACCTGAGTCCGTACCATTGGATCACAAAGCTTTAACCAATCGAGTATGGCATACTGTCGAGGACCATACCACTTTCGTCTGCAACGAACAAGTACAAAAACTCTTTGCCAGAAATGGTCCTAGCTTTTTACGATTATAATATGTACTGACTTGTTTTCGACGCGACTTACTTCGAAACTAGGAAAATTAGAAAAGTGGTTTTGTGAACATTATGGATACTAGTGTATATATACACTATCCCAACAATTAGTGCCCATCGATGACAAAATGACACTGTTCTAGATTAATGGATGTCAAGTCTTACTCCACATCATTGTCAATTTTGTAGATGCGTTCATGTTTTGTATTTTTGTAAATTTTACTTGAAAATTAAGGACTATCGCCTCTCTCTGTCTCTGTCTCTCTCTGTCTGTCTGTCTCTCTGTCTGTCTGTCTGTCTCTCTCTCTCTCTCTCTCTCTCTCTCTCTCTCTCTCTCTCTCTCTCTCTCTCTCTCTCTCTCTCTCTCTCTCTCTCTCTCTCTCTCTCTCTCTCTCTCTCCCCGTTCTTTGTTTCTTTGTTCCTATTTGAATTAACGGGGCATTTTTATTATTGAAAGCTGTTGTTGATTTGGGAGGACAAAAATTATGTTTATTGTATTTTATGGATGAAAATTTTATCTGACATGTTATTTCACTATCTGAAAATCTTTAATTTCCACCATTGCAAGTAGGAAAATCGAGGGAAACCTTGCCTCCTGGGATACAAGTCACATGAAAAGGGGATGGTCTCATTCAGGATGGGAATGAACTGAGAAGACAAGTAATGAATGGAAAAGTGGAGAATTTCAAGAGCGCATTGGTGTAAAAGAAAAGGGCGCTCAAGCAACTGATTAGAGAGAGGGAAATGGTGCAAGAAATGTGGAAACAAAGGGAGGAAAAAGCAAGAAGAGAGGACGAGCGGAAACAGAAGCCAGACCTTCCCCGAGCTCCGTATGTGGAGAATTTGGAGTTTTAAACAATACAGTTCTAATTGTTGCCAAACAGTCATATAATGTTAAACTTATGGAACATTTTAACATTACATTTCCAAATGGTAATTTCTCATTGTCGGCCTAAGCATACACCTTTGGTACTACTATTACTTTAGTACGACTTCTTTCGTCGGGAACTAATATGGAGAGCAGGAGTTCTTTCACTCATAGGTGGGTAAACATCTGACTAACGAGACTATAAAAAAAACTACAACATCATGTGTGTGCATATCATTGTACGGTCTATCCACGGTCTAAAAAAGGATCCTATCACCAATGGCGTCAGTGGGATGGAGTGGAGTGGGGTGCCGACCGCACCGGGTGACACCATCAGCGGCAGTGACACCAAAAACAAAAAAAACCCCCAAAAACAAAAAAAAAAAACAAAAACAAACAAACAAACAAACAAAAAAAAAAACAAACCCGACTATCAAATTTTTTTAGGTCCATGGGGGTGACACCATGAGTTACCGAACTGGGTGACACAAACCCTAGTGACGCCATTGAATCGTGTTCTCATTTTTTAAAACATTTTTAAAAAAAAAATTGTCGGTACTTAAGTCACAGCTGTAATAAGAGTATCGATGTGTGACATTAAACGTCGTAAAGAGGAGGGCAACTAATCACTTCGACGGCAGTACCCCTCCGTCTCCGCCGCACAAATATTTTCTTCCACCCATTAAACAGACACTTTTCTGCTTCAAACATGTTTTCACTACCGCGCACCAGACAGATGCCCCCCCCCCACTTAGTAAAAAAAAAAAAGTTAAAGTATTTCATGTATTCGTGTTTTCCCCCAGATGTGGTGTGATGTATCTTTATATAATTTTTGATCAAAAATTTATTTAAAGTTCATTTTTGACGGGATATTTATTCCCTAGTGTATCTGAAAGGTTCGTTCATCCGATTAAGTTTCAATTACTTTCTCGGAGTCTCTCCCCTTTTTCCAAGTTTTTGTGACGTTTACCAAGGGTCTTCTATGGCCTACGAGTGTGATATGTAATATGCTATAATGTGTGTTTGCTATATAGTGTTTTGTAAGGACGGCAATTTCCCAAGTTTTCCTGTTTTTTTCTCTACGTACATATACATACATATACGTATACATTTACACCACCAATAATACCTATATTTATATACCCTATACTACTTTCATACAAGTATGTATCTACATTTATACATATGCATATATACGTTGTTGGATATACATTTATTCACTTTAAAAAAAATAGAGATTTAACATTTTGGAATCTATAACTTTATTTGAGAGTGAGACGGTGTACTAAAGAAAAGGAAAAAAAACCCTGTTTTACTTGTATTTGTTTTGTGTCGTCTCCTCTTTATACATATATCATAAATTAAATTTAGAAGTTAAGTAAAATTTGATAATAATAATTATTATCATGGGGCTATCTGGTGCTGGACAAATCTAGATGTTTTGAATCAGTCTCTCGATGTGAGCTGGTTATAGAATTTGAGTTCACATATATTGAAATAATTACTTGCACAGACGACTTTGATGGTTAAGGGAGACAATTTAAGACGTGGTTACAAATTAGGTTATTTCGTTTCGGGAAATAAAACAAACTAAAATTTTGATATATCCAGCGGGACAATCAAATATGGAAACAGGTCCAAACACGATAAATTTGTGTATTGCGATTGGAAAAAACAACAATCGACAGGCATGAGACCCAGATCAGAAGTTGGTGCTATCATCTATGGAAACTTATCAAAATACTGTATTTCCTACATAATCGGTTACTTATATATTATAGGCTACTATACACAAATCCTTTTCACTATCTCAGCTTTCGACTAAGGTCTTTTAAATATATTATTTTTTTTTTAGTACATATTTTGATATTCACTGTCACTGACTTCTTTCGTTTAGTAAGATATGAACTCGAGACATATTAACAATAATGACGTGATTCCATCTGGCGACTTCCTTACGGACATGTAGACCAGCAATTCTAATCAAAACCACTCAATTTTCGACAGTTGTGTTAACGTTGGTCCTTGTTGACCACAGTTGTGGACAAACCATTTTGTTGGCGATGGCAGATGAGCTCTTCGCAAAGAGAGTTCCCATCATCTCAAAGTCACCTGATCGAGAAGACAGGTAATGAAACACATGCATGATTTTTTTTTTATTATTCTCAAATTGTGAACTTGTTGGCGTTTTGAATTTCGATTTTTTTCTTTATTAATACAGTTGCCATATTTGCGTGGGTGGGCCTGTGTTTTCAAGCAACAAATGTAATGTATTTTATCATTTTTAATTATCTAGATAATTTTATACATTTTGGAGTTCCATATCTCTGAACACATGGCTACAGAAGTTCCCCTTTTTCATTTGTTTAGTTTTAGAAATATTAAAATTATAAGCTGCAGATATTGGATGCAAACAACACAGTTTTTGTTAAAATGGACTATAATAGAAACTAAAAAAGGACAGTAAGCAGTTTGCTTGCTTATATGAAGAGCTTTTGTTTAGTTTGAAATGTTGAGACGTGAATATGCTAAGTGTTAAGGACCCTAAGATGACAGGTTAAAATTATAAATTAATAAATCGGGGGTCAAGCTAGACTTGAATTTTAGGGAAAAGTGACTTATCTCCTTTTGGACATAACAGGGAAAAGTGAGAGCTCAACAGGGTGAAGAGGACACGAAGCAAGAAATGCTCTCTCTCTCTCTCTCTGTATGTATATATATATATATATATATATATATATATATATATATATATATATATATATATATATATATATATATATATATATTTCCCAGTATTCATATGCATTTAGCATTTGATTTAACAATACTTTACTTCTTTACTTTCAAGTAGTAAATTGTCTTGAGTTATTTTGGTCATTTGACTTGAAAAGAGAATAATAGAAACAATATTGTAACAAATTTGGATGAGTAACCAGATTACATTATTGTAAATGCAAGTTAGTAAAAGTGCTTAATTAACTGCCCATGATTAATTTTTACAAAATACTTTAATAAAGCTCACAATAATTGCATTTTGAAAGATTTCTATAATCGTTTGAAACAACCCCTATTCCATGTACATGAGGCAAATGCACATGTATTCAGATCATACTGTTCGCCCTAATTTCTTTCTTGCAAATAAAACATTACCATAACTTTTCATACATGACACTAAAATGAATAAAATTACAGACATTGCTCCTTTATAGTCGGTATATGAACAGTGCACCCTTTTCCCAACAGAATCAACACAGACATGTGAGTGTATCTATTTTTAGAAGGTGTGATTTTTGTAATGATACCGCTCACTTTATATAGCTTCATTTCAACAGTCCATTGATAGTACTGCAAATTTTTAGTGTGTGCTTTTTTTTTTCTTTATGGTTGCAGTAATTTTAGGCATTGGCTAGATAGAAAAAGCTGCGCTTCTTTTTTTCATATATTCACAAATATGAGTCAAGTCAGAAAACAACTTTGACCTTATGGTGCTTTTCGCAAATTCCACAACATGGCATTGTTTCTTGTTTCTGACCTATATAATTACATTAAAGCTTAATCTCAAAAATTATTACCTAGGCTTTGCTTTCCATGAATCATACTTTTTTTAAAAATATATTCACACAATGATTTTTAAAGACAATCAAATAAACTTCAAACTTGTACTTCCACATACAGTGATGTATTTCCCCGTTACTGGTTCACTTACAGTTTCAAACTAATTTTATGACAAAATAGTCTATAAGAGGCATTTTTTAAATATCCAGATCACCGATTTTATTTTTAAAACACAAAATTGTTATTTGCATACTATTGTTCAAGTTTTGAAACACAAATTTGTATGTTTTTATCACTAAGGATAACATGCGGAAATCAGGCAAAAATAGTTGCTAACTGACTCCGGAAAGAGTTAATGATCAGTCAGCTATCAAAATACATCCCTGTAAATGTGCAAGAGTTTATTTGTCAATGTATTTGACAACAAAACTAGGCCTAGCTACCAATGTCTTGATGACACAACACTGGAGCTAACCTGGCTAAGGTGAGGGGGCATATAAAAAAAATGTGGTTGGTCAATGTATCTTGGGGAAAATAATTCACAGGGCGAAGTTGTTTTTGCTTTCCTAACAGAAGGCGAAGTTTACATATTTTAGGTGACTTTATCACCCACTTTGCCTGGTAGCATGACCCCTGATAAATGAACTTTGTTTTGAAAATTATAGAAGTCTAATACATTATAATAACTGTTAATAATATAGTATATATCCTGGGACAAATGTGCCAGGACTTTGTCAGGTCTTCAAAGTCATAATTGATTTTTTTCACCCTTCTAATAATTATAAAGACCAAGGTTACTTTAGCATATTTTATTGTAATGATATTACTCTGCAATAACAAGCATGTCTACAATATTGTTTTAATCGATTTTATTCATATCCACCAAGAAATATATGCTTGAAACAATCATTTTTTTTAAAAAACAAACTAGGTACTTTTTCTAAGGAAACAAGTAATACACACCTTTAAATGTATATTTTTCAGGATAAAAATAAATTACAAATTAAAATTGATAAAGAATGACTATAATAAAATTGATAAAGAATGACTATAATAATTGTATATCGTGGATCTTATCTTATAAATTACATGACTTTCTAGATATGGTGATTAGGGGGTGAGTGACACTTGTATAAAAATACAGAAATGATTAGTGTTTTAAATTTGGTATCTGTACATACTGTTTGTGCTTACATCAGCTGACTTAATTGATGTGTAATGGGGATGGAATAGGGTTGTATCAAATTAAAACAAGGATTTGCAGTAGCATTTTATTACCACACAACAGTGACCCCCCCAACTATGATATTTGAACAGATCATTCTTGCTGTCAATGTAATTTTCATGAGTACTACATACTGTGGCAGTTGGTTGACAAGAACCAGGATGCTAAACAGTGTTTTAATTTACTTGGAACTCTAAATCATGTATAATGTCCAAATGGTACTTTCAGTGACCAGAAGGTATAAGATATGTCAGTTTGAATGACTTAAAAGTATAATATATACCATAATAGTAGTTGGAATGACTTAAAATTTCAATGAATCTTGATTTAAAAGTACAATAATTACCATAATAGTAGCTTAAATGACTAAATATATAGTATGTACTGCAAAACCAGGGTAGTAAGGTGGGAGCCATCTTAAGATTCATTTTTCATTGTATAACAGGGACAGCTTGTACATAAAACAAGTGGCCATGTAGAAAATAACTGGCCATCCCAATAAAATAAAGCTAGTGTCATTATTTATTAAATTGCAGTCTCCAGAAAACATAATGGAATGTACCATAATTGGCATTGGAAAATGACAAAACTTCATGATTTAATAGAATTTAACTCATTGGCCTGTAGTTGCCAGTAGTAACTGGTCCTGTTCAAAATTCAAATGACACTGGCTGGAGGGTCAGCTGCTAAATCGACCCCTTTAGGAGCACACACGAAACATAAGTATATACATATAAAAAACATGTACAGACCACCCTATTTTTTAAAAAAATATTTATTTTGTTTTATTGTAAGTTAAGTGATATCAATAACAATAAATAATGGAATTTGCAGAGAATAGTCAAAACTGTATATATCGTACTTTAATATTTAACCATAATGTTGAGTGTATCAAGGATGCCTTATCACTGATCATCATCAGTCTTTTAACCCAAGAGGTCATTGGGGTGCTACAGTTGACTTTGCAACCAATTCTCTCCATCTTTCCCTCTTTTTTACTGCCCTTTGGTAATCTCCAAATCCCATGCCTGTCCACTCCTTAATGTTGTCTTCCCACCTCTTTTTTTTGTCTGCCTCTTCTTCTGCAGTCATAATCTGTGCCTTGCGAGATTGATTATGCCAGTCCAGATGATCTTGAGACATGACTGTACCACTTCAGTTTGCACTTTTTTACAGTGGTCGAGAGGTCTTCATAGGATCTGATGGCTCATTGGATCCTGTTGTGGACTTCTTCATTGGTTACATGGTCAATGTATGAGATGCCCAAGATCTTGAAGTAGCATCTCATTTCAAAGGTTTGAATCCTTTTTTGTGAGTGTCCATGTGTCACAAGCATACAGACAGATGGATATGACAATCGAACACATCAGCCTTTTTTTTGGAATCAAGTGTAATGTTTGTATCATTCTATATTGGTCTCAACCATGTTATTGCTGCTGTTTGGGCAATCCTAGAAAGTAAATCTGGTTTGGAGCCCTCATCTGTGATAATTTATAACAAAAGTATGTGAAGCTTGTGATTCTTTCCAGTTTCTGTCCACTGATCTGAATTTCTGCACTGATGCCATTGGGGTTGTTTGTCATTATTTTGTTGTTTTTTGCCACTAGTCTCTAAACTGTATGCTGTGGAGGTTGTGTCAAGGCTCTCCACCAGGTCAGCCAGTTCAAGAGATCCCCAAGCGATGGATGGACTACTGCTTATAATCATAAGATCCAAGGAGATCCAGCAGTACTAAATTGCCCTAAGGCAAAATAAATTAATGACAACCTCATTCTTCATGAAGAAGTAGAAATTGCAGTTAGGTCACGAAAGAAAGGAAAGTCAGCCAGCATTGACAATATTCCAGCAGAGCTCATTCAAGCAGAAGGAGAAGAGATAGTTCCAGTCCTAACAACAATCTGCATCAAGATATAAAAGACAGGAGAATGGCCCACCACATGGAATCAATCCTTGGTCATTGTGCTCCTCAAGAAAAGAAACCTACAGCTATACAAAAATGTCAGAACCATCAGTCTGGTCAGTCACCCGAGCAAAGTCATGCGGAAGATAATTCTCAACAGACTAAAGTCTTAAGCAGAGAAAATTATTGCTGAAGAGCAGGCATGCTTCTGAGCAGGAAGGAGCACCACAGAACAGATCTTCAATCTCAGACTCCTTTGTGAGAAATACTTTTAGCATCAAGAATTTGTACTATATCTTTATAGATTTTAAAAAGGCCTTTGATAGGGTATGGCATGCAGCATTATAGGCAACTAGGAAGAAATACAACATCAGCTCAAACCTTGTGCAGGTTGTTGAGCATCTCTAGGAAAAAGCCATTAGTGCTGTCCTCATCAATGGCAGCAGAGGAGATTGGTTTCAAACAATAACTGGAGTCCGACAGGGATGTATACTGTCACCTACACTTTTCAACATTTTCCTGGAAAAGATCATGGAGGATGCCTTGCATGACCACAAGAGCTCTGTCAGCATTGAAGGAAGAACAATCACCAACTCCTTCACAGATGATATTGATTGTTTAACAGAAGATGAAAAGAACTGATTGACTTGGTTGAGTGCATCATGGACCAGTAAATTAGAATAAGAGAGCATGATGAAAGAAGGTTAGTCCAATAAAAGAGCATTATGAAAGGTCAGTTTGGCTTTATAAGGTACATTAGTGGCAAGAACCTGTGAAACTTGCTGCACATAGCTGCTAATGAATGTAGCTCACTTGCTTTAAGATATTCAGAATATTTACATCGTCAAATGACCATTAAAGGACAGATTTTTATATTTCTTGATCATAGTAAGATCAACATTTTTGTGGCAGTTACAATATCAACTATAAAGTTTTGTGTTAAAGTTTCAGCGAGTCACATATGGGGATGGGGTATGCATTGATGCAGGTGAGAATGTGGGTTTAGAGGAATACTTGTTTTAGTCAGTGTCCAAAAAATGATAATCATCAATGATTTTGACATCATAATAAAACTGAGATGATTGTGAACAGAAGTTTCATTAAATACATTTCAGTTGTGCAGAGTTTGATATATTAAATCATTCTTTATGTGCAAATGTTAGTTCAGCCAGGATTGGGGTCCCTGGGTGTCCAAAGCTCTCACATCTACATATCAGTGACATTTCATCTCTGTCCACCTTGGTTCAAGTCTCAGCTTGACCAATCATGGAATTTTGAGAAGCATGCCAGTAGCTTCCCATGGATTGGTGTTTCTTCCCTGGGTCTTTCTCCACAAGGTATACTATCTACCATTTATGCTGAAAAATGGTATTAAACCCACAAAACCAAGTCACCCATGATTACTGGTTTTCCTTAGGGCCATCTCTTTCTCTCTGCTCCACTCCCTTTTCCTTGCCCACTCCAAGTAAGTTATTCAAGCATAGTAAAATGCAGCCCTTGTTTTTTCTTCTTCAGGAAAACCTCAGTCACTCTTCGTTTAGAACTTGCATCCAACCCAACCCAGTCATCAAAAAAGGTAATTAATGGCATTACTTTTGGAATTTATTGTTTACAAATATTGCTTTGGTTATCATTATTTATGCATGGAAGATGATAATGCCCCAAAAAGGATTATGTAAGAAGAATTGTATCAAAATTAATTTTCTTTCATTGCATATTTTATACAAAAATTGGGCTGCTTATATGCCCAAGAATGATTGTGAGTTCTCTGGGCTAGTTGACTAAGGAATTTTAATCCTGATGCTTAATATTTAATTTTTAATTTTAGCTTAGTTTTTTAAATGTTTAAAATTAAAAAAAGGTCACTACATAGTTTTCAGTATTGCTTTATTCATGGACAGGATACAAGAGAAACATTCAATACTTTCAATGCATTTATGTATGTATGTATGTATGTATGTATGTATGTATGTATGTATGTATGTATGTATGTATGTATGTATGTATGTATGTATGTATGTATGTATGTATGTATGTATGTATGTATGTATGTATGTATGTATGTATGTATGTATGTATGTATGTGTGTGTGTGTGTGTGTGTGTGTATGTATGCATGCATGTATGTATGTAATGTATGTATGTGTGTATGTATGTATGTGTGTGTATGTATGTATGCATGTATGTATGTTTGTAAGTATGTATGTATGTATTTATGTATGTATGTCTATGTATGTGTATATGTATGTAAGTATGTATGTATGTATGTATGTATGTATGTATGTATGTATGTATGTATGTATGTATGTATGTATGTATGTATGCATGCATGTATGTATATGTGTGCATGTATGTATGTTTGTATGTATGTATGTATGTATGTATGTATGTATGTATGTATGTATGTATGTATGTATGTATGTATGTATGTATGTATGTATGTATGTATGTATGTATGTATGTATGTATGTCAATGGATACAAAATACATGTATTGTTAACTTTAGTCATGCGATTCTTTAGAACCAAAAATAAATTCTTGAAGATTTATTTTGTCATTGACTACTAAATTAAAAAATGTTAAACTCAGACTTCCATTCTGTAATATTTAATTTAAGATATAATGTTTTATTCCTACAGGAGCTAGTTGTTCGTCTGACAGATGATAAGGATTTATTTTTCCTCTATACACTACGACTTGGTGAAGAAGACTTTCAGAGGTAGACACAAGTTATAAATATCATGAAAGTCATTGTTTGCTTTCGGGGTATGATTTTAACTTAAGATGAAGTACATACAAATTTAACAGTACAAAGATTACTGTTAGGGCTTATTTAAAACTGATTTTTAGTACATACAGCAGTATATAGTTCAAAAACATAAATGATACAAGGCTGTCCATCTCAGACATGATATACCTGTCTGTCTATCATAAACATCAATGATACCTCTGTCCATCATAAACATTAATGATACCTGTCTATCCATCTCAGACATGAATGATACCTGCCTGTCCATCTCAGACATGAATGATACCTGTCTGTCCATCATAAACATCAATGATACCTGTATGTCCATCTCAAACATCAATGATACCTGTCTGTCCATCATAAACATCAATGATACCTGTATGTCCATCATAAACATCAATGATACCTGTCTGTCTATCATAAACATCAATGATACCTGCCTGTCCATCATAAACATGAATGATACCTATCTGTCCATCTCAGACATGAATGATACCGGTCTGTCCATCATAAACATCATTGATACCTGCCTGTCCATCATAAACATCAATGATACCTGCCTGTCCATCATAAACATCAATGATACCTGTCTGTCCATCATGAACAGGAATGATACCTATCTATCCATCTCAGACATGAATGATACCTGTCTGATCATCATAAACATCAATGATACCTGCCTGTCCATCATAAACATGAATGATACCTATCTGTCCATCACAGACATGAATGATACCTGTCTGTCCATCATAAACATCAATGAAACCTGCCTGTCCATCATAAACATCAAAGATAACTGCCTGTCCATCATAAACATCAATGATATCTGTCAGTCCATCATGAACAGGAATGATACCTATCTATCCATCTCAGACATGAATGATACCTGTCTGATCATCATAAACATCAAAGATACATGTATGTCCATCATAAACATCAATGATACCTGTCTGTCCATCTCAGACAGGAATGATACCTGTATGTCCCTCACAAACATGAATGATACCTGTCTGTCCATCTCAGACAGGAATGATACCTGTCTGTCCATCATAAACATCAGTGATACCTGCCTGTCCTTCATAAACATCAATGATACCTGTCTGTCCATCTCAGACATGAATGATACCTGTCTGTCCATCATAAACATCAATGATACCTGTCTGTCCATCTCAGACATGAATGATACCTGCCTGTCCATCTCAGACATGAATGATACCTGTCTGTCCATCATAAACTTCAATGATATGTAAGTCCATCTCAATCAATAATGATACTTGGCTGACCATTTTTTGAGGTATTTAAGGAACAGTCCAGAAATGATTGACAGATAATGAACTTTTTTCATTAGTCACAGAATCTGTATTTGAACAGTGCCAGTGCTACAAAAACAGTGCCAGTGCTATAAAAATAGTGCTGTTATGTATATTTAGTTTTCTGAGCATCTTTTCTGTCAAGTGAGAAATGCCAGTTTTAAATGTTAACATAGACGTTATGATCTATACAGTATCATTTTTGTACTGGCACTGGCACTGTTTTTGTAGCACTGGCATTGTTTTTGTAACACTGGCACTGTATTAGTAACACTGGTACAGTTGTGCATGTTTACATACTGCCTTCACATGGGAAGATAGTAATCTGTATGCCCATCTGTCCTGTCTGGCATTAGCTAACTAGTCCCAGAACATTTAATGGATTGCCATGGAACGTGGTAAATATTATTGTCATAACATGACAAATCACTTTGCTCCTGCATTTTGTGTTGTGATCCATTGTAATATACTGTGTACATGTATTATACATTTTTATTAGTGCAAATAGTACTGAGTGTCATGAAACTTGTTAATTGTTATGGTCACCACCTCAGTGTACATGTAGCAACAAATTAATTTGCTTTTGTAATTGCTGACAGTTATTATTTCCTTTCATTTTTATTTCTTAGTGCAGTGTGCTTCTAGTCTCATAGTTTTGATTGATTCCCATGAAACTTGGTGAATATTTACAGTCATCATCAATGATGGGTGTTTCGATAAATGACTGCACTTTTTGTTTAAGTTATTGTTGCCCTTTTTTACTTTGTGACTAAATGCAGCATGATACAATTTCGTTTTTGCAACTAGTCTTGCAGTTTATTTATTGATCAGTGTGAATCTTTGTGTGTATAATGATCATCATTTAAAGATATACATATTGACAAATCTTTGCGCTTCCTTGATTGATATAATAGTTCTTGTACTTTGTTTATTTACATATGTATCGGTGTATGTCGGATTGTTTCAAATGCAACCACACTTGTAGTTTTTAGTGGATTGCTGGTAACCTTAATACAAATTACAGCCAACATTAGAAGACATGGTACCAAAAAGAGTTATTGCTCCTGTTTATCTTCATCATGTGGTATGGATTAGTTGGAGGAGAGTTGGGGGTATAATTACCTAAGCAAATTGTTTTCCGTTTCTTTAGTTTCATTATTAAATTGCCAAAATTGAAAATTTGTATGATTGTTTAAACATTCTTTTCATTTGAACATTGACCTTTGCAGACTACAAAACAATACAAGTTAGAACAATGAAGTTTACAAAACAGTATTGTTAACAGTGATTCAAAGTTAACAGTATAAATCTTGTAATGCATAGACAAACAAAGAAGCCTTCAGTATTATTTTATCAACTGCCATGTACAGCTCTTTCTTTGAAAAATGTAGTTGTTTAAGAGAGGTTATTGCTTAATATAGGTGACCTTCAAGACAGGTTTGACTGTAACACCTTAATTGTAGCATCTGCATCAAAAATGACAGTATTGTGTTTTGAAGTTTGTTATCATAAATTGATACACTGTGAAATCCCTTTTTATTCAGTACCAATTTTCATGGTATACATTTTGGGGGAGGGGTACCATTTCTCATGGTTTTATTATTTGATAAAAACACAATTTCAAAGCCTAAATTGCAGAAAAAGACACTTTCAACAATATACAAATTAAAAAAAGGCATAATCACATTGTCCCCCTAAAAGACAAAACTTAATAATATATCATTTTAAAGTAAATCCAGATACCGATAGCAGATGAACCATTATTTGTAGAATGAAACTTTTGTTAGGTAAGCAAGGGTTTTTGTTTATCCAGAATGTAGTATTATTACTGAAAATATTAAGTAATATTATGTTTTTTGTCAGTATAAAATATGCAATGTATTTTATGCTTTAATGAAAGATAAATAATACCATAACAATACAATATATACCTTTGAGGTCAATATTGAACTTCACGATTGATCATCATTATATACAAGGTCTTTCAAATTAACCTTTTTGACAGACATAGCTTTTATAGCCAACATTTTAGCATTGAAATGGTGAAAATACAGACTCAAGGATGGATATATGAGGTTGTCAGTCATATTAATAAGATACTATGAAACCAGTGTAAACTTACAGCTTTCCTTGCCAGTTCAAAACTAAAAATTCTATTTAAAACATAAAAGTTCATCTGTTAAGAGAATTTCAGTAAATTTAATCTGAGTACTAAAGCAACGATAGAGGGCAACAGACATAGATTATTTTTCATATATATAATTTTTTTTAAGTGCAGTTATATTTTTTTTTCATTACATATTAATTTTTGAAGTGATGCACATCTGTAAAGGGACTTGCTAAAATCAGTAGTGTAAAACTCACTGCACATTGCATTGTTTTTCAGTCTGAAGAGTCAGCAGGGACTTCTGGTTGACTTTGGAGCCTTTCCAGCCAAGTTTATTGAACTATTAGAAGCTTGTCTGAAAGAAGAGCACAAGGAAGTTCCAAAGTAAGTCCCAAAAGAACACAATGAAGTTCCAAAGTAGGTCCCAAAAGGACACAGGGAAGTCCCAAAGTATGTATAAGGTTGCTGTCTTTGTTTTTCCCAAAATTATTAAGGTTCATCATATGGTGCTATGTACAGTATACGACCATAGATAAAACAATTAGAAAAAAATCACTGTGAGGAGTATTTTGAAAAAAATTGTTTTCAGGTTTGTAAGTTAAAATGTACATTGCATACAGTGAACTGAACAGTATGGTTTTACTTACCCAGGGTCCATATATTTGGGGAAGGGTGCAGTTCAGGTGAAATAGTTGCCTCATTGCTTGTCATTTGACTTTGTTGCCATTGAATGCTTCTCATTACTTCTCTTGAAATTACTATTATTTTCTCAGTTGTGAAATATTTTCACTTTTGGAGACCTATGTTGTCATTAACTTTATGTCTTTTCATCTCTCTTTGAGATATAGTACCAGAATTTGTACATTCTGCTTCAGGTTCATTCTACACTTGATCCATTCAGCAGCATATAATGGAGAGAGGACATCGGCCCACCTGAATATAGTGGAGACAAATCCCTTCAAACACCTGACACACCTGTCGCTTAAATTCCTACCTGGCTCAGATGCTGATGTTAAAAAGTACCTTGCTGATTGTTTGAAACAGTATAAAGTAAGAAAATTGTTTCTTGCCTTGCTTATTTTTAAAAAATATGAATTGAATTGTAAAGCTTCCTTTTGTGGAAACTTTTGCATGACTACTTATTTAAAAGGTAATTAGGGTTATTCATTGTAAACTATTGTATATACTCACAAGTTAAGTCCAGCTTCAAAATTTATAGACACTGATCTGCTATCTCGCAATGTGTCAGCAGCTCTGGATCTTTAAAATTTGTTTGAAGTAATCAGGAAAACAAACAACACAGACCCAGATCTGCTGGTGCAGTATGCAATGGCAGATCAGTGTCTATATTGTTTGTAGTTGGATTGGCTTGCAGGTCAGTATATACAATAGTCACATGTAATCAAGCAATCACATCTTAACTCTTCACCTTCTGCAAGTCCTTACTGCCCTGCCTACTAAACCTGATAAGCATCCTTTCTTCTAGCAGCTATTTGTAGGCTGAACTGCAGAGAAGCATCATAGTGGCTGCCTGAGTGAGAGCTTCTTAAGTTACTGCACATGCTGTTTGCATTTTTTGATATTAATCTTGTCTCATGCAAACTGTAATTTAATTAAAATTTTTTAAAAATCATTTATCAAAGTTTTGTGTTACTCTTTTCCACCTTCAAGTACTTATAATCCTCAGGAATCAAAGTTTATATTCACATAGTCATAATAGAAAATATAAATAAAGATATTTGTTGTGTTTATCATATATATTAGACTCCTTTTCTCACCACTATTTTGCACAATTGGAATATTTCTTCAGGAATGGATTCTAAAATAAAAATCTCGCTTGCATTTTATCTGAATTAAATGTTAACATTGAATCTGCTGTATAGTTGTCCACATGTACTGTCCCCACATGTTCTGACCAGACAAAATTGTCACATGTTTCATCCTCATATTCAGGTAATTTGAAATGTTAGGTGTTGAAACAGGACTTATACTGATGTCCAATCCTTCATCTTGAATCTGATGATTAAAGGCAATTTCATTTGCGATGTCATTACTTTCAAATCCTTCAAACCTTTAATTGGGATCATCATCAGAATACATAAATGTTATACTTTTGACCCACATTGACATTTTACCTCGTTTTCAGTGGAAATTACAAATTATATGCTGAAAACTTCTAATAGAACACATCATTTTATGTAAGAAGTATTTTTGTTGGCTGAATAGTGTAAAAAAAAAAAGAATGGATGTTTGCAAATTCATCCAGTGCAAAGCTTTAATACAAAACATTTATATGCATGTCTGGGGTTTCCCAACTCTTGGCTGGAATGCATGTATGAGTAAAAATGGAGAGAAAGTGTATTATTAGGAGCTTGCATACACATCTCTGGGGATACATTGCTTATTTAGCATTGCAAATGTTTGTTAGCAGATGTTAAAGAGTTAAACAATCACTTCTATGCATACATGTCTAATATTACGCTTTTGGCATAAACATATGCTTTTTTCAACAAATAATGTTGTACACTAGATGTATATAGATTATGCTTTTTTGGTACTTCATAAACAATAAAGCAATAAAGAGTTTTTTGTCATTTTCATTATCATCTCTTTAATCCACTCATAAATTAAAGAATATTCTTGAAAAGATAACTGTTTCATGAGAACATCATAAGAGTACTTTTCTTATTTGCTGTTTATAGCAACTGTACATGACTCATTTCCAAGAAAACAGACTGGTTCTTCAAATGTGAACTTTGCTAACATTCATTTTATTGATGAACTAGTTAGTATACCATTCTAATTTTGTAAAGAAAATGATGCCAGCTGTTAAGTGAAATGCTTTGTGGTGTAAGTTGTGGATGTTTTATTGAAAATGCTAGAGCAGATGGATATTTTGAAAGAATATGTAAATTAGAAAAAAGGACAAATAAACACCTCTTTATAAATTTTGAAAGAAGAATATGAGAGCAATGTCTTACAGCAGTCTGAGCACCTGATCTTAATGCCTAATTCCAGTTCATGATCATTCAGGGAAAGTTACTGAATATAAATAAGGTTTCAGTATATTTTATGTATGTATTCTGGTTTGAATCCATATGGATTTTGCCATTGGTGACAATAATTCTGACCAGCTGCTGAACCAGGTTAGTTGTAAAAATGTATCTTTTTCATAGGTTCTGAAGATATGGTATGTAATATATATATTACACTTTTTATGCCCAAATTATGCTTTTCTGCCACTTATAACAGCAATAATAATGCTTTTTCTCAAGTGGTTGGTATGTATGTCTGTGGGATCCGTGAGACCTAATGTGAAACAATGAACAATGATCAGCTGTCACACCCAATATTAGGCCTATTTTGTTTTGTTGCCAATGCTTCTGTTTATTGCATATAACTGCATTTAATTATACCCAACAAATTTGGTGTTTATTAGGGATGTTCCTTAATCAGCACTTTAGCATTGGAACTTTGTGATATTGTCCATATGACTGTTCTTATATATGTTGCTTTGTTTCATTGTCTACCTTTTTATAAGAATATTCCTCTCCTAAACCAATTTTGTGGAAATATAAACTTTTCCTGTATTTTTTTCAGGATACAAATGCCTTACTTCAGCAGCGGCTAGAACACACAGATGCTGATCTCAATCACAGATTAAAACAGACTCAGGAGGTTTGTGACTGTCTTGTGTTGTTATGTAATTGTCAATCTTAGCTTTTGATACAAAAGATTTGATAACTTTAATTTCACCTTTTGATCTTTTTGATCTGAAAGGGACATTAGAATGTGTGCATGTGTGTGTGTCCACATCCATGATAAACATAATTGCTAAAATTATTTACTTTCCTTTTATTCAAAACCATTTTATCCCAGCCTTTTTTTTGAAAATACTACAGCAGTATTCATTTTCTTTATCTGTCTTAGAAAATGCCCACATTATTGAAATTTGGGACAGGTTTAAAAAGCAAGCCATGACTGTCTTCTTGTTCTGTTGTACTAGTGTATTCTAACCACATATTCATGTCAAGAATAGATACAGTATTGGCAAAATCTGTCAGCCCAATTCCTTGATTTTTGTTTGTCCCTGTGAGTTTGAATTTACAATGTATAAATCTTGCCATAGGGTATGTAATGGATAAATGTCTTATCATTGGGTATGTAATGGATAAATGTCATGTATCTTATCATAGGGTATGTAATGGATAAATGTCATGTATCTTATCATAGGGTATGTAATGGATAAATGGCATGTATCTTATCATAGGGTATGTAATGGATAAAAAATTCATATATTTTGCCAGAAGATATGTAATGGATAAAAGTAATGTCTTATCATTGGGTATATGATGGATAAAAGTCAATTATTTTATCATTGAATATATAATGGATAAAATGTCATGTATCTTATCATTGAATATGTAATGGATAAAATGTCATGTAGCTTATCATTGAATATGTAATGGATAAAATGTCATGTATCTTATCATTGAATATGTAATGGATAAATAGACATAGATCTTATCATAGGGTATGTAATGGATAAAAAGTCATGTCTTGTTATAGGGTATGTAATGGATAAAAGTCATGTATCTTAACATTGATTATGTAATGGATAAAAGTCATGTATCTTATCATAGGGTATGTAATGGATAAAAATAATGCATTTTTATCATTGGGTGTGTAATGGATAACTAGTCATGTATCTTATCATAGGGTATGTAATGGATAAAAATAATGTCTCTTATTAATATGTATATAATGGATAAAATGTAATGTATCTTATCATGGGTATGTAATGGATAAAAGTCATGTATCTTTTTAATGGGTATGTCATGGATAAAAAGTGATGCATCTTATCATTGAATATGTAATGGATAAATAGTCATATGTCTTGCAATAGGGTGTGTAATGGATAAATAGTCATGTATCTTGCAATAGGGTGTGTAATGGATAAATAGTCATGTATCTTTTCATTCGGTATGTAATGTATAAAAGTCATGTATCTTATTGGGAATGTAATGGATAAAAAGTCATGTATCTTATCATAGGGTATATAATGGATAAATAGTCATATGTCTTGTTATAGAGTATGTAATGGATAAAAAGTCATGTATCTTATCATTGAATATGTAATGGATAAATAGTCATGTATCTTATCATTGAGTATGTAATGGATAAATAGCCATAAATCTTATCATAGGGTATATAATGGATAAATAGTCATATGTCTTGCAATAGGGTGTGTAATGGATAAATAGTCATGTATCTTGCAATAGGGTGTGTAATGGATAAATAGTCATATGTCTTGCAATAGGGTGTGTAATGGATAAATAGTCATATGTCTTGCAATAGGGTGTGTAATGGATAAATAGTCATGTATCTTATCATTGAGTATGTAATGGGTAAATAGCCATAAATCTTATCATAGGGTATGTAATTTATAGTCATATGTCTTGTTATACAGTATGTAATGGATAAAAAGTCATGTATCTTATCATTGAGTATGTAATGGATAAATAGTCATATGTCTTGCAATAGGGTAAGTGTTGGATAAAGTCATTTCTTGCAGCTGGTTGTGTGTTTAATTCTCGAAACTTTATAAATAAGAAACAGAAGCTCACACTCAGAACCATAATGCAGTTACAATGTTTAGAGTTTATCTGTGTACATAAAATGTAGCAACCTTTGGGAGAAATTAAAGTTGAGGAGGTTCCGAGATAATTTATTTTCATCTAAATTACACATCATAAGAGTTGGTAGACTTTGAACTTGAGCTCCTTGCTCAATAAATTTTGAGATAATGGAGGGGTTTGATCTTGGTTTTGAGAACTTGATGAAATTAATCTCAGCTTTCTTGTTCCAATCAGAGTTTGGCCAGTATTGTATCAGTGATGCTAGTAAAATCTTTATTTGTGACAGTAAATAGCACCATTTCAGGGTTCAATCTTAGTTGCATTTTTTGCACTGATGCAAAAGTATTGATTGGCCCACTCAGTTGTATATACCACTCTGGTGGCCTAAGTGGTTAGAGTGTACATCTTGGATGCGGGATGTCACAGGCTTGAATCTTGGCCAAGTCATTTAAAAAACTTGTTAAAATGGTACTACTAGCTGCCTTGCTTGGCTCTCAGCATTAAGAGATTTGTGTTAGGATTGGGGTCAGCCTGAAGTCAGGATAATGTGACTGAGTGGGACATGATGCTACATGTCTGTGGCCTGATGCTCAAGTGCTAGACATCACTATAAACTGCTACACTGGAGACATAGTGATATGACTAAAATTATTAAAGCCATGTTAAAAATCCAAAGCACATACACACACACTCATTTAGTTGTATATAAATGAGGGCATCAATGCTATATAATGTCAGATAAATTAGTACTTATTTTGCATGTGTCAGTGCATGTCATGTTTCTATATGTGTAAATTAGCCCTTTAGTTGTGATATGGATTATGAAGATGACAGGTTGATGGATTATCCAGACAGGTTACATTGTCTTATGTGGGTGACTTAATATGCACTACATGCATTCCAATGCCTTTAAGAGTGGTGACATTGCAAACATGTTGACAGTTTGTTTCCTGAAAAATGTAAACTTAATAATGTTATGCCACTCATCAAATTGTCTGAAGATGCTTCTCTCTTATCCAAAATGTCATTGAAATCAAAAGAAAATGAACTTTTGGAAATAAATATGACAATATTTAGATAGCTGTTGACCCTTGCCTTCAATCCCTGACTTCAGTATTTATTGCCCTCAAGTGGCAAGGCATATAATGTTACCCTTGGCCTTCTGGCACACTTTGGTTATGTTTTGTGCTGAGATTGGTTGGAGTTACTGTGGGGGTATCTGTTTTCCATGAAAAAATTTCTAGCTTTTGCTATTCTTGTTTGTGGCAACACTAAATGAATATTTAGACAGAGCAACGCTTATCACAAATACTTTTGAATTTTCTCTTTCGAACTTTGTCTGTGTATTATAGGTTTGTTTGGGTTTTTCAAAAAGGAAAATTGGGACAAGACTATTTTTGATGCCTGCAGAATTAGTGTCTGGAAAAGCATTAGAAAATAAGATCAGAAAATCACAAAATGTCCAGTTTCATCAAGAAAATCACAAAATGTCTAGATTAAAACATATATGGGACCCAGAAAGGCTCTTTTAAAGTGTACTCACCCACAGATGCAGTTTAGAATTTTTTCTTATCATTGTAATATGAATTCTGTGAAATCAAAGTACCCTGACATACATTTTTTAAAAACTGCCTCCCTGGGTACCACATATTTTTTAATAAAACACCTCTAAACACATTTTTTCAGCATTACATCACATAAACTCATTGGACTGAAGATTATTTACCTTTTTTTCAGAATTAAGTCACATACACACATTTGACTCAAGCTTATTTATTATTATGATTTCAATATATATCATATAATTCCAATAAAAATTGTTTCACATGTCTGATGATTCGGAGATATTATCTGTCATTTTGCAATCATGTCACTGAGTGAAAATGCACTTGATGTGTTTTGTGTCCAAGTGGTTACCATTTACAAGAACCACTCTGGTGGCCTAGTGGTTAGAGTGTACGCCTTGGATTGGATGCGGGATGTTGTGGGTTCAATCCCCAGTCAAGTCACACCAAAGTCTTACAAAAATGGTACTAACAGCTGCCTCGCTTGATGCTTAGCATTAAGAGGTTAGTGTTAAGACTGGTCAGCCTGGTGTCAGGATAATGTCACTGGGTAGGACATCATGCTACATGTCTGCGGCATGATGCCTCAGTGCTAGACATCACTATATAAACTGCCACACTGCATACATCATAGTGATATAACTGAAAAATTGTTAAAGCTATGTTAAATATCATAATCACATCACACACCTCACACCATCTGCAAGATGGGTGTAATTTATGGTTTCCTTTGCATGGGTCTCCAAGATTGGGTTGAAAGATCAAATTTGCAAAGTGGAGTGCTGTTTTCAAATATTTTTGAACAAACATTTATAGATGTAATCACAGCAGCATGACACATATGTATGACAAATTGCAGATAATGACTGGGTTATGTTATGATGATGGAGGGGGAGTCATGGAGGGTGGTTGTTGCACATAGTGGTAAGTAATATACATTATGAACCTGGTGAGTTGTTCTAATTAAATATTGTAATTATCTATTCTCTATACTAGCTCAAGCAAAATGTGGTATTTTTGGTTATTTCTGTTTTTGGCCACATTTCCCTATTGCTTCCTACTGTAAGCTGATTTATCTATTAATTTATCAAAGAACTTGGAAATTTTCATGATCATTCAGACAAAGGAAAAATTTTTTCAAGATCACAGAGGATTTTTTTTATGATAGTGGTCATATTAGTTTCTTATATTTTACTGGTTTAGATTCTAACATCAAAGACAATAGAACTTGACAGTCTGAAAGCAGAATGGACGGCCAAGTTAAATGATTTGACTGCTTGCCACAAACAGGAGATGGCTGCAGAGAAAGAGAGAGCTTACCAGGTTTGTTTATTAGTCATACTATCTTGTCTCAAACAATATGTCTTCATTATATCATATCAGTCATATTTTTGTTTGATGAGAAAATCTTTTTACCTCATGCAGATATAATGTTGTACAAATGTAAGGTGTGTATCATTTTAAATTGCAATCAGTTCTTGTTGATTCAATGCCCATGTTCAAATATATGAAAAAGATCATAGGATCTCAGTTTAGATAAACTTCTGTGCCGTATTTAATAATTTATTTGTCATTTTAGGTTTTGCATGAGTCCTCACCTTTTCCTCACAAATATTTTATCTTCAAAATTTGATTACATTTTTGATAAATGGAAGCTCCCATTTAGTCTGTGATCAATAGATTCAAAGTAATTTGACATGAAATTGCAAAGTTATGTTAATTTTACATTAAATGGTTGTAAAGTCCCTTAGAAGTTATGCAGAACCTTGGATACCAATGTTCTTTTGTTGACCTTCATTATAAGGTACTATCATACAGGCATTCCTGTCTTTGCAATATATTTCTGTCTCATCGTCAGCTCCAGAGTTCTAGTCAGCAGCATCAAGAACAAGAGAGAAGGGAGATTGAGCAGGCTCACAACAAAGTGGTGAAACAGTTGGAGGCTCGATTACATGAGCTGGAAGCTTGTAATAAGGTGAGTTTCGTTTAAATACAAATGTAATCTAGCTGATGAAGCACAAGAAAGACATAGGAGTCATGTTTCATAGGTGTGGTTTTCAGTAGCATAGTCAGAAAAAAAACATTTGCATTTTAGATTTATTTCTTAGAAAATGTAGCATTTTATGTCATCTTCTCAATTTTTGGTATAATATATATTTGGTTTAAAAAATCAAACAAAAATGACTGATTTCAAATATGGAAAAATCAGAAACACATATTTTATAGAACCTTTATTTGGTGCAGGTTTATTTTAGCTGAATTTGTGGAAAATGTAAATTTGGCTTTAAAATTAAACACCACTAAAAGTATATGAATGAAGAAATTTATAAAAATAGTGGCTGTCATTGTATCTGTTTGAGAAAACCAAAATAATCGTTTTCTGGAGGTGGCATTGTTAATGCCATCATCATAAGATTGGTTTTTGTTAAAAAGTTTGAGCAATGCTTTTGATTGTGATGGTTCATCATGCATGCTTAGACCTTTATTTGTTGCACTGGATATAATTTCAATCTTAGCTGACAAGTGTCCTGTTTTTCCTGTATTTATCCTGTATTTTAGATCTGAGTATGGATGTTTTTCTTGCTAAAAATTAGTTGTTTTTTTTTAATTAAAGCAATAATTAAAATTTCCTAGCAGTTCTCTTTTTAGAAAGGTTATTTGGTTCCATTCTGATAGAAATCTATTGCATGTATATTGGAATAGTTTTAAAACAATCTTGGTTCATTTGAAATCAAGGTTACCATGCCTCTCATTATTCACCATATTGGATTTCACAAACAGTTGCTGCTGTCACAGTATCCCATCTTTGTAATATTCAACTTCTAATCATGTCAAAAAAGAAAGCAGAATGTTCATCATTTTCTCCAGGAAAGACCAAAATAACAGAACTGGAAGGACAATTGTGCCATCTTGTATAGATTTGTAAAATCATCTATTAATGGAGAAAATTTTACATTTTGCAAGATGTGTAATGTAATTTTGCTCTTGGTCATGGAGGTGCTCATGACATACATAAGCATGAAAAAACTAACAAACATCTGCTTGCTACTTCATCACCAACAACTCAGCCTGAACTTATGACATATAAATACCAGAGAAAACCTTGATGTAATTCAATAAAAATTCAATTTTCACATTTCTTTAGAAACAAACCTTCCTCTTTCAGGTACTAGTGTTGCTGGTGATTTATTTTACACACTTTTTCCAGTAGTAAAATTGCAAAGGATTACTTGTGTGCTAGAATGAAAACAGTTCAATAAGAAAATCACACTAAATTTTCAGATCTTCAAGTAAAGATGGTATATTGGAATTGATAATGATTGGAGAAAAACAAAGGTGTGGAAAAGGTTCATATAAAAAGCCTGTGTCTGAATGTGTGTGGCACTCTTGCACCTTCTAAATGGGCACCTGAATTGAACAGGGTGCCCATTTAGAAGGTGCAAGAAAGCAACACATACATATTTGACATTAAATAATTAAGGAAAGTATTGGCACCCGCTCTATTAATCCAACCATCAGAACACTTGAAATGTCTTAGGCAGTCAACTATTTCTTCTGCAAGTTCACTTTATATACAGTCGGATCACTGCCATCTCACCTCTGTCTGCGTGGGTTCGAGTCTAGGATTTGGCTAATGTGGATATGTGAGAAAGCTTGCCAGTAGCTTCTCGTGGGTCGGTGGTTCTTTCCAGTGATTTCCCGGTTTCTTTCTCCACCATTAATACTGGCCGCCATGAATCGTGTGCTGAAAAATGGCGTTAAGCCCAACAACAGCAACAACAATAAGGAAAGTATTGTCCTACTTGACTGATAGTTACAGATGTTGCAAATAGTTACATATGCATTAAAGTTTTACAAACTCAATATTTGTTCCTGAAAATCAGTATTTTTGTCGTAATCAGTCAGTATTTTTGTACTCAGTGGTTGTCAGCTATGTTGCAGTTAATAATATTTTTCATATCAATTTTTATCAGGATTTGACGGACAGGAAGTACAAAAATGAAGCTGCTATAAGAGACCTCAAATCCAAGTTGGCTTCGCTTGAGGATGAGCATGTACGGGTGAAGCAGGACATTCAGACATTGCGTAAACAGAACACATCACTTGATGCCGAGTACCATGAGCAGGAAAAAGTTATTAATCAGCTGAGAACACGGGTTGCTGTTTTTGAACAGGAGTTGAAAGACAAGGAACAAGTTCTAGCCAAATCAACAGATCTGCTTGGAGCAGAACAAGACAAAAAGGTACTGCAGTCATTAACCTTTTATAGAATAAGACAAAAAGGTGCGGCTGTCATTAACAGTGAGTTAAACTAGATTTGCTTTATTATCAGACTACACAAGAAATCACAAAATTGCAGATGTACAAAGATAAAAAAAATTTATTAAGATATTCTGATTATAATGTTTCTTAATTTATTTTTTTAATTAAAAAAAAATCATCACAAAAAAATGTTTATTGAATGAATTACTTTGAAAATTAATATTTAGCATTGGAGCATTAAGATTGAAATCTTGAATCTGTTTTGTATGTCACACAAATTTAATGTATTTTTGCTATTTTCTTAGTCTCCAGACACCATGTTAATTATATATATGTTGTAGTTGTTGTTGTGGGGCTTAACACCATTTTTCAGCACATGATAGGATATGCATGGAAGCCAGTATTAACGGTGGAGGAAGAAACCAGGAAATCTGCAGAAAGAACCACCGACCCACGAGAAGCTACTGGCAAGCTTTCTTACATATCCACATTTGCCAAATTTTAGACTCAAACCCACACAGAGTTGAGATGGCAGGGATCCCCAGTTACATATATGCATTATTTAATAAGCGAAAGAGAAACATATCCATATTTGCACAGCTTATATTGTGCTAAATAGAAACATGTCCCTATTTACACAGCTTATATTGGGCTAAATAGATACATTTACAGAATTTTTATTCGTTGGTTGTATGACACTTTATGCAGCAGTGGTTTAGGATTCGAGCCACTATATTTTTCATTCGTTTAGCATTGTCACAATAATTTAGGATTTGAGCCGTTGCCTAGTGTTGTCACAGTGGTTTAGGGTTTGAGTGATTGTGATATGATTCATTTGTCTAGCATTGTCACAAGTTCAAAATTACCACACATGATTTTCAAACAGTTACATAAACACCAATTGATATATTTGACCAGTGATACATTGCTGAGTCACTGTGAGCAAGGGATAACTTTATATTTTTTCTTGTAGGACATATGAATACTAGATAGATAAGCAACGAAACATGGAGAACATAATAGTACTGTTCCCCCATTCTTAGGCCATATGTTTTACTTTGTACTCAAAGCTTATAGATGTCAGTACAAAAAAGCAGACAATGGGGGGACCAACATATAGAACCCCAACAGTGGGGGTTGAGTATTAATAAATTACATGTTTCTTTCAAAAACTTTAAAACAATAATGCTGCATTTCATGGGTGCTTATAGTTTCTATAAGGCAAATTAGGTAACACATTCTTGATAAGTTAGATGAGCTAATCATTTAGAACATGGAAGGGACCCGATCTAGATTTAGAGGGGACCTGTGTATTGGGCATTATGACTTTTTGGCTCTGTATATGATTGTTTATTGACTATGTCATTATAGCTGCTTATTTCTGGTGTGGAATTGTTATAAGTTGTCATTGTTTAATCACAGAGAAGGTACGAGGATGACCTTGACCAAAAGCAGCGGGAGATCAGCAAGCTGGAAAACAAGGTTAAAGCAATGTCAGAAGAGTTAATGAAGGGGAATGAGATCATTAAAAAACTCCAAAGCGAGATTAAAAATTATCATTCCAAGGTAAGAAAATCAATACACACTCACACAGAGGGAAAGGCAGTAGAAAAATTAAGTCATAAAAACATAACGGAAAACTTAACATGGATGCCACTGCCATCACCACTGATACCACAGCATATCCTCTGTCATGTTATTGTTACAGGTCAAAGCAGTGTGCTTCTGTATTTGTTTATTTATTAACCTACTCTACCTTCCGTATCACCTCTCTACCATTCCCTATTCCTAGGAAGAAAATTTAATTCTAAGTATGATGTCCATACTAAACTAGCCCCATTCATATCACAAACATTGGAGCCTCCTTTTATGTACTAAGTAGTTGTTAAAAATATAAATGTATTCAAAGATTGGCATAAAATCATTGTCCTGGCATTTTCACCAAAACAAATGTTCATTGCAAATATCCAAAGGTTACATTTTGTACTTAAATGTGAGTAACAATAAAGCAGGCAATGCATAACTCAAGTTTTAATGCCCCATATCTCCTCTCGTACCATAAGGAAAAAAAATATTTACAACTTCACTTCTTCTATAAGGAATAAAAGTATGATCTGTAACTTCTCTACTATATGGAAACAAATAGGATTCATAATTTCTCTAGTGTAAGGATTAATAATATGATTGACAACTTTACATAAGAAATACAAATATGATTCACATCTTTTGCTATAAGGAATACAGTTATGTTTCATAGTTTCTTTTCTGCTGTTAGGAATAAAGACATAATATGTTCAAATAAAATAAAATACATATACAGTTTATGTTGATAAACACATTATTTAAGATTTATAAGTCATGTTATTGATTTTTATTGTAGAAGTTTAGGAGCTATAATAGAAAAGTGAGAAAAGCACTTTCACAGCAACATCAAAAATATTGATTGTTTGATTAAATGACCTGTTAGTAATTATAAAGTTATATATTTTTTAAATAGCACTAATATTTACACAGATGTTTCACACTTTTACCAGAAAAATGTTTACTTGCATAATTTAAAAGTTAATCTTCCTCTGTTTATTAAGTCAGGGAGTTACCTTGAATATGATAAAAAAAAACATTTTTTAGTTAAAAAAAAAATTTTTTTAATTTTAAATTAACACATTTCTGGTTACATTTATGTCAGAATTTGCTAGGATGTCTTTTTCTGCCTTCACAAATGCCTTTTCATTATATAAAGAAAAAATAGTTTTGACTGAATATTATATTGCAGACATTCCCTTGAGTAATATTCCAAATAGTTTTTAGATTGACTAATACCAGTTGCATATTACAGATAGTGTTAGACAATTACTATATTGTAGACTGTATAGTAACTAATAGCAGTTATATATTCCTAAGATTTTAGACTGATTAATACCAGTTGTATACTACAGATAGTTTTTAGGCTGATATACCAGTTGTATACTCTAAATAGTTTTAGATTGATTAATACCAGTTGTATAATACCATGTGTGAGCTACAAATAGTTTTTAGACTGATTAATATCAATTGTATACTACAGTTTTAGACTGCTTAATACCATTTGTGTACTCCAAATAATTTTAGACTGATTAATACTAATTGTATACTTCAAATAGGTTTTATACTGATTAATACCAGTTGCATACACCAAATAGGTTTTATCTGATTATTATATTGCTGTCTCTTGATTAATACAGCTTGCATATTCCAAATAGTTTTTACCATGGTTAATGCAAGTTGTATATTCCAGATAGTTTTAGACAATTACTATATTGCAGACTGTCTATATACCAGTTTCCAGTTGAATATTTCATATATTTTTGTAACTCATTAATAACAGTTGTTTATTCCAAATAGTTTAATAAACTGATGTATTACATATTGTCCTCTGACTAATACCATTTGTATATTCCAAATAGTTTTTAGCCTGGTTAATGGCAGTTGTATGTTACAGATAGTTTTAGACAATTACTTTATTATAGACTCTCTATATACCAGTTTCCAGTTGTATATTTCAGATATTTTTTGAAAATTAATAACAGTTTTTTTATTGCAAATAGTTTAATTAACTGATGTATTGCATATTGTCTATTGACTAATACCATTTGTTTACTCCAAATAGTTTCTGACTGATTTATATATT
Organism: Potamilus streckersoni; assembly: GCA_016746295.1. Lineage (NCBI taxonomy): Eukaryota > Metazoa > Mollusca > Bivalvia > Unionida > Unionidae > Potamilus > Potamilus streckersoni. Next base: position 4,041,104 of record JAEAOA010001195.1, read on the forward strand.
AAAGACTGTTGACTGATGGAACTTGTATATTCCAGATAAAACTACGCAACCAAATAGCCACAGAGCAGGAGAAATTACTTGGGGAGAAAGAGCAGGAGTTGGAAAAGATTAGGCAAGAATTTGCCACAACAAAAGACAGCCTAAGACAGACTAAGGAAGAAGTAAGTGTGAGTGTGTGTATGTATGTATATATGTATATATATATATATATATATATATATATATATATATATATATATATATATATATATATATATATATATATATATAGACCTACAGTAAAATGTAAAAGTTTATTTCGAACAACCATCAGGACTTGAGTACAACAAATGAAAATGTGAAAAACTGGATTTAGCACATGAGTCTTGTCCAATATAGTAATCCTTTTTTGAAATAGATGATAGGAAATTAATGGCATATTGTTAGAAAAAGTAATGTTTTTTTTTTAAAAAAACATAGTTTAACTGTTAAAGTAAATTTCCACATGTGTGCTTTCATTTTCCTAAGTCAGCATGCCAATAAAATATTCTGCTTTCTGAAAGTGTTTTTCATAATTCCTGATATGTTGAGATTTTAAATTTGCCTGAAAATTGTTTGAAAAACAGAAGTACACTTTTTAAAATAACTTCTCACATAAACATGGAAGTCACCTTTCTTTTCATTTTAAAATACTCAGAGAATTATGTATGTTTGGATAAGCTGCTGAAGCTTGTTTTTATATATGATTTCAAAATGTTGCTACAAATAACTGCATTCAGATTCTGGTATTTTTATACTATGGTTGTGAAGTTGTTTCTTTTTGCATTTTTTTGCTTAATGTTTCTTTTTTTATTTAACAAATCATGTTTTATGTATGTCCATCCAGAGCAATAATGATCTTGTCACTGTGTTAATCCAACTGTTAATGTTGATACCTCATTAGCATTACATAATTTGTTTGTCCAATTGTTTATCTTGTGTTAGTTCATTAGCATTACACAAAAACAGGTTCATCCAACTGTTCATTTTGTTACCTAATTAGCATTACACAAACACTATGTTCATCCAACTGTTCATTTTGTTACCTAATTAGCATTACACAAACACTATGTTCATCCAACTGTTCATTTTGTTACCTAATTAGCATTACACAAACACTATGTTCATCCAACTGTTCATTTTGTTACCTAATTAGCATTACACAAACACTATGTTCATCAAACTGTTCATTTTGTTACCTAATTAGCATGACACAAACACTATGTTCATCCAACTGTTGATTTTGTTACCTAATTAGCATTACACAAACCCTATGTTCATCCAACTGTTCATTTTGTTACCTAATTAGCATTACACAAACACTATGTTCATCAAACTGTTCATTTTGTTACCTAATTAGCATGACACAAACACTATGTTCATCCAACTGTTCATTTTGTTACCTAATTAGCATTACACAAACCCTATGTTCATCCAACTGTTCATTTTGTTACCTAATTAGCATTACACAAACACTATGTTCATCCAACTGTTTATTTTGTTACCTAATTAGCATTACACAAACACTATGTTCATCCAACTGTTCATTTTGTTACCTAGTTAGCATTACACAAACACTATGTTCATCCAACTGTTCATTTTGTTACCTAATTAGCATTACACAAACACTATGTTCATCAAACTGTTCTTCTTGTGTTGACTCATTATTATTACACAAACACTATTCACTCAATTATCCATCTTGTGTTAGGTCATGTGCATTATGCAAGCACTGTTTGACATGAATTAACAGCATTTTGTTTGCTTTTTAATTATCTCAAGTGAATGACATCATTATGTATTTGCATTTAATGAACAAATTATTACAGAGTTAGAACCATGTTTTGTAAATTGGTCAGATGTCTTATGAAAAAATGATGCATTACTCACATTGGAAACATTCATTAAAATCTTTCAATAATATAAATAAAAAACACCAATAATTCAAGAATTTAGTCCTTTTATTACAGTAAACAGAAACTTTTGCATTATGAGCATTTGTAAAATTCTGCTTCGTTTTGCATGAATTGTCTGAGATCACATCTAAAAGTATATAATTTTTGTTAAGTCTATGCTGGTGGGAAGTGAGACATATTAGTCACTTTTCAGCCATCATCATTGGCTTTGATAGCAGTTTCAATTTTGGTTACGTTTTCATTTGCATATATTTCCAAAACCCCTTGATAGATTCTCATCATATGTGGCATAACTCATTATGAAGCTTAGACAATTATTTTGTGATGGATTTTGTGATGGATGTGCTCATCTTGGGGTTAAGGTCACATTCATTGAAAATCTGCTTGAAGGTTTTGTTTCAGTTGTTTTCAATTTGCTTATATTTCCAAAACCCCTTGGTAGATTTTATTCATGGTTGTGGTGAATCATTATGAAGCTAAGCTATATCAGTATAACAATTTTACCTTAGGATTAAAGTCACAGTTATAGAAAATTGCATGAAAGTTTTGGTTAGTTTTTTTTTTGTTTATTTTTGTTTGCAAACCCCTTGTCAGATTTTATTAATATTGGGATGAAACAAATTATGATGCTACAGCTAAATGTTCAGACTTTAAAATTGGTCACTCATTTTACAGCAATGGTTTGATGATGGACTCAAAATGCATGCCCTGGACTTGTTTACTTTATGATCCCCGATCTATTGCAAAGGGATAAAATTTCTTCATCTCCTAGGGGAAGTTTGTAGACTGGTCTTTTTCTTTTTTTTTATACCTGACACTGACATCTGAAAAAGTATCAGTTTAGTGAAGACATAAATACTTTACAAATGTAACTCACTCTTGTTTTATTCTGATCAAGGTCACGCAAGTCACCAACTTGGGTGTGTTGGAGGAACCTCTTCTTAAAGACAACTAAGCTCTCCATTTTGAAATAATATTTATATAAAGTCAAATCATATATTATTGCATGCTTTTGTACTTGTGTTTCACTACAACTAAAAAATGCCAATCAAACCTTTAGTTGCACCAGAAACATTCAAACACTTTACAATAAGCCATTCCATGTCCTCTTTATATTACCATTTACTTTATCAACAGATTTTTTGGGTTTCATCTTCACCACTCAGCTCTCCACCACTTGTCTGAAAATCATAATTGTAATTTTATTGAAAAACTGTATGCATGGTATTTGTATGTATTATGAATTTCATTGTTCAACTTAACATATTTAGTATGAACAGAAAAATGTTCCCTCAGACCACCAAATGTAGAAATTGTTTTTTAATGTCTAGTTTGATTAAAAACTGCTCTGGTGGCCTAGTGGTTAGAGCATCCACCTTGGATACTGGATGTCGTGGGTTCAAACCACGACCGAGTCATACCAAAGACTTTAAAAAGTGGTACTAAGAGCTGCCTCGCTTGACACTCAGCATTAAGAGGTTAGTGTTAGGGCTGGTTGACAAGGTGTCAGGAAAATGTGACTGGGTGGGACATTATGTCACACTGCAGACATTGTAATGATAAGAATGAAAAATTATTAAAGCTTATGTTGAAAATCTAAATTACACAAATCACAGTTTGATTAAAGGAAAGGCACTAACAAATGTAGATTTCATTGTGCTAATCTTACCTGTAGTTTAGGTTTTACTTTTGGATTTGTTTTTATCATTTCCTTAGGTCTGAAGAAACATGCAATTAAAGTTCCTTTTTAAATGCCAAATTCTTCAAATTTTTACAGAGCTGCTTAGGTTTTAGGAAAAGATTGTGACTCTCATTCTCATGTATTTTGTCTTTTCAGAACAAGAAGCTCAGTGAGAATTTAGAAGCAACAGTGCAGAAGCTAGAAGAAAGTAGACAGCTATTAAAAACAAATGAAAATGGTGAGAGTTGGTTTTAATTAAAACTAATATCAAATTTTAGTATTATTTGATACAAAATAGCCTCAATAATTGAAAGCTTCCATTACCAATGCAGAGTAATACAAGTATGAGTTTTTGAATTTGTACTGAAAAAATATACTTTAGAAGAAAAACATACAAACATTTGAACAATTACTAGTCATCCTGAATATAAATTCATCTGGCAGGGTTTTCACTAGAGTTCTTCTTACGATGTCTAGTTGGATCTAAATTAAAATGGTGTTGATCTGATATCCAATATGGGCACCTTGGCATCCTTCCGGAAAATGCTATTGCTACACCTCATAGTCATATCAAAATGGGGTTTTCACCATAAGGCTAATTATGATGTCTAGTTCAACCTAATGAAAATGGTGCCAATATATCTACCATGACCACCACGGAATCTATACAGATATTTCTACTCCTCCTAAATAGAAAGTCACATCAACATGGGGTTTACTCCAGAAGATTTCTCATTGTGTCTAATGAAAATGACATTCAATATGGCCACTCAGGTGACCATTTTAAAACTCTTATTGATACTCCACCTCAGTGACAGGTCACATGAAAAATTAGGTGTTCATCAAAAGACTTGTTATGATTTTGTTGTTGTTGTTGGGCTTAACGCCATTTTTCAGCACACGATAGGCTATTCATGGCAGCCAGTAATAATGGTGGAGGAAGAAACCGGGAAATCACCGGAAAGAACCACCGACCCACGAGAAGCTACTGGCAAGCTTTCTCACATATCTACATTCACCGAATCCTAGACTCGAACCCACACAGACAGAGGTGAGATGGCAGTGATTCGTAACGGACAGCGCTTTAGACCACTCGGCCACTTGGGACCCCAACTTGTTATGATGTTTCTAAAAGAAAAAAAGTGATAATCTTACATCCAGTATGTCCAACATGGCCATCTCAAAAATTTTGTTATAGCTCAGTGATATCAGAGATGGTTTCAGCACTCAGCAGTCCAGAGAAGAAACAATATTATCTTGGATTCCTGGGAATTCTTTCAGCCATGAGAGTATCATTCCCATTGAGATGAACTTGGTTTTTGTAAACTCAAAGATTAAACAAAATACTGTCCTATTAACCTTTTTTGGGATTTCATTTTTTTATACTTAAATTTTGCCAGGATAACAAATCTTAATGACCAGTTTCAACTGTTCACAATAGCCATTACACTGACAATAGCAATAGCCATTACACTGACAATTCCAATAGCTATTACAATGACAATAGCAATAGCCATTATGCTGACAATAGCAATAGTCATTACACTGACAATATTGACATTGTCATAAACATTTCTTATAAAATGAAAAATATTGTAATTTTGGTTATACGGCTATCAGCATCTCCAGATGTGAAGAAAAATGGCGCTATTTCACATGGTAGTGGTATGTGCAGAAATTTGCATACAGCATGACCTCATCAATACAGGAAAATATTGAATAGTTTCAGTAATACAGAATGGATTCATTTATATTATATAATAAAAGGTAATATTAACCATATGAAACAAATTATGTAATACCACTTCCATGCTTTTTGCGAGATATTGTAATTATAATTTATGTACACATGAAATGTAAATCATAAATATTAAATAATTCTTTCATTTCCATGCATTTGAGAGATATTGTAATGAGGTACAAATAATGAGGTACAAATAATGAGGTACAAATAATGAGGTACAAATAATGAGGTACAAATAATGTGATACAAATCTTCTGATTCCTTATAAGTACAACCTTCTTTAATGGTGGAAGTAGATCATTAGACATGTAACATGGTGTGAAAATTTTCATCCTGTAACAAATAAGAATGGGAGGCTGTGCTTCATATTTTTTGAGGTTTCAGTATAATTAATACTAAATAAATTTTCATGGTATACTTCATAAGGAAACACCTGCCAGTTAAAAGCATGAGATGCAGATAGCTTTGTACAAAGGATGTTATTTTAATATTCATTGTAATTTTGGTTGAAATGGAATGATGGATCACTACAACACACTCTCAGCTCATTAATTAGTGCAGATTTATAAATCATATTCTTTATTATGGCAAAAACTTAAATTAAAATTAAACAAAACTTCTTGTCATATCTTGAAGTTGTATAAAAATTGGATGTGTCATTTTATTATTTGCTTTTTTTATTTGTTGTTACAGTTATCACTTTCTCAATGCTGCTCTGACGAGCCTGGCTGAAAATTTTTTTTAAACCAAGACAGTATTTATAGCAGTAGTCAGGTGACCATCAGTAGTTGCAGTCAGTCAACTCATGACCAACATAAGGGAGGAATCAATTAAACTGATCAGTGTGGTTATATTTATCTACAAGGAAGAAGAGCCTGTATAATGATGAAAATGGACATAACAGAAGAAACCATTGTGTGATTTTTTTAAAAAATATCCTGATGTAAAATAGAAGTAGTCCATTCATGTTTTTTTTGCAATGAGAAATGAAAAGAAAATGATATCTGCACTATAAATATGTGAAAGTGTCTCAAAGCCTGCAATATTTTTGAAAATTTCCCAAATGCTGTCACCCAGTTAGACAAATTTATTTTTCTTTTGTTCCAGAGTCATGTAATCAAGTTTGTAAATGTGAGGTTTTTTTTCTTCCTCCAATCCCTCAAACATGACAAATATAAGCCTGCAGCACTTTGAGGTTTTGTTGTTTTATTGTATAATGATAAATGTGTTTATCTTTCAGTGATTAACTGGCTGAACAAACAGATCAATGAGACACAGTTGCAGCATCAGAGGTTGGGAAAGTTTGAGATGCCGGGCAACTTCAGGCCATCAGGCGCTGTTGTGGTAAGAATGGTGAAAAGTTGAATGGAAAGTCAACAGACTAAAACGAAATTTGACTATGACAGGAAATACAATTGAAAGAAAAATGGGAGTTCAAAGATTCTTGTCTGCATTAGTTTCTTTGGCTCTAGGCCAACGAAAATCAAGTAAAATCACATCTTGTAATATATATATAAGGGCACAGGAGTCTGACATTTAATCAATCAAATGTGACAAAATCTGTTTCAACATAAAATAACCTTATCCATACTAAATTACACTAAATAACCTTTTCTGTGCTATGATGCTTAGTAATATAGTACAGATAAGGTTATTTCATTTATATTTTATTGATAAAAATCAGACTAGAGTGGTTAGAGATACTGCTCAACTGCAGACAAAACCAGTGTATTGTTTGCAGCACAGATTATCATGGGGAAAGACACTCTGTTAACACAGCCTGGTGCAAAGCACATTACATATGAATTTAAATTTGATAATGTAAGGCACAAATCTGAGCAAAAAATGACATTGAGGTTGATTTAGACAGAGTGATCAGAAATTACAAAATGAGCCAAACAGTGTTTGTAAGAAGTTTTTTTTAACACAATGTACGCCATAGCAAAAGCAGAGAAAACTGCATTATAGATCTCATCAACAGTTATGTCTAATGTCCTGCAGAAAAATGTCCCAGATAAAGTATCCAGAGCTAAATTCATATTCATCCTTTCAGTTATAGACCAAGAATACATTCTTGTTAGGTTTTTAAACCATAAAAGTCTTAAAATAAGACAAGTTGAAATATCCAGTATATTTTATATGTCACAGATCTATATTACATGCATTTAAATGATGCAGCTTAATAAAAGTAAATAATTTTAACAGTTCCATCATTCTTTTTAACTATGAAAATATGTATAAGTGGGTGTTTTCTACAGACATGTAAACTTTTTAATTTACCTGTCTGTGGACAACTTGATTTCTTCACCCCTGTGCATATTTGAACTAATTTCCTTTTTTTATTGCATTTTATTCATAGTATTTTTCCAATATTAAATGTTGTTGAGGTCTTACTTATGGAAACAATGTTGTTAGACTACTTTTGTATACAGTAAGCATGGTATTTTTTCTGATGGCAGGATAATAATGAAAACACTATTTTAGGTTTTTGAGGTTGTGGTGTATTGACCAGTATGAATAACAGAGTATAATGGTTTTTAACTGACTCAAATCTCAATTTCAGTTTTGTGGACAAGAACAGAAAATTGCAAAAATTGGTAGAAGCATGACTTGGCAGGACAGAGACACATTTTGTGCAATCTAGATTTGTCCACATAAATATTTTTCTGTACTAATTCAGTAACCAATACAAAGGAGTTTTAACGGTAAACATTATATATCATGCAAATAGGCATTATGCATGAGACAGAAATTGTCAGAGCTGATGTAAAAAGTTTTTGCTGTAAAAATTTCAGGTGAGATTAGCACTGAGAAATGGTCTACAATGTTATGAATTTACTTTTTTTAGTAAGATAAAATTTGAATTAAAATTAATTTCTGAAATTTATATGGTAATTTTTATTTTCTTACAGCACAACTTCAGTGGGTCTAGCTATGGTTCTACAGGATCACACCTACATGATATTCCTAACCATGCCTTGGCTGTGGGGGTACCACGTCCATACCCTAACCCTCACCGACCACCACAGGTAAAAGGATGATACCCATGTCTGAGTATATTGTCTATATATGAATAAATTAATTTTTCTGCCAACATGCAGGCATGACAATTTTCCAGATTTTTTTGGAATCATAGAATCCGACTGGTTCATACAATAAAGTAATGAGGAAATTTGTTCTCTTTCCAAGCTCTCAGTGTAGTGCATGATCCACTTTAAAGTGAAGAACTTCTGATATAGGAATTAATGGCACTTTATGAATGAAATACATGTTTTGGTGGTTTAAATATTGGTGTTTTTGTGAAGAAGAAAAAAGACATTTACATAAGTATTTAAATTCATGGATTTCTCTGTCAAAATTTGCATAAATCAAAACCAAAATTCAAATTATATTTGGAAAGATGTCATGCATGAGAAACATTTATGCTTATCAGGAGACTTCAGTATAGTTATAATTTCTTGGTACCATCAGTTTAAAATCTGGGCTATGTACAAGGTTTAAGTTGGCTAAGATAATCATCCCACATGTTGGACTTGAATGAGGTGTTGTTCAGTTGATATATACAACATTCACACTCAGTGGAAGTAGGACAGATGGGCGATGGTTTTTGCCAAAAGCTGTCATGATCTAGCAAGAGAGCTTACAAGCAAACTTTTAATGTCACATTTCATGAAAAGGCTGAGAATTTGCTAATCAAAAAGAAGTCCGCAAATCCCCTACAAGACTGCAATGCTGCTGTTGCCCAGCTTGTCACAACTCTCATCCAGTCATGCCAGCACTGAATCATCAACTGCACTGGTACCTGCATGGTAAGGTTACTGGTCTTGTAAAACACATCACTGCACATGCTTCTCAGTACCAGCTCTGATGCTCCATGTCACTTGAGAGCCAGTTTATATTAAGCATGGTGTTCTCTGAATTTTCTTTCATCTTTTAAAAAAATTTCTATTTATCTTTTTGAGAGCAAACCATGATATAAAGTCTTTTTGGGAGTGTCATGATACTATTTTGAGTGACCTGTTCTGCCAGTCAGAATTTTGAATAATTTATGAATGTTACAGAATAAGCTTCAGTTAATGTAAGTTTTGAAATTATTTTCATATGAAAATTGTCTAGCTTTATATTATTTGACCATTTTATTTACTTCAAATAATGATGACGATTATTATTATTATTGCACTGGGTGGCTGAGTGGTCTAAAGTGTTCACCTTTACTGCCATCTCACCTTTGTCCATGTGGGTTTGTCTCTGGATCAGCCAGTGTGTGTATGTGAGAAAGCTTGCATTAGCTTCCCGTGGTTTGGCAGTTCTAATGGGTTTTTTTTTCAGTTTCTGTCTCTACCAGTTCCTATTTTGGTTGCCATGTATCGTCTTATTAGACTAAGAATGACCTTAAACCAAGAAGAACAACAAAAGCACAATGATTATTATTATTACATCTTTCTTTGTAGGTAACATGCAATTACAAAGATTTAAAAAAAAATAGTGTTCAAATCATTTTGCAATATTATATTATATTGTGTCATATTGACTAAGTAGAAACCAAATAAATAATTGTATCTTTTTCTTAAATTATCAGCCTACAAGAACTCTTGGCTTCATATGCATTGCCCATCAATTATCCATTCAGCAACAATTGCCTGTTACCACTCTGGATTCCATGCTTCTGATCTGATTTCAATCAGACTTTGAACATGGATTTTTATCATCAGATTTTGGAACAACTTGATATAGAGTGAGATTCATGCAAAAATAATATGGAGATCTTGCATATGATTGGTTAACATTGTTACTACTGTGGAGGCCATTTCTCTGATCTAATTTTGATCTGACTTGGAGAATCTGCTTAAGGTCTTGAACCAATCCAATAATGCATGAGAGCTACATATAATAGTGAGGTGACCATGTGAATGACTGAGGATGCTATTCTTTTTCTGATTCAGTTTAGATCAAACTTGCAATTTATGCTTTTTCATAAAGATCTCAGATGGGTTTGATAAATGAGCAAGATCCACATATAGTAATTAGGTGATCTTGCATTTGATTGGCTGAGTTTCTTACTCATATGTATGATCAGATTTTGATCAAACTTGAAATGTGGGCTTATATGATCAAGATCTTGGATTGCTTCAATAATGAATGATATCCACATATACTAATAAGGTAATCCTGCATCTGTATGACTGATCTTGTATCTGTATGACTGAATATGGAAGCCAAAATAGCAGTTTGCATATTTGATATTATAGCAACATTTCACTGGTCTTTGTAACAGTAGTGCTTTTCTTTGTAACGGTAGTGGGATCACATTTATTTAGGTGTTTATTTGTCAATATATGCTGTTAGAACATACTGAACATGGACTTAAAACAATGATTCACTAATGGCTACTTTTGTGTGCTATTTGCTAATTATGGTCAGTTTAAAATTTACAGGAATTTATATTAAATGTAAATTATTTAAGTAATTATATGAAGAGGATATAGCTAACTGTGAAAAAGCATCTTGTTGTTCAATAATACTGGCAAGGTATTTTCTTACATGAATAAATATGGGCAGTGCAACCATGCTTCACTTTTGGTAAATGGAGGAGAAAAATGTGCTTTTAAAGATCATATTCTGACCAGCCAATCCAGTTTGTCTTAGCATGAGACCATAAAGACTCATATTTTGTTAGGCCTAATAGACATTGTGGCAACTGAGTGCTCCAGACCTTTCATTCCATTCCAGTTTCATTACATGTATGAATTTGCTTACACAAGCTTACATTGGTCAATTATATGTAAGTGCTATCACTACTTGAATCAATTTGCTTTCACACACTAACATTGGTCAGTTACATGCTAGTGATATGCCTTCTTGGGCCTCTTGTTGAAATTAGTCCATGTAAATAATTTTTCAAACTTTTGTTGTGCATTGTTTATGGGTTGTCAATGTTGTGAAGTTGTTGATTGTCACAGTTAATATCAAACCTCTTACTGTTATCTTAGGTTCAGTATAACCCAGGAAATCCCAAGAAGAGTGCACTACCTAAGCCTGTTAACCAGCATATGGGTCAACCACCCCCCATTCCAGAAGAGATTCACCCAACTAGTGCTCATAGCTCGCCAGGATCAGCCCATTCAGCTGGAGATAAAGAAAAGTGAGTGGCATAAATTGTTTAAGACATTGTTATATAACAGGATTCCTATTACATCTCATGTCAGTTGAAATCTTCTGTACCAATGGTTGCTCCAAAGGCCTTGGTTTGATGATGGTGGGTTTAACATGGGGTATTATATTGATGTGCATCTCATGTCAACTCGGTCCTTCCATACCAATCACTGGTTCAAAAGGCCTTGGTTTGATGAGGGTGAAAGTTGAAATGGGGTTTATATTGATGTGTCAACTTTTTCCTTCCATACCAATCCTTGGTCCAAAGGCCTTGGTTTGATGAGGGTGGGGTTAACATTGGGTATTATATTGATGTGTATTTCATTTCAACTTGGTCCATCCATACCAATTGTTGTTCTAAAGACCTTGGTTTGATGAGGGTGGAGGTTGACATGGGTTAGCACATCTCGGTCACCTCAAGGCTTCCTTACCAGGTTAACGTGCAAAGGCCTTGGTTTGATAATTAGCAGTTACAAACAATAGAAGACATTAGCCACCTTTTTAGGTATGTGTTTTTAGTAATACTTTTACTTCATCATTTCTGTTATTTTCTTGCCATTTAGTCAATCTCTTAGCATCCTTTTCATTTGTAAACCAGGTGTGATGCATAATGATTTTTCTTCTATGTGTCATTCTTTTGTTCTGTTTGAATTATAGTGGACAATAATCAGGATAAAATTAAACGGGTATAAAAAAGGTTTAAGTTGGCTGAAGATAATCATCCCACCCATGTGACCTGAATGAGGTGTTGTTCAGATCATAGAAACAACATTTAAGCTCATTGAAAAGAGGACAGATGGGTGATGGTTTCTGCCAAAATCTGTCATGATCTATCAAGAGAGCCAGCAAGCAAACTTTAAATGTCACAATCATGAAAAGGCTGAGAATTTGCCAGTCAAAAACAGACAGGCCCAATACGGCAAACTGCCTACAAGACTCCAGTGCTGCTGTTGCCCACTTTGCCACAACTCTCATCCAGTCATGTCAGGACTTAATCAACCACAGCACTGGTACCTGCATGGTATGGCAGCTCAGATGTACTGGTCTTGTACAACCCATCATTGCAAATGTTTCCCAGTGCCAGCTGTGATGCTCCATGTTGCTTGAGAGCCACTACTGAATCTCAGGACCAGATGTCCACATTACCCCTCGTCCACAGCAGCTATGGTACTGTCTCGACATACATCCATTGCCACCAGGACTGAGTACAATCATCTCTCATCATGGCATACTCTGTTACTATCTTGACATGTATCCATTGCCACCAGGACCGAGTACAATCATCTGTCTTGATGGCTTTCTCTGTTACTATCTTGACATGCATCCATTGCCATCAGGACTGAGTACAATCATCTGTTTTCATGGCATACTCTATTACTATCTTGACATGTATCCATTGTCACCAGGACTAAGTAAAGTCATCTGTCTTCATGGCTTACTCTGTTACCAACTTGACATGCATCCATTGCCACCAGGACTGAGTACAATCATCTGTCTTCATGGCATACTCTGTTACTATCTTGACATGTATCCATTGCAACCAGGACTAAGTAAAGTCATCTGTTTTCATGGCTTACTCTGTTATTAACTTGACATGCATCCATTGCCACCAGGACTGAGTACAATCATCTGTCTTCATGGCATACTCTGTTACTATCCTGACATGTATCCATTGTCACCAGGACTAAGTAAAGTCATCTGTCTTCATGGCATACTCTGTTATTAACTTGACATGCATCCATTGCCACCAGGACTGAGTACAATCATCTGTCTTCATGGCATACTCTGTTACTATCTTGACATGTATCCATTGTCACCAGGACTAAGTAAAGTCATCTGTCCTTATGGCATACTCTGTCACTATCTTGTCATGCATCCATTGCCACCAGGACTAAGTACAGAGATCTGTCTTCATGGCATATTGTTACTATTTTGACATGCATCCATTGTCACCAGGACTAAGTACAGTCATCTGTTTTCATGACATATATCCATTGTTACCATTACTGAGCCCAGTGATCTGTCTTCATGACTCACAGCTGGTGTCACCAGGACTGAGTACAGTGATCTGTTTTTATGGCATACACTGTCCTTATTCCTGGCATGGTAGAATGTGACATGTGAAAAACGGAAGTTTTGATTCTCGAAGTAAGAAAGGATTATAAGTAATTTTAGATAAATTAAGAATAAAGATAGAGATTATTCTTGATATTGTGATATATGCTCATAACCGGTATCAACAGTAAACAAACAGGCCCTGCCTAATGTTCATGGAAAACTCATCTCCAGATTAAAAGAAAAAGAAAAGATAAGAACCACTCTAGCGCAGATTACTTAATTGACTGACAATAACTAGAGTCATATTGTTTTAAGGATCCTTGAAGGGGGTGGGGAACAATTAGGCAGTTTGCATAGGAAAAGTACATGAAGTGAAACAACTTAATTTATTTAAAGTTAGGTAATCAATGACTTGTGTGTTGAATAAAATAATAAATTATTACTCTTTATTTGACTTTAATGATATTGTGTAAACCAAATTTATTATAGGTTGTTGACAAGTTTGCACTCAGTGATAATGCTTCTGTACTTTGCAAGACTCACTGTCTACTTCTGTAGCTCCTTCCATTTAATCTCCCGTTCACGAGAGTGAAATGTATTCCCAACCATATCTACATTGTTCAGAAATCACCACAGGACACCGTTCAGATCTTCTCTTTCAAGGCAACATAGAGGAGGTCAGGAAACGGGTCACCAAAGAGGTGACCATCTTGCAGGTCTGTTAGTCCCGAGCCCTGCATTCATTTCCCAAGAGAAACTAGAAAAAAGGAAGGAACCCACTAAAGCACTCATGAAAAGAAATCCACTGCCAGACATTAGTCTACAGTAAGAGCCCAGTTTCCAAGAACATGAGACAAGAAAGCACAGAAAGTACTAATTTCAACCTTCAGTGGAAAGTTAGACTAGTTCAAGTGTGTGTTGTATATGGAATTTGTCAAAAGGTTTGTGTACTTGAATTCTTGTTCTAAGCCATTTGGATTTTGCTCATTTGTGATAAAAACTTGATCCAGCTGCAGATCTGGATTAAAACTGAATGTGCATTTTTCATGCAGTCTTTGATTTTAATTTTAATTTCTTTGTAGCCAGAGGAACTAGTAGATTGAGAAATTTACTTGTCTGTTGAATCTTCACTAGTTTTTCACATAAAACAATACCAGATACATAGCAAAATTTAATAGCAATCGGATATTTAAATTATGAAAATTACTGGTCGGACAGGAAATGTACTTGCTATCAGACTATTGAAATTATGAAAACTGTTGGTCCAACTGGAAATTTATTTGCCATTTGACTATTGAAATTAAGGAAACTACTGGTCCAACTGGAAATTTACCTGCCATTTGACTATTGAAATTATGAAAACTATTTGTCCAACTGGAAATTTACTTGCCATTTGACCATTGAAATTATGAAAACTATTTGTCCAACTGGAAATTTACTTGCCATTTGACCATTGAAATTATGAAAACTATTTGTCCAACTGGAAATTTACTTGCCATTTGACTATTGAAATTATGAAAACTATTGGTCCAACTGGAAATTTACTTGCCATTTGACTATTGAAATTATGAAAACTATTGGTCCAACTGGAAATTTACTTGCCATTTGACTATTGAAATTATGAAAACTACTGGTACTAGACTTGAGCTAGTAGATTACTACTACTATAGAGCTCTAAATAGCTAACATCCTCCTATGCTTTTTTGACAATCAAAGGTTACAATTTTTTTACTTTTTTAGCCAAAACAATCATCATTTTAACCTCTTTGCCAGTTTTGGTTTGTCACAACTGAAGGCCTTGATCAGCTGTCCAATTGGAACATGCTGTTAGTTTTTATATGGTTGGACAATTTATCCATCATATAACTTTGTGAAACCGTACTTCTCATTGTTTTGGGTAAGACCTGATTTCTAGTCATCCTGGCATTAAGTTAAAATCAATAAAATTCATGCCTTTTCAGTCCACCCAAACCTTCTGCAATTCAGCCATGATGGTTAAGTTTTTTTTAATGGTGCCCCAGTTTTCATTCCTCCTGCTCAAGAGAAATCTTCTTTTCATTTTGAAACCACCAAATTTCTATGGATCTTTTATCCCAAAGGTGTCTTCAGGATTTTGTCAAGATGTGAAAGTGGTACCTGTCTAGCCATTAAAGTATTACCTGTCAAAGCATGAAAGGGGTACCTGTCAAGACATTAAAGTAGTACCTGTCAGCCTGAAAGGGGTACCTGTCAAAGCATGAAAGTGTTACTGTCAAGGCATTAAAGTGGTACCAGTCAAGGCATTGAAGTGGTCACTCTCAAGGTATTAAAGTGGTACCAGTCAAGGCATTGAAGTGGTCACTCTCAAGGCATTAAAGTAGTACCTGTCAAGGCATTGAAGTGGTCACTCTCAAGGCATTAAAGTGTTACCTGTCAAGGCATTGAAGTGGTCACTCTCAAGGCATTAAAGTGGTACCTGTCAAGGCATTGAAGTGGTCACTCTCAAGGCATTAAAGTGGTACCAGTCAAGGCATTGAAGTGGTCACTCTCAAGGCATTAAAGTGGTACCAGTCAAGGCATTAAAGTGGTACCAGTCAAGGCGTTGAAGTGGTCACTCTCAAGGCATTAAAGTGGTACCTGTCAAGGTATTAAAGTGGTACCAGTCAAGGCATTGAAGTGGTAAATCTCAAGGCATTAAAGTAGTACTTGTCAAAGCATGAAAAGGGTACCAGTCAAGGCATTGAAGTGGTCACTCTCAAGGCATTAAAGTGGTACCTGTCAAGGTATTAAAGTGGTACCAGTCAAGGCATTGAAGTGGTCACTCTCAAGGCATTAAAGTGGTACCAGTCAAGGCATTGAAGTGGTCACTCAAAGCATTAAAGTGGTACCTGTCAAGGTATTAAAGTGGTACCAGTCAAGGCATTGAAGTGGTAAATCTCAAGGCATTAAAGTAGTACTTGTCAAAGCATGAAAAGGGTACCAGTCAAGGCATTGAATTGGTCACTCTCAAGGCATTAAAGTGGTACCTGTCAAGGTATTAAAGTGGTACCAATCAAGGCATTGAAGTTGTCACTCTCAAGGTATTAAAGTGGTACCAGTCAAGGCATTGAAGTGGTCACTCTCAAGGCATTAAAGTAGTACCTGTCAAGGCATTGAAGTGGTACCTGTCAAGGCATTAAAGTGGTACCTATCAAGGCATTGAAGTGGTCACTCTCAAGGCATTAAAGTGGTACCTGTCAAGGCATTGAAGTGGTCACTCTCAAGGCATTAAAGTAGTACCTGTCAAGGCATTGAAGTGGTCACTCTCAAGTCATTAAAGTGGTACCTGAAATGTTTTGAGCTAATCAGTAAAGGATGATCCAGCTAGTTCATACAGATCAAGGGACAGTATTTACACAGAGGTTTTTTTTGTCCTGAACCAATTGGATTATTTGGGAATAAACATAAGACAACATGAATTTCTTAACCAGATCATCTCATTAGGTTAGGCTAGTTACCTCCAGCATAGCATCAGAACAAAGCTGTTTCCAAAACGGATATCACTCAGCATTCTCCAGCTTCAAGAAGTGCACAATTTGACCTTGTGAGACCTATATCAGCAGCTCATTTGGCTTCCTTCCCAGGTCTCTCATCATTTTCATAATGATATGCATCTCCCTTCACTTCATACTTATTCGTTTATTATTTTATGGTCAAGCAATGTATCTTCAAGAAGAAACTAATATTTGAAGTAAAGTGTTGCTTCAATAATATTTACCTAATTATAAGAAAGGCACTTTTTCCAATGCTTCCTCTGCATTTATATCCCTGGAAAAGTGTACACTTCCACTCCAGTAGAAGCTGAGAAATGATGGGATTTGAAATTAATCTCTGTATCAAAGAGAGACAACTCTTGTCTGAGTTCCATCTTGGTAAGAGATGATGTTTTAGCACTTTTATGTCAAACATAAACCAAATGATGTGGTTAACACCATTTTTGGCTGGAGAAGCTTGGATTTGGAATGTTCTCCTAATGTATTATGTTTTATTAAGGAATATCTAAGAAACCTATTGTGCTCCAAAACTTGTGTTGTCTTTTTAAAGTAATTTTATCTCTAAAGTTGGAATACCACATCTGAAAACATATTCCAAAATAACTGTAATAGCATCTGCCTGTTACTGCATTTGTATGTAACAACAGAAAGTAACATTCAGTACATTTGCCAAATTATCAGTTCTCTGTCAGCAACATGTGTATTGTTATAATGAGTGAATGAAAATGATAAAATGGTGAATATTCATACTTTACATAAATGGTTTTTGTTTCAGTGATCCACCCCTAGACCCCAAGTACCTTCAGAAGCGGGATGATGCAATACCTGTGCGTGGTCTTGTCAGCAATAGCCATTCTCCACCGGTGATACAGACGAATATTGGACCATCACAGAGCATACGACTAAACCAGCAACTTATTGTACCCAAAGCATCTCATGCACAGCCACCTCTTGTCTCGGCTTATTTCCCTGGACAAAAAGGCTCCTGATATACATCAACTGTTATAAAACTAAAGTTTCAATTTTAATTCTTTTAATGCAGAAGGACTTGTTAAATTTTGTACACTAATAGGAATGTAATTTATGCTATATTTTTCATCAGTGAGGATAAGGTATTCTTTTTGAGTGTCATGATACAGTACTCATGCATCATAATGCAGTCTCCATGGGAACTATAGATTTTACTGCCTTGTAGTGAGACTGCTTTATAATTAAATACACAAGGCATTTTACTACCACTAATGAAATGAATAAAGGACCTTTATCATGGAAACCATGTCATAATGATGGGCATTTATCATGGAGACCATGTCATAAAGAAGGACCTTGATCATGGGGACCATGTTATAATGAAGGATCTTTATCATGGGAACCATGTCATAATGAAGGGCATTTATCATGGGGACCATGTCATAATGAAAGACCTTTATCTTGGGAAATATTTTATAATGAAGGACCTTTATCATGGGAACCATGTCATATTGAAGGACCTTTAGCTTGGGAACCATGTTATAATGAAGGACCTTTATCATGGGAACCATGTCATAATGAAGGGCATTTATCATGGGGACCATGTCATAATGAAGGACCTTTAGCTTGGGAACCATCATAATGAAGGACCTTTATCATGGGAACCATGTCATAATGAAGGACCTTTATCATGGGGACCATGTCATAATGAAGGGCATTTATCATGGGGACCATGTCATAATGAAGGACCTTTAGCTTGGGAACCATCATAATGAAGGACCTTTATCATGGGAACCATGTCATAATGAAGGACCTTTATCATGGGGACCATGTCATAATGAAGGGCATTTATCATGGGGACCATGTCATAATGAAAGACCTTTATCTTGGGAAACATTTTATAATGAAGGACCTTTATCATGGGAACCATGTTATAATGAAGGACCTTTATCATGGGAACCATGTCATAATGAAGGACCTTTATCATGGGAACCATGTCATAATGAAGGACCTTTATCATGGGAACCATGTCATAATGAAGGACCTTTATCATTGGAACCATGTCATAATGAAGGACCTTTATCATTGGAACCATGTCATAAAGAAGGACCTTTATTATGGGGACCATGTCATAATGAAGGACCTTTATCATGGAAACCATGTCATAATGAAGGACCTTTACCATGGGAACCATGTCATAATGAAGGGCATTTATCATGGAGACCATGTTATAATGAAGGACCTTTAACATGGAGACCATGTCATAATGATGGGCATTTATCATGGAGACCATGTCATAATGAAGGACCTTTAACATGGGAACCATGTCATAATGAAGGACCTTTATCATGGGAACCATGTCATAATGAAGGACCTTTATAATTGGAACCATGTCATAATGAAGGACCTTTATCATGGGAACCATGTCATAATGATGGACCTTTATCATTGGAACCATGTCATAATGAAGGACCTTTATCATGGGAACCATGTCATAATGAAGGGCCTTATAATGACTGATTTGTGTCCTAACAAAATGCATGGCAAGAAAGAGGTAATAAGATGATGGTACTACATTATTTAGTATTTGCCTTGACTGCCATTGGTCAATAGGTATACTTATCATTCCTGGACAATGCAGTTGGTAAATAGGTGTACTAAACATTCCTGGACTATGCCATTGGTAGATAGGTATGCTTGTCTTACCTACATTTAAACTCCTTTTTATTGTACATTAGTACATGCAAGCACCTGCAGATAAGCAACCAAAAGTGGTGAATCTTAAATTCCAAATCCTCAGAACATAACCTTTTGTTAGTTTCATTGTCACATTTGTGCGGATGTGCCATAAAGCACTACATACATTGTACATACATATATACATACGTATGTACATACATACATACATACATACATACATACATACATACATACATACATACATACATACATACATACATACATACATACATACATACATACATACATACATACATACATACAACAAGGAATACAATAAAAAGACAAATATTGAAACTGTTTCCATTATTTGGATCAGCCTCAGGAAAAAGTAGATTTTATTTGTCATATGTCTTGCTTAATCAAATTTGTGCCATTGTTAAGGAGGAAAGATATTGTGTCTGTGTTAGGGAACATTTTTAAAATGCAATTTTAATTTGTTTTGTTTTTCTTGAAAGTTTATATTATATGTTTCTGGTACAAACAAATAAGCATTTGGTGTTATTAAAATGCATACAGGTATTCAGCACTGATCGTATTTTGTCCCCTTAAAAAGTTCTCATTTAATTTGAATGTATTGTCACTTGTATATACAGTAGAATCTGTTTTGAAAGACTTCCCACTCGGCCAAAAAATAGTGGTCTCAGATTATGGGATTTATATTCCTACAAGAAATTAGTTATGACTAGTACTAGAAAATAAATCCCCAGGAGAAGAATCTCTTCAGTTGCCATGAACACATGTTATTAAAGTATTGCTGCATTACTTGATTTCTTGATATATTTCCATAACTCTCTTTTACTCTGTATGAGTTATAGGGCCAAAACAAAATATAGATATGTAATTCCTGATGTACCAATTTTTAAAGTTGGGGTAGGTAGGTAATCTTTCTTTTAAAACATATATATTATAATATATATAATGTACTAAGTGCTTCAGGTACTGGGCTAAACTAGCTCAATTAAATGTGCAAATCAATTTTGGGAATCTTTGTTTTAAATTTTTTTTAATCTTATTTTTTTTACCTTGGGGGAAAAAAGTACTGTGGTTTGCAACATAAAACATACAAGTTTGGCCAACCAGACACATTTTTGGTTCAGAGTTACAGTTCATTAATTATTTGTAAACCTACACCAGTACTATACTAATTTTGTTTTTAAACAATGTGGGCTAAACATGTAAATATTTAACAAAGGTCATACATCATTTTGCAAATACTGTAGAACCTGTCTTGAAAGACCATCTCTTTTGCCAAAAACTTATGGTCCCGAGACAGGTGGTCTCCCATAACAGGTCACAATCTTATATAATCAATAAATTTGTGTTAAGAATGTGGTCTCTCAAGACAGATGGTCTCACATAGCAGTGGTCTTTCAAAACAGGTTTTACTGTAGTTGCATTTATGTGACATGACCAGTCTTTTCGTGAAAATGACTTTTTCCAAGCAAAACAAATCACACCTGTATGCTTGTCATCATACACCAGAGACAAGAGGCTCAGTCCATTAAACATTTTATTTTCTTTTTACTTTGATTCTGTGAGAAAGCCTGCCAGTAGCTTCTCGTGGGTCTGTGGTTCTTCCCAGGGTTTTCCAGGGTTCTTTCTTCACCATTAATCGAGGCCGCCATGTATAGCCTATCTTGTGCTGAAAAATGGCGTTAAACCCTACAACAACAACAACTTTGATTCTGCACTATTTCACAAAAGTTGACATTCTTCACTAGTCAGTAGGTCTCCAGGAAAATACTTTTAAAAAATGTTAATATTTTCTTATGAACTACAGTAGGATACAATAAAAGCGGATTGGATCAATTAATGAAATGAGACCTCTTAAGTACAAGCATTGACAGTTATAGTCAGGATCTATCCTATCCGGAGTCATATTCAATTTTGATATTCTTAACAGTGATAAATTTAAAGCACTAAAAAACAGCTTTTTATGATTTTGAAACATTCATGGTCTATATGTTACAAGTTGCTATGCATTTCTTCTTTTCTGTTAATGTTGTCAGTACAAGAGCACCTTGAAGTGAATGCTGGTTAATTGTTTTTTTCACAGATTAGGTGGCACTTGTTTTTCATACTGTGCATGTCTAGTCGTTATGAGCATCACCATATTGGTCTTGTGTCAGAGTTGCATACAATGCATACACATTTTGTAATTAAGCATGAAATTTTGCACATATTACTTGTCCATGCATATGTACAAAAATGAATACATAATATATAATTTAAAAATGATTTCTGCAAATATTTACTACTTGTAAGCTCCTCCAAGTATTGTGTACAGAAAGTTGTGTTTGAAATGCATGTCCATGGTGTATCAGGGATATTTATTTTTTCTTTGTCTTTCAGCACATTTTGATAATTGACACTTTTGCAGTTGCTTAACATCAGGTCCATTTGTCAATTATTCATTTCAGCCAAGACATAGCCTTCGTTGCATAAATTTTAAAACATTTTGTGGATGTCTTATTTTCAAAAGGAACATGAACCAAGACTATCACATAATATTGTCAACAAGCATATGTACAGACTGGTATTGTCATCTAGTATATCTTGTACCTACTTTGGAATTGTCAACAAGTATAACATGTACAGGCTCTGGTATTGTCAACAAGAATGTCATGCATAGACTGTTGATGTCACAAGTATATCATGTACAGACTGGTATTGTCAGCTTGTTATCTTGTACCTACTTTAGTAGTCAACAAGTATAACATGTACAGGCTCTAGTATTGTCAACAAGAATGTCATGTACAGACTTGTCAACAAGCATATTATGGACAGATTCTAGTATTGTGAACAAGTACACACTCTGGTATTGTCAACAGGTATATTGCATACAGATTCTGGTATTGTGAACAAGGACACATTCTAGTATTGTCAACAGGTATATCAGGTACAGACTAAATTATTGTCAACAAGTATTTTGTGTATAGACTCTGGTATTGTCAGCATGTATATCTTGTACAGACTGGTATTGTCAGCATATATATCTTGCACAGGCTGGTATTGTCAACAAGTATATTGTGTACAGACACAGACTGGTATTGTCAGCAAGTATGTTGTGTACAGACTCTTGTATTGTCAACAAGTATATTGTGTACAGACTGGTATTGTCAACAATTATATTGTGTACATTCTGGTATTGTCAGCAAGTATAAGGTGTACATACTGGAATTGTCAACAAGTATATTTGTGTACAGACTGGTATTGTCAACAAGTATATTGTGTACTGACTGGTATTGTCAACCAGTATATTGTGTATAGACTGGTATTGTCAGCATGTATATCTTGTGCAGACTCTGATATTGTCAACAAGCATATCTTATACAGACTGTGCCCACTACCCATGATCATGTTAATACAATTTCGTTGTTAGGTGTGAGTGCAGATAGCCAGATGTTTTGGAGGGTTGATCAAGAAGTAATATACATGAATGTTGTAATTATGGGTTAGAGCCATACAGTCATGTAGTTATTTCATTAGCCACTAAAAACGAAATAAAGCTAAGGGAAAACCACTTGTTCTCATATACCCATATGGCTGCAGGTAAATGTGTAAAGGTTAACCAAGATAAATCTGTGATGTGTTTATGTAATGTTGTTGTCAACACAAGTTGGTATAATCCAGCTGTAGATTGATTTTGTTGTATTATTTTATATAAAGTAACAAATAAGTTCGAAATTATACAGTATTTAAGATAAGTGAAACATTGTTAGGTATTAATAAGGTATCAGACACCACACCAGTCCATCTTGGTTACTACAAAATGACGTTAAGGTTCTCTGACAGTGATTTTCTGAAATTTTTCCCACTGTTTCTTTATAATGAACATGTTCCCAGTTTACATGTAAAATAAACTTGACCTCTAATGTTTATTGTTGCAGATTTATTTCCTGTAAGCTATAGACAAATTAATGATGAGGGTGAATAAAACAATTAATTAGGGACCTATTTCAGATGCTGTGTATACTCACTTATGAAGGAAGTCTGACTGCAAACAATAAAGATCCATATCTGCCATATCATAATGTGCTTGGAGATCAGGGTTTGTGCTGTTTGTTGTACTAATTACTTCTAGCAAACTGCAATGACTGCCGGTACATTATGGGAACAGCAGATCTGGGTCTGTGCACATTGCAATTGGACTTATAAGTAAGTGTGTACAGTACATGAACTGGTCTGTTTATATCAGATGGTATTGCAGACCTGCTGTTCAATTTCTCAATACTTCTCCAAGGTTATGTCTTTATGAGGTAATGCTGGTAACAAATGTTTCATGTCGACAAATTTAAACATCCACATGAAAATCGTTTGAATGAGTTATTTACATCTTAGAGAGTCAAAGCACCAATAAGACTGGCAAAAGCCATTCTTCTATGAGAAAATACAAAACTGAATGTCAATTCAGTCAATCCTCTCAAATCTGTGCAAAAAGAGTGCCATATCTACATTGGTTATACTGTGTTTTTGGATTGAGCCTCAAGCAAAAGAGATCAGTGTACATTATATAAAAGTATTGCCCTATTTATGTCACAAGATTGTATGCTAATATTGTACTTGCTCAAAATGTCATTTTTTTATTTAAAAAAAAAACTCAAACACATTTTTGATATTGTCAGTATCCCAAAGGGTATGGTGCATACATCTGTTGGTATGACAGCAAATAAGGGAATCAATCCATATTAATGTAGATAATACTCCAGATGTAGATTAATATCTGTTGGGTCTTCACAGAAATAGGGGTAATCTGAAATTAATCTGTCACCTGTTTATCATAAAAAATAGGGGTAATTTGAAATTAATCTGTCACCTGTTCATCGCAGAAATAGGGGTAATTTGAAATTAATCTGTCACCTGTTTATCATAAAAATAGGGGTAATTTGAAATTAATCTGTCACCTGTTCATCGCAGAAATAGGGTAATTTGAAATTAATGTCACCTGTTCATCACGGAAATATGGGTAATTTTTTATTAATCTGTCGAATGTTCTTTACAGAAACATTGGTAATTTGAGGCAAATCTGTCACCTGTTCTTCATAGAATATGGATTACTTGAAATTAATGTCACCTGTTCTTCACAGCGATATGGGTAATTTGAAATAAATCTGCCAGCTGTTCTTTACAGAAATATGGGTAATTTAAAAAAAATATGTCACATGTTCTTCACACAAATATGGGTAAATTGAAGCAAATCTGTCGTCTGTTCATAAAAATATTGGTAATTTGAGCAAATCTGTCACCTGTTTGTAGAAATGTGGGTAATTTGAAGCAAATCTGTCACCTCTTCTTCATAGAAATATGGGTAATTTATGATGAATCCATCACATGTTTTTCATAGTAATATGAGTAATTTATGATAAATCTCAAATAAAATTCTTTTCATCTACTTTGTAATTACCATATATACTTGCTGATTTGTCAAAAGCAACAACTGCATCTAATAAAATGAATCTGTCACTGCTAGCTCTGCCTGGTCATTTTCATTTCCTGGACTCCATAGGTTAATTGTCAAAAAAAAAAGCCAATAACATTTTATTACATCTTATACATTTACTAATTCATTAATTGCACTTTCAGAAGATGGTATTGTTTAGTATGACAAAATTCATTTTCCCTATTTTAATGACTGCTAAAGATTTTTTAATTTAAACTAATTCAGGCTGATTATTCAAGCACACGGGAGTAGTTATTTTGGTTATCTGTGTGCTTAGATCATAAACAGTTTTCACACGTACAAT
Source organism: Potamilus streckersoni (assembly GCA_016746295.1). Lineage (NCBI taxonomy): Eukaryota > Metazoa > Mollusca > Bivalvia > Unionida > Unionidae > Potamilus > Potamilus streckersoni. Next base: position 4,066,642 of record JAEAOA010001195.1, read on the forward strand.
ATCAATAAAAATCTCAACCACAGTACATTAAAGTAACATAGAAGTATCCAAACTTGTGGTTAAATCCTATAGGTTGACATTTAAACCGCGCTTGCTATGGATTGGGGGTGGTGCACTTATGTCAGGTTTGACCTCCAACACCCCTGCTGTTTATGCCTTGACCAATACTCTTCATTTTATCTATAACAAGCCCCATATTACGACAGACATAAAAAAATTTTACCCAGTGACCCTTAGGTAATTGGAAAGATGTCTGCCAAATTGTTGAAGGTAATTCTAAAAAAAATCAATCGAAATAAAAAAGAAGACAGATCACAGGGCAATGAAAATTCTCACGATCGCAGCTGATCAGTAATAAGAATACTGTACAATAATTTCATGGGCTTATTTGGACAATCAAGTTCACATAAAGATAAAGTGATATGTTAACAAGCTGACACATTAAAAATATTAAACTGCACACACTTTATATAAAGCATACCAACTTTGTGATAAAAAATCTTTATTAAAATATCGAGCTTTTCATGAATTTAACACTTCAAATTAAATATTTATGTTCAATAATATTTGCTAAATTTTTATCAGTATGAAAATTAAACGGTTGGTTGGTTCGAGATTTTACTCGCAAGATAAAAATTCCACAATAAAAGTAAAGTATTAATACATTGTTACTCATATATATCTCTTCACAGAATATTAATGTGGTAAATATAAGGAAACAGTCTACATGAAAAATCAATAAAGCTATGGGTCAGTAGATATACCTTATTGATTAGTAGTGTTGAGAATCGGCCAAACTTGCCTTATGTATGATAAGTTTTGCATCGAAAAACTATAAATTCTCTTCACAGTTCGACTACGTCGCGTGATTAGTGATCTAAGCTCATTTACCCAAATCCAAACTATATTATTTTCTCTCGAGTCATGTTCAAAATAGTAAGTCCATGTTTTGTCACCTGTGGCAATCTCATTGATAGTTTTTGCTCACTATTTTCATATTTGGAGCAGCAGGGATGGTCAACCCTACAAATTTTTGCGACAAAATCGATTAAAGCCTCAGAATGCCCAATAGAGCCTTCCTACGAAATCTCATATTTCAACCAAAAAAAAAAAATAAAGACCCCATTTTACAAATGGAGCCTTAGCGATTTTGTCGTAAATACGTTGTCATAACCACCCTCAAATTGCTGCCAATAATTGCTATCATTGTTGTCATAGCCCTCCCCCCGCTGGAAGGATTTCAGGGTTAATACAAATGATTTAACCGAATATTTGATCAAGTCCAATACGATATCGTGACCGAGGGTCGTGTAAATTTATTGTTATAAATCCATGTGGGACTGACTGAGCATGACTAAAGTAATTTTTGAATCCATTGAAGTCCATATCAGAACACCATGTCTGCCAAATATTTCGTAGCGTATGTGTATCAACGCCGTTGAATACAGCAAGAATATTGCAGTTATCGCGAATCACTTTTGGAATCTGAGTGTAGCGTTGAGTGACATATATCACGTCAGTGTTTTTATGCCTACCTCGTGAAAATATTCTAGCAGGGTTTTTTTGATTATCTAACATCACATCATCGTACACTACAAGATTGTTTATGTCTCCATCGAGGTCATCTACGCTAGGCGCATCATCAATATCTGTTATAAAGTCGATTACACTTTCACCTTTAATTTCTGATGCATTCTCATTATAATCTTTTAGCACTTCATAGCACCGTTGATCATCTACGGATGGAGCAACTAAATATAATTTATCCCACTTCATAAATCGCATTATCAAATTAAGCAGCAATTGTGTTTTACCCGATCCAGATGGTCCGATTATAATGGCACGGACAGGTTTTTTCGGAAGCGCTGCGTGGTGTTTCACCGGTTCTCTTCTTTTAGTCGCTGAAAAATCAATTATATTCATAACGCTATATATAAATTATGGATCTATATTGTGTTAAATGTAAACAGCGTACTAGTACAAATGATGCGACGACGATTACAACTAAAAATAACAGATCGGCACTTACTGGTAAGTGTTTAACATGTGGTACAAAAAAATTTCGATTTATTTCTTTAAAAAAAAGCGACACGGAGGTGATATCGCAGCCAAATTGGGAAAACTCCCCGGGACCCATGGGCAAAATACCCTGGAGAAAAACACCTTCCAGGATATAGCTACTGTGGTCCCGGAACGAGATTAGATCTCAGACTTGATGATCAAAATCAACCCCGGCCTGGTGAGTATCCGATAAATGCTATTGATAAGGCATGTCATGCTCATGATGTTGCATATAAAAACAATAATTTGCAACAAAGACATCTCGCGGATGTAAAATTAATTCATGCGTTAAATGCTATTCCCGATAAATCCTTCAAAGAAAAATTGGCTTCATGGTTGGTCAAATCAGCTATGAAAGGCAAATTCGTTTTAGGTGCTGGTAATTGAAAACACTAGTGTTTTTATAGTAAGGAATCTATTTATTATTCTCCGAAAGGATAATGGAGGGGTAAAGCAGCAATCAGTAAATTCGCTAACGCTGCAAAAGTGAAAAGTCCACTGCGGAAGATTGGTTATCCAAACAAGCTATATTGCAAATTTATCTACCACCGCCTAAACAAATTAATTATTCTCATTTTGATGTTACCGTACCCAATGAAGTTCATCAGGCTGATTTATTGTTTTTACCACATGACCATGGTTACAAATACGCGCTAACTGTAGTTGATATTGCGAGTCGATTTAAACAGGCAGAACCATTGAAAACAAAGTCAGCTTCTGAAGTCGTTTCTGCATTTGAAAGGATTTATCGACGAGGTCCTCTAAGATGGCCAAATCTATTACAAGTTGATCCTGGCAAAGAGTTTCAAGGTGCTGTTCTATCAACAATGAAAACTCATAATGTTACAATACGACGGGGACATACTGCGTTACATCGTGATCAGGCAATTGTAGAACGATTTAATCGAACTCTTGCAGAACGGTTATTTGGATATCAATATGCAAAAAAATTCATCCAAGAAAAACGATCTCGTGAATGGGTCCAAAGGTTACCGAGTGTAGTTGCAGCGTTAAATAACGAGATTACTCGAACTATTAATATGAAACCAAATATTGCAATAAAAAATATATATACCCGAACAACCACAGCGGGTTAGCACTCAACCACTTCTCGGTGATGTTACTGTGAGATATTTATACGAACCAGGAGAACTTGAAGGTGGTAAAAGAAGAGCTACTGGTCCTATATGGAGTGTTACTACGCATAAAATTTCAACCATAACGCGATCAACTGGTAGACCTCCAATCTACAGATTGGATTCAACTGCACCTCAGCGTGGTTTTACACGCGAACAACTACAAGTCATTCCGGACGATACTCAATTACCGCCACATGGTCTTAACTAGCACCGTTACGTCTATTACACTCAAGACAGGTCAACATCACATTGTTTCTGACATGACCAAGACTTATTTTTTCTGTCTACGGTGAATTGTCGAAGGTCTTTATCCGAATACTGCCAGTGCATTATACAATTGCAACTGGCGCAGTGATTATTCTGTTGTTCTTTTAATGCGATTATTACTTCAGCATCAATATCAAATTCTCGTTGTCTTTTTTTTTGTCCTGCTGTTTTTAACCAGAGAGTTTTTTTTATTAATGTTGCTAATATCAGTGCTATCATCGTTTGCATTAAAATCATCATCGAAAACAACCCTTCGTAGTTGATTTATTCGTCGTACTCTGGACACTGCGAGATAGACTAAATTTGACCATTCAATGCGATTATCAACTATCCAAACAATTGTATCCGTGATGGTCAATCCTTGTGACGAGTGTATTGTTGTTACATAACCAAGCGTCCATGGTGATTTATCAGCGCATAATGCATCTTCTACAGCATTGATATCAACTAGCACAATATCATTTAACACTAGAATCTGTTTCTCCGTCTGGCCTGGAATTTCAATTTCAATATTCTGCTTTCGTGTATCCAATGGTCTATAACACAACGGTACTGGAAACGTTGGGAATTTTTTCTTGTGTAGCTCAAACAACTTTTTCTGAAGTGCGTCTCTGACTATCTTTCTACTTGCTACTACAAAATCATTTGGTCTCCATGTTTCCCAAAAATCATTCATAGGTGTTTCAGAAATTATTTCACGCGCTACTTCACATTGAATTCTATCGGGTTGTAATCTAATTAGTTTTTTAAACTCACGTAACTGCTCATCGAGTGCTCTATAGTCAGTATCAATTTCTTCGTAATAATCAACAAATCCTTTTAATCAATTATGTGGACTTCTACCAACAAATGGTGGTGGTTGACCATGATCGCCGCACAATATAACTTTTGTATTATTTTGCAATAACCAATCAAGAAACATTTTTAATACATCTTCTGAAACAGTACATGCTTCATCCCAAATAATAACCGCAGGAATAAATTTCTCACCCATTCGCTCAGGAGTCCAAGCATCGCCCTTGTATCGAAAAAAACTATGATACGTGCAGGCTTCAACATTTCGTTGTTTTATCTCTCTCGCTAGTCTATTGGTTGGTGTGAGTACAATCATGGATGTTCTCTCTCAATATAATTCTATCACACGTGTTGTCTTTCCAGATCCACCACAACCGTTTAAATAAACTGTTTTGTATCTACAAATTGGATCTGATATCGGTGGTGCTTTAGACATAGAAAATCCTTCGAATTTTTCACTGATAGAATTATCGTTTTTCAGGTAACTGCTTTTTATCTCAACGTCTGCTGATTTAGAATAATCGCATTGTATTTCACGTTTAATTCGCCATGTTCCCCAAGTCTCTTCGCTATTAGTAAATTTAGTTACCTCTTTGATATATTTTTTATCGACATACATTGAATCAATTGCAACTCTAACTGCTATACTAGGAAATCTATTTATCATTGCAAATAAATTGATAGATGCATAACCCAGCATAGAAGCTCTCAAATGTAGATATGCAGAGCTTTCTCCATCACTGTAAGTAACAATTCTACCTAACTTTGTTCTATTGGACAAGAAGGCTGTTTTGCAATTTGCGTACCTATTTTTCTCTACTGCATCTTTAATAACGAAGTCGTATTCGGCCTCATCTATAATCAATCGTGAGGATTGTCTTTTAAAGTTGAATTTTTTTCCACCTTGTGTAAATTTATATGATTATTCTTCGGCCGAGATCCTTTGCTTCACTATTTCGTTGATTAAATATCTTTGTTGACCATTCAATGATGTACTCCTCGTCAGCATCAATATGCTTTCTAGACTTATCGATTATACTATCAAGACATTCTGGTTCTGGTAACCAGACATTGGTTTGTTTTCGATATGAGATAATCGCTTCGCTGACAATCAACGAAACTAACATTTTACAATCAATCATATATCGCAATAAAACTATTGGTAACCACATCCTTTCAGCCATGTGTCTACCAATCCAAACATAACAACACGGATGAAGTCCTTCAGCGAATTCAAATGATACTACGCGAGCAAAACCGGTCAAATCAAAATCAGGCAGTGGTCCATTAATAGCAATGCGAGTCATTTCATGTGTGGGATGTCCAAACCATTTAAAATACTCACCAGCGAATCCATATCCTAGAAAACTTCCTGGATAACAGGCAACGATATCAACTGATATCATACTTTCACGATTGTACTTAACGTTCCATAGACCGCCATGATAATATTCCAGACAGCTGGATTGAACATCCTGTAAAAACTCTTTTCGTGTTGGTTTCCAATTATTTTTCTTTCTTGCAAAATGAGCTGCAACCGATGGAATTGTAAAACAATTTGTAAGTAACTGTTCGTAATCGTCGGATTTTCCATTAAAAACGCTAGCGTTTTCACTGAGACTTATTGCTAGATTTTTCATCCTATTATGTAGACTTTCAGTACGATATAATTCACCGTTAGGTTTCACAAATTGATTGAATTGACATTCTTCATCTTCAAAACTATGAAGTAGCCATACTGATACAGGGTCGTTTTTACACAAACTAGCAATAGCATCGAATAATCTTTCTTAGTGAGAATACCATCCTTGGTGAATTCTTCTGGGATATACTTCACTGTTCTGTCTCGCGGGAATATTGTAACCGCGGATGTCCATGCGTGTTTGTTATGATCAATAATTTTGATTGGAGCTCCGTTTTTATTGTATTTCGATTCGTATAATACTTCACCGGTTATCGTTGAAACGGTTATCGGAAATCTCAACGACTTTTCCAATCTAGCTATATCGGAAATAGTTGCTCCGTTCTCTTTCACTGTTAGCTCCCATTGATCTATTTTTTTACGTATTTGATCGGTTAATTTATTCCCACGGAGTGCATTTGTAAAGTGTTCTATGACACGTTGTGCTACACAATTGAGTGGTTTTTCCACTGACGTTGACTGTTTCATTGGTGCTAGTTTTCCGATGTCAGGTTTCTTATTTAACGGATACATCCCATAAACAATTGCTGTTTCAGAATACGCTTTTTCATTGTATGGTTTATCAATTCCAGTTAACAGCCCTGGTCTGGAATCACCACTAACAATGACTGTTGTCATATCTTTGAGAATTGGAACAAATTTGTCCCTTATGATCCAATCACCCGATTCTAAATTGATAATGAATTTCACTCTGAGAAAATACCTTTTATTGCCAAGTTGTGATAGTATCATAGCTGCTGTTTCATCATTCATTCTAGCATCAACAACACCATCAATTTTAAATGTTGAGCAGGTGTGTGATGCGCCGTCCTGTTTAAACTCATTAACACAATCTCGTATTTTTCTAATCAGACTTCTATTATTTATTCTCTCTTTTGGTACGTCTTCGAGGGTTCTATCAAGATTGAATTTAATATTTTTATAAGGCTTAATTGTCGATAATCTCTTAAATTCTTCATTCATATAAATAAAGCAAACATTTAAATAGAAAATTTTGTTTATAAATAATGAATCACTGCAAATGGCTTATGATTGGATCAGTAACCCCATGCAATAAATCGTGTAGAGGTGAATTCTGTGGACATCACTTACAGAGCGTCAGAAATAATTCGACAGGCCCGTCCCCATGCATAAATTGTGGGGTGGGTGTGAGAGGAAAATCACAATTATGTATCAATTGTGGAGGTAAGCGGTTTAGAGAATTGAAACGTTATTATGATAAACGAATAAAAAAAACGCTATCATTGACCCTAACCATGACTCTGTCAAAGACAAAATCATAAAAACCCCTCAAGACTACATTAATAGATTTATAAATAAAGCAAATGATGAATTAGACAAATAGTATTATTGTATATAAATGGAGCAAGAATTCAGACCTCACCCCGAACTTGTTAATTATGAAATATCTCGTAAAGGTGTTGTTAGACACTGTAGACTAAATAAACCTGTGGGATTTGTTAATAATCAGGGATATTTGTGTTTTGCTACTGGAGGAAAGGTATATCTCTGTCATAGGGCAGTCTTTGAGTGTTATATGGGACCGATTAAAGATGGCTGTGTTATTGATCACATTGATTCTAATATTCAAAATAATTCTCTTGCAAATTTGCAATGCATTTCTCAAAGTGATAATACTAAAAAGGGAAAGACAGGGACTTGTAAGTCAGTTGGAAAGAAATCAGTACAGTCATTTGATACAGCGACGAATGAAAAAAGAATTTTTCAATCAATGAATGCTGCAGGGAAATATTTTGGAATATGTATGCCTTCAGTACGAAAAGTTGCTGAAGGGATTTATCAAACAGCTATTTCAAAGAAAAATGGACATAGAATAAAGTTTTCCTATTTACAAGATAACTCTCAATAGTGAGTTTTAATTATAAATTACCAGACCAATTACCATAGGGTAAAGTAGTCGATTTTCTGTGTTATTTTCCATAGGGAAAAACGCTAAAACGTTTCGCGTTAATATCATTTTATAAGCTATTATGTACATATATTTTTTTTCCAATACTTATTCGCAATGTCTACGCATACATGTATTAAAAAAGTAAATGACAGTAGCTGGAACAGCCAAGGTCAGTAGCTGGAACAGCCACACAAACAGGTAGTAAATGTAGTCGTTGTACCGGAACGCGCGCGTAACACAAGACACTAGGTCAAGGTTCTATTAATAGATTTTTCAAAAATCACAATTACGTACGTTAACAGCTGTTTAGATTTTGAATGAAAATGAAATTATTTTGTAATTACAAATAAAATAGATTGTATGTGAGGTCAAAATAGTAAAGCACATTACATGTAATTCAGTTTTTTAGTGTGGTAGCTACATGTAATAAAATATCGATGACGCAGAAAAAAAAAACATTCTCGAACCATTCAAGAAATAGCAGGTAATCCTGAATTGACAGGTCCCATGACAGAGTTATCTTGTCATGTAAATCCATTATTATTACGATTAAATAAACACGTAATATTATAGAAATTAATAAAAATTTTGCTATTATTTAACAATTGTATTCCTTTTTTAATGTTTTATTTACATATTTAGTTTCTATTGAAATTACTACACAATTTTCACTATGAAATGCTAGGGAAATAAATACACACTCGTTTATCGACACTGGTCTTATTATCACCTTATATATAATATAAGCTGTATAAGCTTGGGGCTTTAAGCGAAGCCCAAATTTGCCAATCAAAACTACCCACGCCATTGTCATGGTGTGGTTGAATTTTCTCAACTGCAACCATGGTTAATTTCATGGGTTGCTTTTGATTGGTAGATTGGGTGTAGTAAGTCCGCCCCGTCGTTTCATGTTTGTATCGTCCTGTACTGTCCCTATCACATACCATCCTATCATCTCATTGTATATATATCATCCTATCATTTCATTGTATATATACCATCCTATATGTAATCCTTGGGTTTATTTGAATAAGTTCCAAGAATGTGCTGTCCCTAGTATATATATAATATCATCCTATATAATCGCATTGTATATATACCATCCTATATAATCTCATTGTATATATATCATCCTATATAATCGCATTGTATATATATCATCCTATATAATCGCATTGTATATATATATATATATATATATATATATATATATATATATATATATATATATATATATATATATATATATATATATATATATATATATATAATATAATAGCGTTTTTTACTCGTTTATCATAATAACGTTTCAATTCTCTAAACCGCTTACCTCCACAATTGATACATAATTGTGATTTTCCTCTCACACCCACCCCACAATTTATGCATGGGGACGGGCCTGTTGAATTATATATATATATATATATATATATATATATATATATATATATATATATATATATATATATATATATATATATATATATATATATATATATATATAAAATCGCATTGTATATATAACCATCCTATATGTAATGTACTGTCCCCCCCACTACATATCTTCTGGGAGCTCTAATAGAATCTTTATTACGTTAGAGCTTCCGCCGGAGATCTATGTTTGTGGCCCTTGGGCTTAGTTGAATGCGAAGGCACTCAATGAGTTCCAAGAATGTGCTGTCCTCCTCTGGGCCTCTTTGACGTCATTTGGCGCGAAAGATATCCAAATGAGGGCTTCATGTTATATGTTACATGTTGTGTGAAACCGCTTATGGTTTCTGAGTCAAATACCCATATAGCCCGCCCTTGAACTCGATTGGGGGGTTAGAGTATTGTATAAGTCTTTAATGTATACTTAACTATCTGCCTATTAACTCGAAGGAGATGACCAAGCATTGTATATGTCCCTTTTTTGTATGTTGGATTGGGTATTAATAATATTAAATAATATTTTAAAGATAAGGAAAATATATTATTAGTAACATTCAATAAATGGAATTTCAAGATATTGCATCTATCATCACAGAAATATCAAATTTAAGAAACCAAGGAATCGTACTTTCTGAATTTTTGAATGAAGACAGACTTTTGAATGAATTTGAACAAATTAATATACAATTGAAACATGGAAGATATGTCCTACCTAAAATGTATTCACTGATAAAAAGAATCCAAAAAGCGGTTAATGTTTCTTTGTATAACAATGATATTAATTTATTCATTCGGCTATTTAGTATAGTTGAAGCAATTAGAAAGAAACTAGGGGAACAGTACCAAGTTCGGTCAGAGATTGCTTTGAAAGTGAAATCTATAAGACGTTTGATTGATGAGTCTGGAAATGCAAGCATTGAAACCCACTGAAAACCCACAATTGAAAAAACGTTAACATTTCCAATAATGACATCAGAAGCATTAACTACCAGACTAACCCGTGAGAGGTTAGCATTACTGAAAAAGTTTATACCAATTTGAGATGACGTGCGAGATAAACTACAACTTAGACAGCAAGCGCAGACTGACTTTTCTATTGGGAGTGAACAGCTTTTTGCCCCTGTAACTAAAGCCACTAAAGATATGAAACTTCCAACAGAACGTGCTATATACGGCGTCATCCCTAAAGAGGGAGCAGTACCTATTATTGATGTACTGGGAAAGATTGCTACAGAGACTGAAAAAACTCATTAGGGAATATAAAAGCTTTCAGGTGAGTTACAAACTCAGCGAGAAATACAACAAATGGGTAATATTGATACTGATGATAACCCCGTTGAAGGTGCTAGTGATTCTATTGAAAAAGTTTCCACTAAAAAAGGTGTTCCTTTTAACGAGAAATTCACCGATGAAGCTATAGCAAAAATCAAACAAATTCCATTGCTGAAATTTGAAGACTGTGTCATTTGGTGACTTCGCTATCAAAATTTATTATACAAGGGGGGAATTTTTAAAAGACGAGTATAAAAAAACAATTAAACGAGATGATTGGGTGGATTGGATATATAAAATTAATAAAAAAAGACCCCGGCAATTTAAAAAGAGATAGATACATTGTAGTACAGAGCTTTTAAAATGGGAGTTGATACGTATGGTATACAACAACAACAACTAAAAGAACAACTAAAAGAACAACTAAAAGAACAACGAAAAGAACAACAACATGGTCGAGGTCGAGGTCGAGGACGACAATCTCCAGAAATTCAACCAGCAAATGCTTTAGGAAAGGGTTATGGAAGTTCTCATCATGATTCTCATATATGTCCTAGTAATATCATTAATGATATATCACGACTTGAGGTTCTTATGGGAGGTAAGCGAGCTGGGAATAACTCAGTCGAAATAACTAATGAAGCATTTGATATTTGCAGACGATTATTCCAAGGGGGGATAATTGATGTTCGTACGTATCGAGAACTCTTGGATGAGTTAATGGACGGAATTCCAGGGGAATTTAGTGGTTATTATAGCGATTGAAATTTCTGAAATGCTTGCATTTAGAACTTACAAAGTAATTTTAAATAAGATGATAGTACACTATAATCACGATAAACCAACAAACGTGTATGTGGTAAACTCAAGATTGCCCGTCTATAGGGCATACTATGGAGACGGCCTTGGAAATACCATAGCGGGTTTATTCACAAGAATAGCCCCAAAAGTAGCACCAGTTGCTGAACAATTAGCGATGAAAGCCATTGATGTTATTCGTAATAAGGGAATTAACGCTGTTGGAGATCTTGCAGGAACGGCCTTTTCTACCGCAAAGAATAGAATAACGTCATTGGTGAAATCTAGATTCGGACGAAAACCACCACAAATGGTTTCAACACCGCTACCTTCAACAACAATGATGCCTGCAAATGTCAGTAAAGTGATAAATAACGCAGTGGAACAAAAACTAGCATCATTGGCAATGACTTCACCAGATAGTAGTAATATTGCAAGTATGATAGCGGGAAGCGGTCTTGGAGGAAATCGTAAAAATTTCAGACAAAAAAAAATGATAGCATTACTACATTTAGAAAAACGATAGTGCTTTAGTATAAATGGCATTTAAAAAATCGCTGATCCAGCGTTTGATATGGCAGCACCGGTGAATAAAGATGATTCTAAAATTAACTATCAGTATTATGCCTATCCTGCAAGAGAGCCTAATCAACGGGGGAGAGTTGAACTTCAAGTTCAAGATACAAATAGATACTTTTTGCCGTGTGAGGCGTTTATTGAAGTAGAAGGAGAGCTTGTAACAAATGTTGCAGCTGATACACCATATGGGGATAACCCAAATATCCGAGTTGGTTTCGTAAATAATGGCATTATGGCGCTATTTAACAGTGCAAGATATATCATTGATGGAAAAGAAATTGAATCAATAGAACAAGATGTTGATATTGCAACAACAATAATCGGACTTGCGAGATATTCTGATGATTATACAAGGTCGGCTGGTCCGTCTATGATGTTTGCTAAGGATACTTCTGATCATGCTGACCATATTCAGTTTATTAAAGTACGAACTGCGGTAGCTACTGCAGAAGCTGATCAACAACTCACAAATAATCTAGACCGTAAAGGTAGACCAGCCGCTGAATTTGACATTTTAAAAAGGGTCAATGGTAATTTCAATCTAGGATTTGCAACACGAAATGGAGCATTGAAAGGACAGCATCGACGGTTTTCATGTGCAATTCCGTTACATCACATATTCGGATTCTGTAGAAATGTCAGAAAAGTCATCTATGGAGCAAAGCATACAGTCGTGTTAGTGCGAAAGGAGAATGACAATGATGCAATCTGGCGTGCTGATGGTGTTGATGATGGTAAAGTCATTTTAAATAAATTGGTTCTATGAATGCTCGTCTTGACTCTATCAGTCGCAATAGAGCAACAATTACTATCGTTTATGGACACAGGTGGAAAATCATTGCTAAGTTGGCTAACAACAACGAATGATACGAAGCAGGATAATGTAAATGGCAAATTTACATGGCACTTAGCATCAAAACAAGGTGTTTCAGCTCCACGTCATATCTTTATAGCGTTACAGGATGCAAATCGAGTGAGTCGTCAATTATCTAGTCATATGATATTTGATAAATTAGGAGTAAGTGAAGTTTCGTTGAGAATAAACGGACAACAAGAGCCAGCAGAGATTGTACAGCTTGATTATGAAAACAACGACGTAGCACGTGTATATCATAGAATATTGTCGTTTATTGGTCGTGATCAAAATGTTGATACTGGTTTGCAAATATCGCAAATTGATTTTGAAAAACACTATCCGATTTATTACTTTTCATTGGAACATCTTGACATGATGAGACAATCTGTTGTTGATATATACTTCCAAGCTCGGGTACAACGCCCTGCTGGTATAGCTGATTATAGAGCAGTTGCTGTCATTCTCAGTGATAAATCAATGTTGTTAGAAGGAATTGGCGGACGAATGAGACTTATTGATGCACCAGTGGAAAACATGTAGTTAGGATTTTCACAATAAGATCAATTAAAAGTGTAAATTACGTTTTAGAATAGAATGACATATAGTATTGTTAATGTCCAGTTGACTGATGGTCAGGTCAAGAAATTGAAATCAAAGTCGGCTAAAGACTGTGGAACTACAATAACGCTGAAACCCACTCAAATGTCCGGTGGTGCGCATAAATTATCATTGACAGATCGTCAAAAAAACATTTTAATGATGCGCTAAAGAACAATCGAGGAGTTCAAATTGATTTTTCGAAATCAGCAATCGCCAGTATGATAAAATCAGGTGGTATATTCTCGCTGTTAGCTGCTATTCCACCATTGATTGCAGCGGCTGCCGCAGCGGTTGCGAAGGCGGCAGCGTTAGGAGCCGTTGGTACTGCTGCAGGAATGGCCCTGAAAAAGGCTACTGGGAAAGGCCATAAAAAAAGGGAAAGGGTCTAAGACTACCAGGAACCCCACACAATTGGTACAAGGGCACGGGCCTAAGAATACCAGGAACGGCTTATTAGTGGAAAAATCCCTTGGATTTTCACCAATGTCCAATTTTGATTTAATTGATGCTGTAAAATCGTTATCAATAAAAAAAACTTTAGAGGAGTTTTCATGAGAGATCAATTACCGTCAAAACCAATGAAAAATGAAACGGGTATTATCAATCTTGATAACAGCAGCGGAGAAGGAACTCATTGGGTCGCATATGCAATTGATCCTCGTGGAGTTGTCTATTTTGATTCATATGGATTAGCTCCACCAAAAGAATTTATGCGATATGTATCTACAATAACAAAGTCATCGTTGGCTCCAATTTTTTATTCCACGCTACCAACACAACAGTTAAATGATCCACCGATATGCGGTCGTGAAGTATTAAACGTCCTTGCAGAGATATCTAGATTTCCAAGGAAACCACCACAAGTTGTTGTTAATGAATATACCAGCGGGCAATGGCAAAAACGATAGCGTTTTCACCAATTAGAAATTATTTAGAAAAACGTTAGCGTTTTCGTATAATGATTGATATTTGGGGACGACCTCTATCAGAGTAAAAATAAACAGAAACCGATAGTAAATTCGCTGTCGAAGATGTAAAAAAAATAATCGAAGATGAAATCGCCGAGAAATTAAACTTGTCAAGTGTAGATCCTGGGGAAATAGTTGTATTTCAAGATCGCCAGGGCAAATTGAAATCTAGTAATGTGTCATTGGATGATATCTTAATACGAAGACGTGACGTCGTTGAAAATACAATAGCGTTATATTCAAACGATGGAAAACTCAAACCGGGATATTTGTTTCGACGATCACGGATAAACTAACAACAGTAGATAGCACAGCAAACGCGTTAAAATCACTCAATGATGAATATAACAATCATAAAACTGAATTCAATAAATTGTATGAATTACAAAAGTCAATCGTAGACAAAATCGACAAACAGCTGCTAGAATTCCTTGGAAATCCACCAGTAACCACACCGAATATTGCAGAGATAAAAGCATCTATGTTGGAAATTGCAACATTTCAATTAAGATATGAAGAACACGTAAAACAGTTTTCAACATTTCGTAAAAACATTGTTGATAAATTTTTGGGAGGTCCACTTGATAAACTAGATATCAAACTTCCGGATATTAAAAAATCCATCGAAGAAATACCAGCGATTAATCGGCAATTGGAAGCAATCAACACGGATATTACAACGTTCAAAAACAATCTTCCGCTACTTGAAAAAATAAAGATTCCTCATGAGAGGAATATCATAAATATGGTATGCACAGTTTTCGCTGGATCATTAGATTGGGAACCTAATAAGAATACAATAACTCTCACTGTGTCAAAGCCGGGTATTTATCGATTAACAATAGTGTCACTGAATCAGTTTAATATATCATCATCGACTTCATATGGATACAACAACGTGATTTCAACGACTATTGACGTGGGTGAATACAAACGGTTTACAATAACAAGCACTGATCCTAATTTAAATAAGACATCATTTGTATGGTACATGGAGTTTGTAGCTGATCTGAATTAGAATTTTTAACAATTAGAAACCACTTGAGGTTTTAAAATAATATGACTCCGTCATCGCAATATCGCTATGATACCGTCAAAGAGTTTTTAACGAAACTCAAAACACTCATTGATGAGTATGAAATAAAAATTAAAAAATATCGCAGGAGAATTACCGCGATTGATGTTACAGTATACTCGGTATCTGGTATAATGGCCGGTGCTGGTATTATACTATCTTCATTAACAATGGTAGCTCCGATTGCTGTCCCAATTGCTATTTCCGCGGTGACAACATTTGCTGGAATTGCAAATGCTATTACTAAAAAAATATCATCGTGTTCTCAAGAAAAACTTAACGACTATATAGTAAAACATCAAACAGTATCTAACAGTTACTCACAATTATCCTCGTTGATGTCATCATCGATTGATGATACGATAATTACCGAAGACGAGTTTTCCGCGATGGTACGTATTTATGATACTGCGATTTAAAACGCTAGCGTTTTTTCATCTATTGCGAAATTAGACATTGTAAATAATAATAATAATAATAATAATAATAATAATAATAATAATAATAATAATAATAATAATAATAATAATAATAATAATAATAATGTCGCAAGAGATTCAACTACTTCAGCGGATAGCAGAAAATACCACTCCGCGGAAAACAAGCATGATATCAATATCGTCAACAACCCCTGAATTCAGTGTGAATTTCCCTTCCCCTGTTTCAGTAAAGGAAATCGCGTTGGCAAAATTACGAGTGTATCATAGTTGGCCTAATATTAGATCGGTTCCATTTGGTGGTCAGAGACCTAATAATTCTCTAGTGTTTGCGTATAGGAATAAAAAAGATGACACTCCAGATTCGAACGTTGTTTCAATACCAACTGGGTCCTATCAAATTGAGCAAATTAATAATGAATTACAACGTAGAATAAAATCTATTACTAGAAGGGAATCAAAAATCGCGATAACAGTTCATGAACCAACACTATCATCTACAATTGAAATAAGCTCTCCTGGGTATGTTGTAGATATTTATAACAGTTCAATAAGAACAGTATTAGGATGGCCCGAAGATCCACCTAGAAGTGCTAGCACTTCCACGCCCGATCCTGTAAAATCTGATTACTTCACTGATGAAATAGGACCTGAAAATCCATCAAAAACTTATAAAAAAATTCGAGGATATAAACTTCACAAAGAGATATCGATATAAGGATCAATATGGTGAGGATGCGTGGATAATTCCACATTTTAATGATTATATCCCACAGGAAGGTGAAATTTTGGAAACGCATGAAACAAGCCCAACACGTAGATATTGAAAATCACATCTTTGATAGAATGAATAATGATATTTCGTTGATATTACCCTCGTTAAGATCTGGCCTTTTCACACAAGCTAAATTTACTAGTGTAGTCGCTGCAGGTAATAAAATCATCGATGATATGGAAATATTTAATTCGAGGATTATTAGTGTTTTTACTGATGAAAAAAATAAAGGAAAATCCAAATTATAAACTACCGGGATATAACGTACCTGAGTTAAAGAAAAAACTCAGAACTGCCATCGACGAAGGATTTAATAAGATGTATCAATCATGGAAAGATAGCCAGCCGAAGCCTATTATCCTCACTCATAATAATTCTCCCGACGGCGACGGTAGACATATCGCACCGAACAATGTGGACATTTCATCGGTGATCGCGCTTAATTTAACGTGTGATGTAATCGCAGGAAGCTATCAAATTAATCTCGAGCAATCAAATCAAGCCCGACAAGGTTACATTCTTTATTCATTTGCACCAATAGCTCCTCCAGGATTTTTAATTGTTGAGAATCCGACTAATCCAGTATATATGCAATGTCAAAATGATTTGCTAACTAGAATTAATTTTACACTCACCGATCAGTCAAATAATTTAATTGATCTACGTGGTGAAGTATTATCGATTAGTCTGTTTGTGAAAAGCTAACAAATATTCGGTTAAATCATTTGTATTAACCCTGAAATCCTTCCAGCGGGGGGAGGGCTATGACAACAATGATAGCAATTATTGGCAGCAATTTGAGGGTGGTTATGACAACATATTTACGACAAAATCGCTAAGGCTCCATTTGTAAAATGGGGTCTTTATTTTTTTTGGTTGAAATATGAGATTTCGTAGGAAGGCTCTATTGGGCATTCTGAGGCTTTAATCGATTTTGTCGCAAAAATTTGTACGGTTCACCATCCCTGCTGCTTTTGGCCAACAAACGAGGGACCCATCTTGCACAAATCTTTCTCAGAATATATATATATATATATATATATATATATATATATATATATATATATATATATATATATATATATATATATATATATATATATATATATATATATATAACAAATGGCGAAATAATTAACGTGACTATAGAAATATCCTCTACTGTGACAAGATTAAGTTCATAAATTGCCTCCACAGCAGCCACCTCCCACTCACCAATCGCAAACAACTGTCTTCCACAACGTGGGTCATCTACCATGGATTCGTGATCATCGTTAAAATGATAAAGCCAGTATAACAGTACATTTTATCAAAGTCGGCCTTGATATCAGTGGGAGAGTACTCTGGATTTTGTAGTTACGATATTTGCTCTGTAGTAGAATTGTTTCTTCTACAAAAATTTTACGTCACTGTCGCTTACCTATGTTACTTCACACATATATGTATGCAGGTGTCTGGCTTGCTATAGATGCAGCTGCAAATTATTGTATAGAACGTTATGTTGTATATTTATTGGTATGAAACTGATTGACAGAGCCAAATTAACAACAAGTTATAACAAGCTCTTGAGAACTTTGTTTATACCTATTAATGATAAGAAATGTTTGTCGTATATTTTCTTCTCATTTCTTGCTATGAGAAGGAAACACTTTTAAGATAAGGTGTGGTGTAGATACGACATCTACGTCTGGGGAAGCTCTGGCAATATGAGAGATACACGAGATTCTGTAAATTATACAAGAATCTTTTAGTTCTGACGAACCAGATTTATTTTTATTGAAACACTCGACATACAAAACTACATTCCAATATCAATCTTCATTAACGTAAATTACACATATAAGAGATACATATAAAACTACGATATTCCTTCACTTACCAATATCATTTATTTGTATAATTTCGTCGGTTTAGAATATCATACAGATAATTAAATATTTTAGACTAATACCGCAATCAGTAAAAATATACTTTACTGAATTAATCTAAAATATCAACATTAAATTCTACTGTTTAAACAGTATCTCATTTCTAAGTTAGTAGCAAACGTTGCCCTTTACAATAATCAATTATAAAAATTTCAAGCATATGTTCTTCAAACGATTAAACTTTTCAATACATTTTATTAAAGAATAGTAAAGAAATATTAAAATAATCCAATGTTGCAAATGTATTGATCTTAGTCTGAATTCTTACTTTAACATATTAACAATAAAAAAATATCCTTATACTATATAGAGAATTGTTCGCTGACGGTAGCTTACCTGTAAATGATGCAAGCTTCTTTAAGTTCTGACGAACCAGTCTGATTTTACAAAGCAATATCCCTGGCTACTTACACACAGGTTTCTTAAACGCGGCCAAATATGGTCTTACGTTTTAGTTCTTTGGGTTTAACCAAAATCTTAAAGTGAGGCTTCACCGTTTTCATACCGACTACCGTCTGGGTCTATACGTCATCAGATAGAATTTTCCATGAACACGTGAATAGTTAGTGATATATTCAACAGAATGGAATATGCTTCTCCCGCACTATTGCTGCAGATTTGTAAATTTGCAAACTTAAGTATTATACAATAGGATCTCACATAGAGATACTCTTTATTGAAATAGTACACACTTATATTTCAAGAATTAAAAAATTGGTTTTAATACAATTTACTGAAATATTCCATCCTAATAATACCCTCGATATAAAAAATTACTTTCATACAAAGGAGGTAAAAATATTATAAATCAAAAAAATAATTCATTGGTAAAGCAGTTGATGAAAGGAAGGATGAGGAAAAGGTTTCAGCCCGCGCATAGGCGATACACTCCCTTACCTGGGCTGTAAACCGAAACCTTCTCGCAGTCCTCCACCATTCCTATTACGATGTTCTGCGCGACAGGCTATTTATTAATCACAATTACATGCCCACAGGTCATCATTGTTATAATATAGTTTTTTTTTCCATTAGAGTATTTTTCTCCAAAAATCTCATCAGCATATTACAACATACTCCTCCGTAGGTTTCTTTGAAAATTAGTGCAATTAATTTAATCTCTCTTGTATACTCTTCTCACATTCTTCTATTGCATGCAATTTTGTATAGCTTTTTTTTTCCACATTGGACTCTTTGGTATAATTCTTATCTTGTCTCTTCTAATAACGACATTCCCCGTTAACAATGTGTGGCGTAAGTATTAAAACATAAAACTTTGCATTTTCAATCATTTGATTCCTGACAAATTTCCCCATGTTTTTCCCCCAATTACCCCCCCCCTTATCTTCTTATACTTCGCGTATTTTTTTGTCTGGTCTTCCTTAATCCAGTCGTAAATTCCGTATTTATCTAATTTCCATAGTTCTTTTATATCCATATATTTCAATAGCAGATCCTTAATATATTAAAATTTTCTTGAAACTATCAAATTCTTAGATAATGAATTGTTTTTATATACATCCTCCCTGTTTCTAATTTTTTTTAAAAAAAACTATAAGCAGGAAGAACCAAGAATTTCAAGAATTTTTTAATTAGAACTAGACAGACAGAAAATAAAAAAGACAATTCTCGTCATCTAAATGTAATAGATACCGGTGCTCTCAAGGTGCAAGCATAAGAGAACGTACTTCTTTCAGTAGTACTTTACAAAAGAGGCATTTTCTCTACGTTATAACATTAACTGCGTATCAACTGATGTGATTTATTTAATAACCTGTAAAGTTTTTTTAAGCAATATGTTGGACAAACACTGCAACAAGTTTCTAAGCGAATGAATAATCATCGCTTTCATAAAAAAATTCAGTTTTCGTCAATATTTCAGCACATTTTAATAATAATAATAATAATAATAATAATAATAATAATAATAATAATAATAATAATAATAATAATAATAATAATAATAATAATCACTCTCTACTCGATTTTTCTTTCATGCCAATTGATATTGTGCATGGAGACATGAATAGACTCTTAAAGAAAACTTAATGGATTCATAAATTAGATACTTTGTATCCTAATGGCCTAAATACCAATGCACTATATAAAATTGTATAAAATATTTTTTTCTTAATTGATAAATTGTATATCCTTTATAACAATATAATTATATGTATGACTGTTTGTCTCTAGTTTTTTTATCAGTTTACATGCACGAACTAAAAAAACAAAGTGACGTAATTTATGTGACGTATTGCTCACGAAAATGACGTCATGTCGCAAGATAGAGTTTCTTGGTGTACTGGTTTTTTGATGTTTCGACACAGCCGTTACATACTCCAAAACTACGATGAAGCGGCATAGAAAATGGGGGATTCTGGCTGCTTAAAATCGTTCAGGGTAAGAGAGAGAGAGAGAGAGAGAGAGAGAGAGAGAGAGAGAGAGAGAGAGAGAGAGAGAGAGAGAGAGAGAGAGAGAGAGAGAGAGAGAGAGAGAGAGAGAGAGAGAGTTCTAACGTTGTTTATCGACTAGGAACATCGTATGAATCTTTGGAGACAGGTTTATATTTACTCATAAGTATAAAGTACAATCAATCTGTAAAATGCAGAAAAGGGGAATTTACTTTATCAACAAACCATAAAGTAGAATTTTTTTTTGAATTAATTACACACAAATCTAATAGAAAATCCACGAAAAGGTTAGCATGTCCTACTGATGCTCTACTACTACTACTACTACTACTACTACTACTACTACTACTACTACTACTGCTGATGCTACTACTACTTTTACTACTACTACTACTACTACTACTACTACCAGTCAAACCAATAATAGTATGAATTATATTTATTCCCATTTCGATATGATTATTATGGGCGTACACTACTGTTATTATTATTGCTTTGAATACTTATACTACTGATGTTGTTGATAATGATTATTGTTATATTCTTATCATCTTTCCAGGCCCTGCTATCGGACTGTAAGAAACCGAAACACAAGCATAAGGGTTCCGTGAGTACTAAGTCACTTACATTTTACGTAATTCTGTCGGTGTTTTCACCTAGCGTTTAGAATCTGCGTTCTCCTTTACCAAACCCGTACCTCTTATGAATCGCGTATTAAACTATACTGATTATAGACCAATTCGCGCCGTGTACCAATTGTTGCCATATTAATAATAACTCACGACCGCACGCAAAGTTTTGGTTCCTATTTAAAAAAATAAAAAGAGAGATTACAGCTGAAAAGTACGATCAAAAATAAGCATCAGGATAATATTATTAACAGAGTTATTATTATGATGGCGACAATTGGTACGCGGCGAGAATTGGTCTATAACCAGTATATTTTGTATTGTTTAGTGCTAAATCAGTTAGCAAAAACAAATAATAATAATAATAATAATAATAATAATAATAATAATAATAATAATGATGATGATGATGATGATGATGATGATGATGATGATGATGATAATAATAATAATAATAATAATAATAATAATAATAATAATAATAATAATAATAATAATGTAAACGAACGCTAAAATGTTTACAACAAGATCCAATCGCTTAACTCTTTTTTAAATATAAAATATGTCCACACCTGGAGCAGCTAAATACCATTATAACAATCAAACTATTAGTATACCCACCCGTTCATTTGTACGCCCGGCATATTTTTAAAACAAAAACATTAAGGATATAAAAAGGTAAAAAAACTTAGTAATATATTCACTGATTTGTAATTTATAACCGGACTATCGCTAAGTGGTCACTAACTCTGTGCACTTATTGTTGTCTCAAAGCGGAAGCTCCCGATGCAAGCAAGCAGACGGACAGCTCGTTGTCCTTGTCTGGTTGCTAGAATAGTCCATTGCAGTAAAAACTGCCGTCTGCGTCCAGTATGTGCAGTGTCTAGTTATAATATCTCTACAACATAATTGAACAAATCTATTTTAGTAATGAACGTGTTCAAAGAGATTTAACTAAAAAATGTACGGAGTTATTGAGAGTACTAATTAATGACGGCTAACAAAATCACATCTTTTGTAGGAAAACATAGACTGGCTCCAGGGCCGTAAAGAGCGATCACGGGCCATGGGTAAGAAACACCCGGGCCTCACCTAGTTCTTGTTCAAACAAAATGTTTCCTTTATAAAATTAAAAAGTGTTGTTCGGTCCTGGCCCCTTAACGGGCCCGGGCCTCGGGTATACATTCCCGGTTGCATTTCACCCCCTCTTGTTGGCCCTGACAGGCTCGTGTTGCCAAAGAAACTCCTGGTTGATTCGCAACTCCAACAAGTTAACAGTGTGTGATACCTATGCCGACAATGAGGTTAGAACTTATAAATCAATGAATGAAATGACTAAATCCTGTGCATTTTTATATTCTTAATGCGCTCTGTTTTTTAAATTAGATAGGGGTTAAAAAAAAACGTAATGGCGTGAGAATACTATCGTTGCATGTAAAAATCCACAAAAATCATTAAAAAAGAAACGACTCGGGGTGATATTTGTTTACACTGACATGTAGGACGTTTTGTGTGTGTGTGCGTGTGTGTGTGTGTGAATTGTCTGATGCTTGCTTCGTGCCCTCTGTACTATTATGTCTCCAGAGTTTTGCAAGTCTTTTTCATTGTTCAAATTAATGACCCTTTGGTGTGATGGTGCTGACTATTACACGCTGATAAATAGATCATAATTTCAAAATCTTACTTAGGCTGAAATGTTAGGTTGAAATTCCCTATTTCTTCTTTCTGAGAATCATTTTAACTTTTTTTTGTTTATAGAAGAGCGAAATCCAAAGAAGTGATGATGAGAAGGAACCTGCGGAAGTGATAAAACCCAGTGGTGTCACTGTCGAGATCGTCCAAAATAGAGGTGAGTTTTATTCAAGGAATATTAATGTGTATGTAATGAAGATAATTAGATATTATTCTACCTACCTACTTACATACATACATATATTGCAGTCTTGCTTTTCTGCGCATGTAATGTTTCAGTCAATAATATTGATACAAAACGCATACTGAATCCGACGTCTAGATGAAAATGGAATACTCCAATGCTTACGTTTTGAAACGCGGCTGTTGTCACCAGAACATTCTGTTCAAAATCATATTTTTTTCTGGACACACGGGATATTACACATGTGTTTTCATGACTCGTGATATGTCGGCCTATATTGTGCATGTCTTTGAAAAGATGTAATGTGTATGTATCGCGCAATAGAAATGGAATACATTACTTTGGACTATAATCCTTTAGTATTTCAACCGAGGAACTAGGTCCGATTTATAGTTGATTTTATAAAATTCAACTTAACAATGTCACACAATAATAAACTAAACCTATTTTTAATAGAAAAAGAAAAAAAAAGAGTTAACCGAAGTTTAACATACTTTAAATTTCTTAAGTAATTAAGTTGAAGAGAAACAACAACGAATTGGATGTAAAGTGTTGACAACGTATCGTCTATGCAAAAAAAAATCTTCTAAAGAATTTAGAAACAGACTATTTGTGCACGGGAATTTCTTAACAATCGTGTTTGAGCTGACAAAATGGTCAGAAGACGATCCAGTTGGTGTGGGACAACTTGCTTAGAAACATGGATTAAGATGCATTATTGTTGTAAGTTAAACATTTCTATTTTTTTAAATATGTATTTATTTGTGTGATTCTAAAAGAAAATTTTAAATAGGTTTAGAAGAATGGAAGCGTATATTACAGAGTCTGGTTAACAAGTTCAAGAAGGTCATTGAGTGTCTTATTGACATTTAGAAGGCACATTTTCATGTTTATTCAGAACTTAACACGTGTTATATTGTATACACTTTATTAATAATATTACTTATGTGAAATAAAGGACGATCGTTCTTTCGTGATACAAATTGTATTTTTGACCAAAACAGCACGAGATCCACTGTTTACAGAAATGACTTATCGTTACTCAGTATAGTACGACGAGTAGAGCAGGCCAACGCCCGTTGTACCTACGTACATACTACCTCCATCCTGCCATCAGCCATGCATGCATGCAATCCTACCTACCTACCTACCTACCTACCTACCTACCTACCTACCTACCTACCTACCTACCTACCTACCTACCTACCTACATACATACATACATACATACATACATACATACATACATACATACATACATACACGCACACGTGCACCGGTGGCATAATGATGTAAAGCGTTCGCCTCTGTACGAGTGAGTTCCAGTCTAGAGGATATGTGAGAAAGCTGCCAGTAGCTTTCCGTGGGTCTGCGGTTTTTACTGGGGCTTTCCCGGTTACTTCCTCCACAAGTTATATTGGCGGCAATATAGACAAATGAAAAGCGTGTGTGTGTGTGTGTGTGTGTGTGTGTGTGTGTGTGTGTGATTTGGATTTTTAACGTAGCTTTTAAATGTTTTGAGTCGTATGATCATATCGCTACAAGATTTGCAGTGTGGCAGTTTATAGTGATCTTTAGCACCGGCATCATGCCGCAGATATGTAGCATCATGTCCCACCCAGTGACATTATTCTGACACCATGTAGCATCATGTCTCACCCAGTGACATTATTCTGACACCAAACCGACCAGTCCTAACACTAACCTTTTAATGGTGAGCACCTAGCTGCTTGTACCATTCGATAAGTTTTTGGTATGATTCCGCTGGGGTTCGGAGTTTTCGAACCCGCGATCTTCCGCATCCGACTGTGGCGCTCTAACCGGGGGCGGTCTTATGGAATTGTAACTATGTTGTTCAGGAAAAGGGGCTCTCTTATTCACGCACAGAGGTGCTCAACAGTAAGAAAATAATTTAGCTAGAAATGATAAATTAATGAAATGACTAAGTTTGGTACTTTTTTACATCCTTGACGATTTTCCTTTTTAAAATCAATAGCGGGTTAAACGCCTCAAGGGAGAGTGCACAAATACTTTAATAAACTCGGTAACAGGGTTATGCACAAATGCTGACGAAATTGTGAATACATTGTTTAGTAAAACTTGTTTACGCACAAAGGTTCTACAAATTAATAAAATGATTTGGCTCATTCAGGATGTCTTTTTTTTGTAATCTCTGTGATATAAATAAAAATCCTCCGTAAACGTGACGATTTGATGCTGATAGTTCAGGTCTGAATATCAACATTCTGATTCTGAAGGTGGAATTTCCCCAACTCTGATGCGTAATGAAAGATTGTTTCTCGCCCTACTGACTACAAAACTCTGGTTATATAAACAATGTCGCTCAGTAATACAAAATTAGATACAATCTCCAATAGAAATGTTTACATATTTAAAAAATGGTATATTTGGTTTACACAGACTTTTAAATATGGTTTAAACGCAGATAGTTTTTTTTAATACTGAAGTTATAGCGATAGAAGAATAACAGTCGCGACGTCAAACACATAATTACGTCATCCAAACAAGTCGCGGTTGAGATGCGCCAATCAGAAGCTATTATAGATTAGTCAATGTAAGACAACTATCATGCCAAAGAAAAAAAGCAATCAACAACAACAACATATAATAATAATAATAATAATAATAATAATAATAATAATAATAATAATAATAATAATAATAATAATAATAATAATAATAATAATAATAAACATCAATAATAATAATAATAATAATAATAATAATAATAATAATAATAATAATAATAATAATAATAATGATGATGATGATGATCATGATGATCATGATCATGATCATGATGATAATAATAATTTCCTGAGGGTAATTCATTTGGTTCTTACATGAATAGTGCCAAGTACATGTACATTAGCATAAAGAAAATATAAGATAGTTTTGAAGGTTTTTATAGATGGGATAGTTTTGAAGGTTTTTATAGATAGGATATTAGAGTGGGTATTCAGCTTAGGTGTTTCTGAGCTATGGCATACTAAGAACGAGGAAATTTGTGCTGCCCATTCTTAACAAAAAGTGTTGGATTTTTTTTAAAAAACAAGATTTTGAAAGATATTTCATAAAACTGCTTAGGAATATGTACAAGATATTTAGTACTGAAACGTCTTGAATTTAGGCAAATAAAAATTAGAGTCCGAAATGGATCGTGTATGGTACTAATGAATAATGGAAGCATGAATTTTGAGATCATTGTTATTTAGTGGATCCATAATATGAAAAGATTATGTCAAAATATTTAAAAGTATTTATTATATCGTACTCCGTAATTAAAAAGGAAACCAGAAAATAATAATCTGATGAAGGATAATAGGTTTGATATTCCCCAGATGATGCAAACATGATCAAGTAAAGGTAATTTATGTCCAGTAAAGAACATGTTTAGCATAGATTCTTGTACATGTGAAGAGATTCTATCCAAATTGGGTCCGGATGGTACTGCAGAACACGTGAACTTTATTTGCTTCTCCAGTGATAAACGCTTATTATAATAACTCCTAAAAGTTTATAATTTTTTATGTTAAATAATTAATATCCTTGAATTATACTGTTATCCTTTACTTCATTTAAATTTTGACCTAATTCAATTCTTATGTAGTTAGCTTATTACCTGCTTAATCGCATTTTGTTGGTTTTAACCCCACAGTTAAACAGCCTCAACATCCTGTTGTATTTTTTTTCAAAGGAAGATTAAATCACTGATGGAATGTAAAATTGCGTCATCTACAAAAGGATCACTTTCATTTGAAGTGATAAAGGATAATGAACAAAGGACCAAGAATTTACTTTCGAGGCTCAGGTGAAATTTTGTATCCAACATTGATGCAGAACGAATGACTAGTTTTTCACATTCCTGAACGAAAAGCCTGGGTCAAAACCAACATGACAAATTGTGAATACTAATGCAACTCTGAAACAGCAAAACACCCAATAACAATTTTCTCACCTTATGATATTGCGCAAAAAATTAATGCATGCCTCGGGTAGCATACAAATGATGATGATGATGATGATGATGATGATGATGATGATGATGATGATGATGATGAAACCAGCCGAGATAAGCCTATTGCAATCGGGCTGATAGTAGGGCAAGACAGGACTATGGCAGTTGACCATTTTATTATTCCAGATTTCAAATAAGAGAAGCACGAGGAAATGGTAAGAGCCTGCTCATTCTTCTGTTGTAAATTTGAACTTCGTGGAGAAGGTATTTGGCAAAAATCACGTGTGTATGGTGGTGGCAGAAGAAAGCAGTGGTTGTAGGCACAAAACGGCCAGGATACTAAACGATGTTCACAAAGTCTTCGCTAAGCGCATTCAGTTTGGTTTGTGCAATCCCACTCGAAGGCTATCGCTATGACTATTGTGTTATCATCGACAAGAAGGCCTGCTATCATACCTTCTTTCATGATCTGGACGAAAGTGCACCATGCTATGAGCAATTTAATTATTTCCGCGTGTCCACGAATAGTTCCTACCAAAGAAGTATGTCACTGGCTTTGCACAAGTTGGGGTTTGGACATTTGCCAATATCATTAACCTTTAATCCCGACGTGCTTTGTCAAGCTTGGCTGGATACCGATTCTGGTGCTGAGTATATGGTACCGACCCGATTACTGTCCAGTCAGGAGTTTACAGATGTTATTATTGCTTATAAAACACAGAAACTTATGTTTTGACGACGACAGATACCAGGGATGTTTAGTCATCGGCAAAGATTACTCGGTGATCAAAAATAAACCGTATCTGTCGCCTGGTGATTAACCCTAGTGAACTGGACTATTAACTGTCGACAAAGAAGAACTCTTGTGGGGGAACCAGAGAAATGTCCGCTGGGTCATACCTTGACCTACTACGGCAGTCAACCGCTGCATGCACATCTGCAGGCCAGCGTTCTACAGTATGTCCACATCAATGTTCTTGCAATGCTCCAATATTTGGATGAAGTGAAGTAAACAACGATACAAAACTAAAGATCTTATTAGAATATGACACCGAAATTATACATCATCATTGGCAGCTCAGTCTCGAAAGAACATCTGAGTAGCGCCCATGGAATGTTGTCTATCTTTGGGGTTTAGGCATCGTTTGTTATGGCTGTGCAGGCCAATGCGCGAGTGACAATCCCTATTGCAGTTGGAGCAGACGTGTAGGGAAGTCTGATTTGCTTGGTTTGCTGCTGAACGCCTCTCTCTCTCTCTCTCTCTCTCTCTCTCTCTCTCTCTCTCTCTCTCTCTCTCTCTCTCTCTCTCTCTCTCTCTCTCTCTCTCCTCTCTCTCTCTCTCTCTCTCTCTCTCTCTCTCTCTCTCTCTCTCTCTCTCTCTCTCTCTCTCTCTCTCTCTCTTTCTCTCTCGTTTCTCTGCTGCCTGCCCTGCTTGACTCTCCTCTCATTAGCGACGCTATGCTCTTGTTAACTGTCATTCTCCAGGTGCCACGATCCAAAGCCTGTACTTCCCAGCTATCTGATGAAATACCGCATGTCTTCATGTCCCTCTTGCATACATCTCTGAAGGGGAGTGACGTCCGGCCGATTCTTCTGGTGCCAGTGGTCAACTGGCCATAGAGGATTTCCTTTGGCAGCCTCCCATCCTCCATGCGTCAGACGTGTTCCAACGATCAAAGGCAGCGTTTGCTGAGCAGGGAGTATATGCTTAGGATACTTGCACGTTCAAGGATAACGCTGTGTGGAATGTGGTCTTGCCAACCGATTTTCAGGATGCGTTGTAGGCATCGTATTTGGAAGGAGTTTAGTTGACGCTCTTGCCTCATGTAGGTGCTCCACATCTCACTTCCGTATAGGAGGGTGCTCAGAACGCAGGCTTGGTAGACTTGAATATTGGTGTGCACTGTCAACGCACTGATTTTCCCACACCCTCTTTGTTAGTCGGGCCATGATGGTGTTTGCATTTCCATACCTTCTCTCTGACTCCACATCAAGCGAGAGAGTGTTGTTGATGGTTGATCCCAAGTAAATAAAGTTGTTGACTACTTCCAGGGTGGTGCCGTCGATTTTGATGGAAGGGACAGTGGTAACATCTTGAGCACCGACATCTGTCTTTTTTAGGCTGATGGTGAGTCCGAACTGTTTACAGGCATCAGCGAAACTGTCTCTCAGTCTCTGGAACGCATCCTCAGTGTGAGTCACAAGGGCCATGTCGTCAGCAAAGATCATCTCTTTGATGAGTACTTGCCTCACTTTGGTCTTTGAACGCAGTCGTGCCAGGTTGAATAGCCTCCCGTCGGACCTGGTATGCAGATAAATGCCATCAGTAGATGTGCTGAAGGCGTGGGACAAGAGCAGGGAGAAGAAGATGCCAAAATGGGTTGGTGCCAACACGCATCCCTGCTTCACGCCACTGTTTATGGGGAATGAGTCTGAGGTGGATCCATCATACAGGACTGTGCCCTTTATATCGGTATGGAAGGAGTTTATCATACTGCGAAGTTTGGGGAGTGGGGAAGCCGATCTTCCCGAAAAGTTCACATAAGCCCTTCCTGCTGACCAGGTCGAAGGCCTTGCTGAGGTCGATGAACATCATGTAGAGTGGCTGACCTTGCTCTCTTATTTTCTCTTGGTGTTGTCGGAGGGAGAAGATCATGTCTGTTGTCGACCTTCCTGCTCTGAAGCCGCACTGGGATTCCGGGTACACACGGTCCGCCAGCAGCTGCAGCCTGTTGAGGAGGATGCGGACAAACACTTTGCCAACGATGCTGAGAAGTGAAATTCCTCTGTAATTATTACAGTGACTGCGGTCTCCCTTGTTTTTGTAGAGGGTCACAATGGTTGTGTCACGCATATCTTGGGGGGCTGGACTGCTCATTCTTCCCAGCAGAGGCAGATAAGTTCATGCAGTGGCTGTAACAATGTATGTTTCCCATGTTTGATGGCTTCTGACGGGATGCTATCGCTACCTGGTGCTTTGTCATTTGGGAGGGAGTCGCTCGCTTTGCTGAGTTCCTACAAGGTAGGCATTTTGTCTAGCTCTTCCATGGTGGCAAGTTCCAGTACGCTGCTGAGCACCATATCGGTGACTGACTTTTCTTGGGAGTCCAGCTCTGAGTAGTGCTCCACCCATCTGGTCATCTGTTGCTCACGGTCTGTGATCTTCTCAAACGTCAGAGATTTAAGACGTGGTCAACTCTTTTCACTATAGGACCTAGGGCCTTCTTGATGCCACTGTACATGCCTTGGATGTTTCCTGACTCGGCACTGCGCTGGATTCCTTCACACAATTGCTGCCAGTATTCGTTTGCTAACTCTCTAGCAATGCTTTTGGTGATGCTTCGTGCTCTTCTGAGGGAAGCAAGTGTGCGTTCATTAGAGCATTTTTTGTAAGCTATGAAGGTTTCTTGTTTGTTCTAGATTACTGGTTCCATCCTTGAAATGTGTGCGTTAAACCAGTCCTGGCTGGGCTGTTCCATCTTGCGAAACGTCGACACAGCTATGTTATAGATGGCGTCCTTCATGGCGTTCCACTTGGCTGTGGCATCGTGCTATGGCAGGTCCGGGAGAGCGTGATCCAGGGCGGACACATACTCCTCCACCTTGGAGGAGATTGACATCTGCGCAGTGTTAATGAGAGGGCGACCTTATGGTTTGGAGCGGTTTAGTCTTCGTGACTGAGGCGTACCCTGTTGCACACAAGGGCATGGTCGGAGTCGCAGTCTGCCCTATGGCAGCTTCTGGTGGAGAGGATGTTATTCAGGACAGAGTGCCTGGTGATGACTAAGTCGAGTTGGTGCCAGCGATGAGACCTGGGATGATTCCATGACACTTTGTGTTGTGGCTTACACTTGAAGAAGGTGTTTGTAACGCACAGGTCATGATAGGTGCACAGCTCAAGCAGTCTTTGACCATTTACGATGATCTTTCCAGTGACATGATGTCCGAGGCAGGTAGGCCATTACTCATGGTTAGCTCCACCCCTAGCATTAAAGTCTCCTAGGAGGAATAGTAACTCGTCCTTAGGACATCCTTTGATCTGTTCGTCCAAATGCCCATAGAGTTGATCCTTTTTGTCTTCTGGAGACGTGAGGTTGGGGGCATAGACACCGAGGATGTTGACAGGACCTTTATCAGTGGCAAGGTGGATGTACAAGAGACGACAGTACCCCGTGAAGGAGACTCAGCCGAGGTCAGAAGGGTTTTTTTATGGCAAAGCCAACCCAATGCTGGTGGGGCTTCTCAAGTGATGTCCGTCTTCCTAGTGTCGTCCACCTCCCTAAGGGCATCGGAAATGCATGTGCGCATGGTGCGTACGTTCCATCTTGCGAGACGAAGAACTGAAGTCTTCTTTAAAGTTTTCTCGATTTTTTTTGTCTGGTGCGGAGTTTCCGTCTGCTTGTCGTGTTGAAAAGACACTGAGCTCCAGGCACCCACTGAAGTAGGCAGGCGTTGGCGAGCCAACACCTTACTGACCAGGGACTGCCCAGCTTAAGGCGGGCGGTAGTCGACCAGTGGGACTCGATCCCTCCTACCATCGAAGCTGACCCGTGGCGCTCCTTCCCTACATCCCGGGTGAGACTTATAACCCGTAGACTGTCAGCTTCCGTGTTGTTTCCTCAATCAAGGGCGAGGCTGGAGTGACCTCTCCCGGGCGCAAGACTGGGCGTGTAGTATGGAGATCCTGGGCTGCCCAGACGTCAGGATCCCCCTCTCGTCCTTGCTGGTGGGGTCCAAAGGAATGCTGAGCATGACATTTGGCACCAGTTTGGATGCAGGAGTTGCTGGAAGGAAGTCGTACGTCAAGTTGGGTTTCAAACCCAATCGCCTTAGGGGTTCCACTCCGGATTTTCTGTCTGGGTTTACTCCAGTAGCCTTTCGTTCTCCCGAAGATATCCACAAGGCAGCGAAGCCATCATACAATGGCACTTCGTTGGTTTCGAATTGGAGTTTCCATCTCCTAGACGAACTACCTGACAAGGCTAACGAGCCCAGTCTGCCCACCCAGTTATACCGCTGGGCATTCGGTCGCGTCACACAGCAGGCTATGTGAAAACAGGGTCCCCACGTGAAGGTGCTGCTGTGGACACAATAGTGTAGGAGGGTGTGTGTGCGAGGTCTGGGGCCAACGTCCCGCTTGCTAAAGAAAAGTGAAGCGTTTCTCATAGCCTCTCCTTTCCAGATGTAGTGATCGCTGCGGAACCACTGTCTGGCTTTGCTGGGCAGAAAGTACTTGCAAATGGCCTCTATGTACGTAACACCACAATTAAGTGCTAAAACTCCCACACCACACCTAACCACTCGTGCGAGCAGTAGTTCCTGAGTAGTGAGGTGAGGTGACATAGGCAGCCTGCTTCGTGTCTCATAAGATGATGTAGCCTGTATAGAATTGGCAACCAAAGACAATCAAGACTCAACCGCACTTTCAGCGGACTATTCTCTAACAATATACAAAATCGGCTATCTTATCGGTTGTGGTCAGTCAGGAAAGACCAGGGGTGCTACTGCGCTTTTTCCACAACAGGAACCACATGTTCTTTACCCCGATCCACCGGATCGCAAAGAATGACTGCACAAAGCAAGAGCAGTGAAAGCGATTGGATTCCAAAGCGGATGGATCAAATATAATCCCTCGGGTTGTCGTATGGGACACTGTCATATCCATTCTGGAGCTCTTTCACTACTATCTAGAGCAGGATGGCTGTCAGACGTGTTTTGGTGCTAATCCTTGTCCCGTTGATGACGAGAGTTGCACGACAGGCTATCATGGCCAAGAATTAAAATCTGAAAGCGCCGAGAGAGAGAGAGAGAGAGAGAGAGAGAGAGAGAGAGAGAGAGAGAGAGAGAGAGAGAGAGAG
Source organism: Potamilus streckersoni (assembly GCA_016746295.1). Taxonomy (NCBI): domain Eukaryota; kingdom Metazoa; phylum Mollusca; class Bivalvia; order Unionida; family Unionidae; genus Potamilus; species Potamilus streckersoni. The sequence goes on from JAEAOA010001195.1 coordinate 4,099,987, forward strand.
AGAGAGAGAGAGAGAGAGAGAGAGAGAGAGAGAGAGAGAAGAGAGACAGACAGACAGACAGACAGACACACACACATCAGAACCTGGACAATGTTTTTAGGGCAGCTAAAGCATCTGCAAACGATATCCTAGCCTCTAGATCTTGTCTGTTTTGTATTTAGTTTTTGAAATATCGGAGTCATTGAGTATTAAGTTGAGATCTAAGTTTTCTACATCTCTTGAGGCATATAGACATTCATAATAGGATTGTCTCTCCATGTATTTATTTCTGGTTTGGTAATGATAGTGTTGTCACTTTTTATGACACTTAAAGAGGTAGAAAAGAAGATGCAAAAATTATACAAAGTACATGGCTTGCAAACAATATACAGAACTAATTTCATAACAACAACAACAACAACAACAACAATAATAATAATAATAATAATAATAATAATAATAATAATAATAATAATAATAATAACTTAATAGTAATGCAAAAGTCATTAATAGCAAACGAAAGCATTCAAAGTTCTTACTAGTCACATAGCAAAAGCATGACAGTAAAATGAGATGTCAATACAACCGAAAGATAAAATAGCAGCTGTATCGCAATAAGACAAATACCAGGATCCCAGTTTATAGTTACATTTATACATTTTCATAGTCAATGCATTTTTTAAAACTTTAGAAAAAAGGCATATGTTATTTGTTATATTTACATTTATTAAGCAGCATTAAGGTTTTCACTTTAAAGGAATGTGATACCTGGTAAGTTTGATTATTGTTGTTTCTTGAAAGAAAAAAAAAAGAAATTGAAAGAGAAATAGTTTATTTTAAGCAAATAATTTTTTTTAAAAAAAGATTTACATACAAGTGAGTCACCTTGCAGAATGCAATATTATGCTGTAAGGCAAGGCAAAGGATGAACATGTTTGTACTCTCTTTTGGGAACATGGCGTTACCCTCGCAAGCATTCTGATTAACTGGGTATTATTATTGATACTCTTGTTGCATCGCCACACCGACAAGACCTAGGTAATGAACAAAATACAAATGAAATCCCTCGTTATAGCCCTCGAACGTGCCGATGCGGAGTTCTGCCGATTGCAAACAAAAAAATAGATGGACATTGCGCAGAAAACCTGATAGTTATTAATTGCCCTTGGAATATACATGGGTTTTATGAGGTTTTTCTGTTTGCCAGGAATTAAGTACGTCCAAAATCTATGCATTTTCAGATAATGCAGATCTTAAAGCCTGTGCGTCTTGGGTGACCGAAACACATGGATCGAGTTGCAAATACGCTCAACACAGACCCCTTGAAGAACTATCTGACACATTTAGCATAAAGTTTGTCCATGCAGCAATGGCCTTTCTTCACTGCAAATAGTAGTCAAGCCTCAACTTGTACTGTTAAATTTCTTCGGGAGACCAAATGGCGGTTCTCAAAGTCTCTTGTGGGCCAGGGAATACACCACACCAGTCTATTTGCGACTTTGCATATCCTCTGGACTGGCTGGGATGGATGGCTGGTTTATTATCCGGCGCCTATACGTAAATGCAAGGAAACTACAGCTTCGCGTCCTAGCAGAGACAAACTGGATACCATGCGATATCAACATTTGAGGTGTCAAAAGATGAGCACATCTCTGATGCAGGGTTCCGGCTGACCATAAATAGGATTAAAACATGCCATCAGATGAAAGCCTAAATTCTCTCAGAGTCACACAGACTGCATGCTTCTGTGAAAATGTATGAAGAGGCAAAGTAAAGCTCCCATCCAGCGAATCAAAAGGAACTCTCCGCTGCTTTATTCGTCGAATACTGGCAGGAGATACATAGTAGAATTCAGGCAATTTTATGATAAACCGCCTCAAGATATAACTCTGATTGCGTTGCCTTATGAATTAAACATATTTCTTTTCTAGGATATAAAAATATGTAATTAATTACATCCATTTTCTGTTGTTTCTTTCTTTAACATTTCATCTTGAATGAATTACATGCAAGTATATGTCGCCGTTGCCATATGGGGTCGATTGTCTTTGTCCAAATATGTGCGTCAGCTTCCAGAAATAAAGGAAATTATATTGGCCATAGTTTGTACTATTTAAATGATGTGATTAGCAGATGAACTGGATACAATAAAATGCAACCGTAAATATGCAGGTTATGGGTATTCAAACACACCAGAAGATTCGTGATACGTCATTGTCAGTTTTGCACTGAAGTACATTCAATGCATTTTCTTGAGTGATGTTGTTGCTTAAACTTTCTTTGAGTGGTTACTCTTTAGGCTAATCCATCGTAAACCTATGGCACACCATCATCGCTAGGGAGGTACATTTTGTGCCCTTTAAAGTTGGGCCGTCCTTCATGACTTCGAATTGTTTTGGCTCTGAAAGCTCAGTGCCTATCTTTAGACCATTTACAATAATAGCTGCCTTAGAAGGCATTGCGGTAAACATTATGGGTTTTGTTATATTACGTAAATCCTATAAGTAACGACAAGCAAAGCTGAAAGGTCATCGCTTTTAGAGGCACAAAAATGCTAAACATACAAATCCTAAACCACGAGATTCACAAGAGCCAGCAAAAAGATGGGTCAGCCCTCGATGGTCTCTGTTCTCTCTAGTGATGTTGATTTTAACATGCACGGGGGAGTCCTGTTAGAAAGGTGATGACATTGACTATTTTCTAAGAGGGTGGGTGGGAGACGCTGTGTCCAAAATTATTCTTGTTGAAAGAGTGCGACGTTAGATAAGCAAACCATTGTATAAAAAAATATGATTTAACCTTTGATATTCAGTCTTTCAATCTACTCTATAGCAGGATCAAACAATGAAGAACAAGAAATCAATAAAGCAAGATCAAGTGAAGAAGATAAAACAAATGGGTCACCCAAGGCAAAACAAAAAGCACCAAGGAATACATATAAGGAGCAACAGGAAACATCAATCAGAACACCAAATGAACAAGAAAATTTAGACAGGAAACCCGAGGAACAAAAAGAAACATCAAACAAAACACCCAACAAACAACAAGAAACAACAGCTAGAACACCGAATGTGCAGCAAGTAAAGCCAAGCAGAACGCCCAAGGAACAACAAGAAACATTTATCGGAACATCTCAGGAACAGCAAGAAACCTCAAACAAAACATCCAAGGAGCAACAAGTTAAACCAGTTAAATCATCACATAAACAACAAGAAACACCAAGCATAACACCCAAGGAACAGCTAGAAACGTCATGCAGAACATCCAAGGAGCAACCAATTAAGCCAGTCAGATCATCAAATAATCAGCAAGAAAAGCCAAGCAGAGCACCTAACGAACAGCAAGAAACATCAAACGGAACACCTCAGGAACGACAAGAAATATCAAGCAGAACTCCCAAAGAGCAACCAGTAAAACCAGCCAGAACACTACATAAACAACAAGAAACGCCAAGCATAACACCCAAGGAACAGCAAGAAACGCCAAGCATAACACAACAGCACGAAATGCCAAACGGAACTCATCATGAGCAGCAAAAAACATCAAGTAGAATATCCAAGGAACAGCAAGATAAGTCAGTCAGAACAGCGAATAAACAACAAGAAATACCAAGTAGAGCACACACAGAGCAAAAAGAACAATCAATCGGAACACCTCAGGAAAAACCAGAAACAGCAAGCAGAACATCCAAGGAGCAACAAGAGAAACCAGTTAGAACAACAAATAAACAAGAAATGCCGAGTACAACACCCAAGGAGAAACAAGAAACACCAGCCATAACACCAAATAAACACAAAGAAACTTCAGACAAAACACCCCAGGAACAGCAAGAAACATCAAGCAAAACACACAATGAGCAGCATGATAAACCAGTTATAACACCAAATAAGCAACAAGATACTCAAAGCAGAACACCAAAGGAACAGCAAGAAACACCAATCGAAGCATCTCAGGAACAAAAAGAAGCAATAAGTAGAACATCCAAGAAGCAGCAAGATAAACCAGTCATAGCACCAAATAAACAACAAGAAACACTTAAAAGATCACTCAGTGAAAGACAAGAAATATTAGTTAAATCATCCATTGTACAGCAAGATACACGGACAAAAGCACCAAATCAGCAACAAGGAATAACAATAAAAACAGACAAGGATGAACAAGACAAGCTTTGCAGAAAACCAAAGGAGCAAAATGAAACCCGAAGCATGGCGCCGAATGAACAACAAGAAATATCACGCAGAACACTAAATAAGCAACAAGAAACATCTGGCTTAACACCCAATAAGCAAAAGGAATTAATCAGAGTAAAGTCAACTCATGTCTAGGCAGAGTTGGAGCTCACAGTCTGCATGATGCAACTACTAAACATGGAATACACTATGGAATAACTGTATGAATAAAAAGATAATATCAAACAGAAAAAAATTCAATTCTTTGCAAGAAGGTAGTTCTCATCTTGCACACTTCATTTGAAATAATCTTGAATCAACCAGGTTGAATAACACTAGACCTGAAGATCACTACATGCTAAATACTTATTATTAAGCATTTAGTGAACTTGTGTCTGCGTTGTATGTCAGCCAATTAAAAATACTTTGCTTATAAAACACGTTTTTATTGGCTGATACAGAGCAGTCTGAAAGTTGTATTTTTTCTATCTGTATGCCTGTGAACATTTCAAACATATAATTCGAAGCATGTTCTCATCGAGCTTGTAAATGTTTCCTTTTAACAAAAATGCTTCCGTAAAGAATGTTCTATCATAAAAATACTTTAATATAAACTTAGAAATTTATTCTATATTGTCATACATTGCTTTTGACAGTTTTGAGTCTAACTACTCATTTATTCCTTGAAGCAGTTAGGAACTTTAATTATTATCACGATTGTTATATTTAATCTCTTTCCCTGCATATAAGCACATATTATCAGTTTCAGACATTGTCAATTTAATTAGCTTTCTATACGTTGATTAATAAAATATAGACGTCAATTTCCTAAATGTCAAGCAAAACATCGAGAGAACCTGTAGCAGTTGTGTGTTTTCACTGTCTGTGTGAGTTATAAATTTTGGAACTTCTGGCTTTCCAGCTTATACCACATTCTAAATATCTAGCTTAATAATTTAGATTTTCTAGAGCAAAACCGATGTTTTGAGAAGCATGAAACTTTCTATCTTTTATTTTACGGATTATTGGGGATTAAAATGATAATTAAGTGAGATAATTAAAATGATAATTAAGTGAGATAATTAAAATGATAATTGAGATAATTAAAATGATAATTAAGTGAGATGATTAAAATGATAATTAAGTGAGTTTTTTTAATATTGAATGGATTGAACATTGTAGAGAGTATGCATAGTTTTAATAACTTTTAACACAAGACAATATGTTATTAGGGACCCCGAGTGGCCAAGTGGTCTAAAGCGCTGTCCGTTACGGATCACTGCCATCTCGCCTCTGTCTGCGTGGGTTAGAGTCTAGGATTCGGCGAATGTGGATATGTGAGAAAGCCTGCCAGTAGTTTTTCGTGGGTCGGTGGTTTTTTTCCGGGATTTCCCGGTTTCTTCCTCCACCATTAATACTGGCCGTCATGTATAGCTTATCGTGTGCTGAAAATGGCGTTAAGCCCAACAACATCATCAACAACAACAACATTATGTTATTACACACTTTGGATAAGAAATAATTGTAACCCATTTTGATTCATGACACAGATTCATCTAAAGTACATCCACACTGCAATCGAAACAAGATATGATTTGTAACAAAAGTATATACTCTATATATTAGGTCAACATCTCCATGCCACTATGTATAAATATTACAAATATAATCTCAACAGGTATTCAGACGAGCATAACAGAACTATTCATGGACAGATGCAAGGATATATTGATTTCTTAATATGCCTGCTTTTCCAAGGACATACTGACAAACTGATTCTTAAATATGCCTGCCTTTTGGATGGAGATGCTGACAAACTGGTTACTAAATTTGCCTGCCTTTTCAATGACATAATGACAAACTGATGTCTAAATATGCCTGCCTTTTCAAGGATATATTGACAAACTGATTCCTTAATGTGTCCTTTTTCAAGGACATACTGACAAAATGATTCCTAAATATACTTGCTTTTTCAAATGTATATTGACAAACTGATTCCCTTATACGCCTGCCTTTTCAAGGACATACTGACAAAGTGATTCCTAAATATAATTACTTTTCAAGGATATGCTGACAAACTGATGCCTGCCTGTTTGAGTAGGATATCGATGATTGGTTTGCCTTGCCCACGTGTCACATGTATTTAGTACCATTTTTTAGTACGCGCATTTGCATTTTTGAATTAATATCCAGGTTCGTAAAACTATAATTTAAACCTCTTGGACAAGTTTTGTAGATATATCAAAATGTGGTGATGTACTTGTTGACATAGTGAAGCGCTACTTAATAATTGAATAAAGTTTCATAGATAATTTATTATATAGACATGGTTTGGCAGGTTCTAATTTAGAAATAAATTTTACCTATCAGGTATAAATTTCTAATCTTGGCTGTTTGTACAATGGGAGGAAGGCGAGTGAGGACAGTAAAGCCTATATTCCTGCTGGACAATAGATATGGTCAAATATGAGAGACAATTGCTAATAACGACGCCAGTATCACAGTGACAGCCTTAGTCACTGCATAAAGTTCAAACAGTTTTGCCTGAGAGAAGCTGTAAAGGAATTCTCTCATAATTTGCGTTTATACCTTTATGACGTCACTGACAGAATGTACTTCATAAATGGATACCGTTCTGTTACTGAATATTACAGCATGCTGCCTGAATTCATACTGAACGTACTTCATAAATGGATACCGTTCTGTTACTGAATATTACAGCATGCTGCCTGAATTCATACTGAACGTACTTCATAAATGGATACCGTTCTGTTACTGAATATTACAGCATGCTGCCTGAATTCCTACTGAACGTACTTCATAAATGGATACCGTTCTGTTACTGAATATTACAGCATGCTGCCTGAATTCTTTCTGAACGTACTTCATAAATGGATACCGTTCTGTTACTGATAATTACAGCATGCTGCCTGAATTCCTAATGAACGTACTTCATAAATGGATACCGTTCTGTTACTGAATATTACAGCATGCTGCCTGAATTTCTACTGAACGTACTTCATAAATGGATACCGTTCTGTTACTGAATATTACAGCAAGCTGCCTGAATTTCTACTGAACGTACTTCATAAATGGATACCGTTCTGTTACTGAATATTACAGCATGCTGCCTGAATTCCTTCTGAACGTACTTCATAAATGAATACCGTTCTGTTACTGAATATTATAACAAACTGCTTGAATTCCTACTGAACGTACTTCATAAATGGATACCGTTCTTTTACTGAATATTACAGCATGCTGCTTGAATTCCTACTGAACGCACTTTATAAATGGATACGGTTCATTTACCGAATATTACACCAGGCAGCGAGGAGAGAAATTTATAAGTTTTTGACTTTTGTTTCAATTTCTTTTCAAAATTACAAAGACATATCATTAACTAGCATGTTGTAATGAGCAGTTAAGCTTTTGATATAACGTTGGTAAATGTATCTAACTGTATAGCCATAAGGATTCTCAAATAAATAATAACTCTGTTCAGCAAAAATAAATACTAAATAACAAAGATGATTCTTGCTCTAACAGCGACACTGACGTTAGCAGAATTGACAAAAAAAGATGTTCGCTCAAATATCGATAAAGACGTTGGAACAAATTAAAAAATATATATTCGTTCAAATATCGATAATGACATTAGCTCAAATAGCCACATTGTTGTATTTCTGGTCTTATAGCAATGATGGTGGTTTTATAATCGAATAATCTTACAATTATGTAACCCAAACGTGGAGATAACCCGTGGAGTCCAGATGACAAACACGTGGCATATTCAGTCCCACCACTGTCCAATGGTCAAGGAGTCACCACGAATGACCCACCCCTCCCAGCATGCCAACTGATCCCTTGGACCATGCAGGCCCGTTGGTCCCGGAACATTGGTTCCTGAACATGAGATAACCACAATATTCTTCCGAACCAACGTCACCACCCACAGTAACACACTAGGTACTTATCAAGTCACAAAGAACCACCACTCGACATCCAAACCAGTATCACTGCTAGGAATCACAGTACTAATTCAGTTCCCATAGTAAACCTATGCAAACACCACAGTAAAAAGTCAATAACTTAAGATTTCGGAGTGCTCATGACCAAATTATATTTATCAGTATAGATTAAACCTGGAAGTCAGCTTCTATGCAGAGGAAAGTATATGAACCGCGGCATTTTCTGGAGCAACATTTTTTTGAAACACGTGCTTTCAATTCCGCACCAAAGAGTCAGGTGCTAATTTTAGTAATGAGTGTTCCAAACTCAAGACTATTAAAGAACTGAAATTACATTAATAAAACGATGTCTCTATTTTAATCACGTTTAATTAGGATAAGGACTCAAAAGTTTCTTTTCCTAAAACATAACTTACATTATTAACCAAGCCTGGTCAGCCAAACCCTTATACACGCTATTTAAAGTTCACCCATTTCTAGGCTGGTTCCCATTTTTCAATGCAATTAGTACCGTGTGTCCTGCTAAGAACACCCCTCCAACACAGTTCCACAGCTGACAACCAAGAGCTCTATAGTAACTTAACATACACATCTAATACGGCCAGTCACTCGATAGCTCTCACAAGAGCTCCATCACATCACATAACAGACACATCTCGGTAACAAAGACGGACAGCATCAATAGCTCTGCAGCTGCCACACTGTCCAACACGGGCAGTTCGAACAGAATGAGTAGACCCAACAAACACATCGTCACTGTTCAGTCAAACGATGGATGTCCCCAACACAAGAGTATAACAGCTCTACAGCTGAAGCTATTGCGCCGTAAAGTGGACGCTTACTGACAAGACTTACCGTAATGTAATGCCTAATTACCATGAGTTTACATGTACATTGGCTATGTTGCAATACACGGCATGTACGCTCATGTTATATCGGTTTTCCCATCTTAAGCAATTCGCTAGTGCAGCATGGAATGAACCAAACTCGCTACATAGAAATAATGTACAATATATTTATTTATATATAACAAACACCCTCAGGTAACGCTGTATACAAAAAGGAAACATCGAGCAGTTTTTATTCCTAATACACATAAACAATCAAATGTACACAATTCCGTGACATCCATGAAGCCTATAAACCATCCAAATATAAGATTTTCTTATCCCATCACTATTCAAACATAGCAAAGGACCATTAACAATATGTACCTGATGTCATGTCACACTTTAATATGAAGATAATGTGAGATCTAACTGAGCATATAAAATATACCTTGATGTTGTTCGGCATCTTTTAAAGGTCTAAATTGCGGGTTATTTAAATATAATTTTCAGCAAGGCAAGATATATTTTAACCAGAACAAGCGCATGATTCGAGAAGTTAAAGATATTAGGTGTAGAATTTTAACTGTTTATAGATTAGGATATATTGGTGACCACAAAACATGGAATTCATAGCGAAATTAGTATGATATCACCTAAGGACTATGATATACGATATAAACCATATAGTTAACATTAAAGATGAAGGTTTACTTACGATCCGAAGATGCATGGTAGATTCAAGGTGTCCATACCTGCTGTTTAGTGTAGCAGTCGAGGGTTTGTATGTGCAGTGTAGTCACACTGTTAGGATCTTTATTCTAGTTTGAGGTATGATTGCAAGACAGAAGTGCCGAGTTAAATTAACGTCTGGCATGTTGTTAGATTTAGGGCTGCATCCAATGTAAGAGACGAATAGCATTCGGTGTATTTAGAGACCATTTGGTAACATATCGAGCTTGTCCAGATCCTTTTGCAATTGTATGGTAGAGAATCGACCTACGTAACTAAGAAGAAAGCAATGTAATTGGTCTGTACAAACCGTCGTCATTACAATATTTTCGTTATCATCATTGACCTCATTGATGATTCACCTTCACCATAATTATCATCATTGTCGACGAGTAAATTATGTGGTGTACATATTCTTTCCAGGATAATCTTGCCTAAATACTTTCAACATATATATTTTTATCTGACATTATGCCTAAGACCTTATTTATGAAAAATAAAGGTTCATAGGAAGGCTAAAAACAAATAACGTTAAACTGAAGCTTCTAATAGAGACTATTTCCATACTGTTGAAAACGGATAATAAATCGTGTGGTTTAGCTCATTTTTGTTATCCCATTGTTGATATATTTTTTTTTTGAAGAATTTTATGCGACTCGTTTACTTGCCGAATCACTGAATTTTTTTGTTGTTCATCCTTCCTGCTGCTATAATTAACCAAAGATTGAATCCAGACCTATACGATATCTGGATCGTGGGTAATGTAGACTTGTTGTTATAAATCCAAACGGAACAGCTTGTGCTTTTGAAAAGAAGTTTTTAAATTTGATCATGTCCATATTCCCTGAACACCAGGTATAATAAATATTCTGTAAAGTATAATTATCTACTTCATTAAACACAACCAAAATATTAGTTATCTCTGATCACCTTATGTATTTGTGTATATCGTTGTGTGACATAAATCACATCAGTATTTGTATGTCTACCTCTGGAAAATATTCTAGCTGGATTTGATTGTTTGTCCAGCATCACATCATCATATAATACGAGATTATTAATGAATCCATCCAGGTCATCTACAGATTGGGCTTCATCAATATCGTGATAAAATCAACAAAATTCTTGCCGTCTTCATTAAATAATTTTGCATTTCCATTAAAATCTTTAAGTACCTCATAACATCTTTTATCATCTGCAGATGGTGCCACTAAATATAATTTGCCCACTTCATCCACCACATTATCAGATTAAGTAATAATTGTGTTTTACAAGATCTAGATGGGCCTATTATTATCATTCTAATAAAATTTGGTGGTGCTGGATGGTGTCTTACTGGTTCTTGTTTTCGTGTGGCCGAGAAGTCAATTATATCCATATAATAAATAATATGAATTTATATTGTGATCGATGTCACCACTGGATTAACAACAATAACAGCAACAAAATCAAAGACGTGCAATTACAGGCAAAAGTGTAAAATGTGGCACACAAAAACATAAATTTATTTCATCGACAAAGACAGGTGTAGATGTTGCTTGCTTTATTAGAGAAATTGCCAGGAGGTTCATGGGCTAAATACGCAGGTGAGAAACACTTTCATGGATATAATTAATGTAGTCATGGAACTCGATTTTATATCCGACTTGATGATGAAGATCCACTGTGCGTCCGTCTTGCCTACGTCGGTAGGAAACCCCATGCCATTTACACCGTAGGCAAACGCGTCCACTGTGCGTCCGCCTTTCCTAAGTCGGGAGGAAAACCCATGCCATTTACACCGTAGGCAAACGCGTCCACTGTGCGTCCGTCTTGCCTACGTCGGGAGGAAACCCCATGCCATTTACACCGTAGGCAAACGCGTCCACTATGTGTCCGCCTTGCCTACGTCGTGAGGAAAGCCCATGCCATTCACAATGTAGGCAAATCCTTTCACTGTGCACTTCTTGTGGGTTACGGTATTCGTATGCGTAAGTTTTGAGACTGCCACTGGCAAAATTTAGAATCTTGTCCTCGGTATGTTTGTCTGTCCAGGCTCCTTAATAGTCTCCTTCGATTTAAGTTGCTGTTGACCCAAACAACTGGTGTAGATGCAACTATCCGTGTCAAAATACAATACAGGATCTCCTAACAGTTCTAAAACTTCGTATATTTTTAGCGAGCATAGGCTGTCACGAAATCCACAATGATAACATTTCCAAATTCGTTGGCTTCTACAAAGTCCAGTTATTTTTCGTAATTGACTAAGAGCAAGTCCTCAGGAAGCACGTCCACGTGCTTCATATATTTGGTTTTGTCGTGAATCATCTGTAAGTAGCGGGAAGGTTCTGCAAATACTCCGTTTTGAGTAAACACGGTCGTTGTGCAATTTTGCCCCTCAAACAATTTAACATCACTTTGGCAAACTATCACCTTCCTTCGTTTCTTTTTTAATGTGTTCTAAAGTGATGCCTTCCTGCTCCCAATATTTTTCTTTAACTTTCTTTTGGCATTCGGGAGTGAGACACAGAAAGGATACTTACTGGCTTATTGTTTCAGTTTGAAAATGGCATTCACGTAGTTGGAGAAAATGCCTTTATGAGTCTCGTTGCCCTTGTGGTATTTTCTGTCTTGAGAAAGCGATAAATTGCATACACTTCTAACAGTTGGTATACCAAGTCCAGAGCTTTAAACATTTCCACGCCAACCCACGTTCCCGTCAAGGCGCGTTCTTCCTGAGTGTGCTGACAATGGTGGTCTTGGTTGTACGTCTCAGCACAAGTATTACACAAAGGAAAAATCAGTTTCCCTTGGCAATGATGTAGTAACACGGAATTGAAGGGGGAGGCTAGTCTTTACACTTGATCAATCCTTCGTATTGTTTAATATTATCCACGTCGATGTGTTCGGTCAGCAATTGTGGGTGCCCTGCGGGAAAGTGGCATTATTTGTACACGTACGGATACAGTGAACACACGTCCAAGTATTTGATTTCTTCTCCTTTCTCCTCGTCAGCGTGGTACATCAAACAATTGGCTTTCGTCCGTCCTCCATACAAACTGTCCCGTGGGTTCAGGGGGTCCACCAGCTTGTAACTTTCCACGATGCGCTTAAATTCGGAATCGGTTTTTAATCGCTTATCGTACTCGTGTTCCCTTATTTCTATCACTTGGCATCTTTGCTCTTTTAACTTCAAACTACGTTGACAAGTATTTTAATAATTACTTGTTCGTTCCTATATTTGTTGCAATCTAAAGGTTTGGTTAAAAATTTTGCGACTTTACCGATGTGCTGATCCTATGTATCCGACTCTACAATTGGTTTCATTGTTCCTAAATTGAATATATTTATGTTATCATTATAAAAATTTAGCTGAGATCTTAGACTTTACAACAGTATAAAAATTAAAAAATTGCCTAGGTGTTTTAATAATTTTATGTTCGTTTTTATCTCCAGTTCAGATTCATAAATACAGACAGATGTTCATGACGTCATGTTCAGTTTCAGAAGTATACTTAGACCCTAATGATTTCCAGTTATGTTTAATTATTACAAACATATATGAATGGCTTCCAATTCGTTTTCTTTAAGTACAATTAGGCATTAATGACTTTCATTTCAGTTTCCAAGTACATATAAATGCTCATAACCTAAAACTCAGTTACATAAGTACATTTAGACGTTCATGACCTAAAGTTCAGTTTCACAAGTACATGTAGACATTTATGAACTTGAGTTCAGTTATAGAAATCTTGGATTGACTAAAAAAAACCTCATTGGCCAGTGACTCTCGTTACAATCCTCAGCTTTTAATTTCACTCTGTGAAGGCAATAATCTCACCCACTGTAAGCAAAACGAGCACGACATTATTTAATGAAGATGGCAACTGTAAAAAAGAAGGCCTCTCATGATGGACTTCATATCAAGGAGACTGATGTGGAGACCTGTGTCCTCCAGATCCCACTTGTCAACAACTGTGTTAAAGACCGGTTGTTGACAGTGTCAGAGACCGGTTGTTGACTGTGTCAAAGACCGGTTGTTGACAGTGTCAAAAATGGATTTCTCATCTACAGGTGCTTGCATCTGTACACACAGCCATATACAGGAATACTGTTCAAGAGATATTCCTGTCGTGAGCCAAGGTTAGTTTCATGACTGGTCCATGAATGACAATATCTTACTCATTATTACTATTCCTGTAATCGATTATCATTGGAGAGGGACACGTTTGAGATGTCAAGATCATCTGCAAAAGGCACATATAGATCTGCTACTGCATAAAACAATCTGATGAGTTGGAAATGGATTCTGCGAGACATCACTTCGAACACCCTAAGGTGGGAAAGACATACTAGGTTGAGGTAGGTGAGTAAATCTATATCCAGGTGAATGAACTGACGGAATGAACAAAGCTGGAACTTCACAACGGATCAGAAATGATACAGGAATACTGTTCTAGGGATATTCAAATTCATTTTTCCAATTAAAAAAGGGAAGTGAGATTATTCTTTCTTTTAACTAGAATGGAAAATATATTTTTCCAATACAATGCAGTAGTTTCAAAAAGTCACATGGACTTGTGTTCAAGCAGTGAGAATGCGCAAAACTGGTAATAATTTCCTTGGTATGTAAACCATATGAATTTGCATATGGATTGCTGAACTGGAAGGCTCACAAGGGTAAAACAAATTAACGTAATTATTTTCAGAATAATAATAATGTATAGCACTCGTATAAATATCCTTAACCCTAAAATAATTTTTTTTTGTTAAAATAAAATCCTCAATGGATGATATGAAATAAAGCACAAAGTTCAAATCGATATTCAGGGGGTGAAAGTGAACAAAATTGTCAGTTCACGAACAAACGCTTAAAAAATGTACCATTTGTAGGTGGTAAGGGAGGTAATCAAAACAAGTTATTGCCCATTGTCTATATTTTCATTGGTTTTAAGGGGTGGATGGATTTGGAAAGTAGTATGACTTATATTTATAAATATAATTTAATTGGAAAAATGAATTTGAATGAAAACCATCTTATTTGAACAATATATATTTTAATTATCACAATACAATAATTCTAGTCAATTATTGGATTTTTCTATCTTTAACATCATGCAATTTTTTCTTAGAATGTACGAGGTACCTTTATGGACAGTAGGGAAGGCTTAGAGCTTTAAACTTTTACACACACGTGCCGCAAAAACTATTTCTATAGTGGTTTAAAATGCTTAATGTCATTTAATATCAACCTTGGAAATGGTCACATTTAGGGCATACTTTTTGAAGCCCAATAGCTAATATTACTGAAAATAAATCAAAGTTTCTGTTATAGCACTGTATACAATTAACCAAATATATACATCAAATGAGCTTTGTCTTTCTACGTTCTACTACTGTATACAGTCACACCATATATGTAGGTTAAATAAGCTTTTAATTTCTATGTTCTAGTATTGTACACAATTACAACAGAAATATAGGTCAAACGAAATTTGAGTTTCTGTGTTCTAATACTGTATACAATTATACCAAAAATGTGGGTCAAATGAACTTGAGTTTATATGGTCTAGTACTGTGAAAATAATAAAATGCAATCACCTATTTAAAACTCCGTGTACCAAAGTGCTATATTATCATGGCAGTGCAATCAATTTTAGAATTTATTTAAACATGATCATGGTTTTAGCTGAAGGTAGTTGTAACTGTTTTATTAAGTCATACATCATTTAGAAGAGGAAAATTATTCTCAAGTTGATATATAAGTTCACAAATCATTTGCCTGTTTGGAACCAAATATAATCAAAAGTGATATGCAAATAAAATATCCAAAATGAGTCTATAACAGTTTTTTTTACATATTTATTATTTCATCATACTCTTAAAAAATGCACAAAAATGTAATCTTTAAGGCCATTGTTAGATACCAAATTAGAAAATAGTATAGATAAATGAGTAATAGTTTCAATAATGCTATAGATACATCTACATGAAATTTGTACTAACTTTCCAAATTTATGAATCTTAGTACAATTTAATTTACCAGCTGGAAACAAAGCTTATTGTGTAATCAAGTGAAGTCCAGGTCAGAAATTAATTGCACTATACATGCAATATGGATGTACAAATTATTTACATAATTAGCTATTCATTACACTTTAGACTACACTTTGGTCACGATTATTTCCAAAAGGCGTTATTCATTACACGATTGACAACACTCTCATTAGGAATTATTTGTTACACTTCGGACTACACTCTCATCATTATTTACATTAGGAATTATATGTTACACGTTGGACTACACTCTCATCATTTACATTAGGAATTATATGTTACACTTTGGACTACACTCTCATCATTTACATTAGGAATTATATGTTACACTTTGGACTACACTCTCATCATTTTCATTAGGAATTATATGTTACACTTTGGACTACACTCTCATCATTTTCATTAGGAATTATATGTTACACTTTGGACTACACTCTCATCATTTACATTAGGAATTATATGTTACACTTTGGACTACACTCTCATCATTTTCATTAGGAATTATATGTTACACTTTGGACTACACTCTCATCATTTTCATTAGGAATTATATGTTACACTTTGGACTACACTCTCATCATTTACATTAGGAATTATATGTTACACTTTGGACTACACTCTCATCATTTTCATTAGGAATTATATGTTACACTTTGGACTACACTCACATCATGATTACAATAAAACATTTCATTAAGAAGTCAGATGTTTCTCAAGTGTAATTTATGATGCGAGGGACTCCACAAAATCCAAACGAAACCAACAACCTAAAAGTAATTTATGAGGCGAGGGACTCCAGAATCCAAACGAAACCAACAACCTAAAAGTAATTTATGAGGCGAGGGACTCCAGAATCCAAACGAAACCAACAACCTAGGTGTAATTTATGTGGCGAGGGGCTCCACAGAATCCAAACGAAACCAAGAACATAGGTGTAATTTATGAGGCGAGGGACTCCACAGAATTCAAACGAAACCAACAACCTAGATGTCATTTATGAGGCGAGGGACTCCACAGAATCCAAACGAAACCAACAACCTAGATGTCATTTATGAGGCGAGGGACTCCACAGAATCCAAACGAAACCAACAACCTAGGTGAGGAAACTATAATATATATATATATATATATATATATATATATATATATATATATATATATATATATATATATATATATATATATATATATATATATATTCATATTCATATATTCATTCATTCTTGATATTTGAATTAATGTTCCTTTTGGTTTAAGTGTTGTCTTGCTCCTGAGATTCTCCATCTGCTTGCCAAATACTAAATTATTCACGAACTTGAAAAAGTCCTTTCCAGAATTATTAGTAGCTTTTGCCTCAAAATAATGTTGAGCTATATGCACGTTTGAAACCAAGATGCTGATCAAATCTGACAACTCTGCATAATTTTCAATTTGCTTGAAACCAAGATGCTGATAAAACTTGACAACACTGTCTCTTCTTCAATTCGTGACTCGGTTACAGGTAACGTTTTAGGCTTTTGCAGTGGTAAGATATTTAACTTTGACTATCAAGGTACAAAATGTTTTGATAGGTACATTTGGTTGAGTAATTTTGTAAACATTTATGAATTTGTTTCCGATAGTAGGTAACTCCCTTGCGTCGATACAAAATAATCAGGAATTAGTGGGTATAGTCCTTTACGTGGTCGTGTAGATGAGTTGGCATCTTCAAGTCAACTTTTAAATTCAGACTCTGACATTACTACCAAGTATGTTTAGCAGGTTTTTCTCCTATTTGTTAATCACTCGCCAATCATCTGTCAAAAGTTCAAGTTCTGCACTTGATTGATTTTTTTTTTCAAACTGGCATCATCAACTGAACCAGGAACACTGTAACAGTCAAGTGTGAAATTGCTATGCATTTCGGAACTCCTCGAATATGTCACATCAATATATCTTTCTTGATGTATTAGTCGTGAAGTGTGTTCAGTTGGGATCGTGACGTCATATTATGAACATATTCGTAATTGTCATCTGATATCCTCAAGTCACTCAGACTGAAACAAAGCTTTTATATTCATGGTATAGATTGTTCAAAGTAATCCATAAAATCAATAATTATTTCTGAACAAAATGAAGATATCATTGTACCATAATGTCTAAATATTTCTGGAAATGTGTCATCATTTAAATTGTAGCCATATGCTGGGGAGATTGTCCCATGAACCAAATCTTATAGTTGTTTTATCTAACCCCATGAATACTATAAAATATTTGCTGATGAACGATCTGAATTTCTCATCGATATTGGGTATGATTTTTACCTCATTAAATGGCTCTTTATTCCCAAGCGTCTATATGAACATGTAACATCACGGCCTGACAAATTATGAAGGGGTAATGTATTTATTTTGTCGTCTGCAATTCACATTACATTCTTTTTAAGCAGGCCTTTATAACTGACTGTTACATTCGCAGTTGCAAACTTTCTATTAATATTTCTCGCTCACAGATATGACAAATAATCACAGAGTTAAAATGTTCTTTATCCTCGTCTGTGAATATCATTAATTTAGCATTTTTCAGATAGGTGTATACTAGTTTCACTATCTTACCCAGCAAGTTATAAGCAATAAATATCCATCTAACCCACTGGTCTGTAATACTTGTGAATCGATCTGACACACATAAGAAACCTAATGGGATCTGCTTACACGTTTACATTGTCCAGGATGCTCTTTGATTTGTAGCATCATTACAACTTTGTTGTGAGTGGGGTGCACATGACAAAGCGTACGTTATGTTGATACTTTCAAAATTGCAATAAACGACATCATTTGATATGATACTGTTTAAATCTGGCAAGTAAAGACATAATATCTATCGAGTTGTCTACGATGTAATATTTTAGGCGAACTGAAACCGGAAGCATCTTGTTTTACGTATGTAGTTTTTCCGGCGAAATTTGCTCACTCACCATGACACCAATTTTGATCTTTAATGTCAACGTGATGGCGTTTCTCCATTCCATAAAACAGAAATCAGTATGTCATTTGGTTTATTTTATTTCTTTTCATGTCATTGACCACCACCACCACCACCATCATCATCATCAACCCCCTAACCCAAGAGGTCGTTCGGGCACCACAGTTGACTTTACAACCAATTCTTTACATCATTGCCAGTTCTATACTGCCCTTTGGGAATCTCCAAATCCCATGCCTGTCCACTCCTTAATGTTGTCTTCCCACCTCTTTTTTTTGTCTGCCTCTTCTTCTGCACACTCGCACGTGCCTTGCAAGATTTATTTTGCCAGTCCAGATGATCTTGAGACATGACCGCACCACTTCAGTTGGCGCTTTTTTTACAGTGGTCAAGAGGTCTTCATAGGTTATGAGGGCTCGTTGTATCCAACCAAACTGTATTTTGATGGTGTATGAGGATTTTATGAGGTAGTATTTAACGATAAAGTCGCGTGCATCTTTGCATCTAAGACAGATTCATTGGAGTAAAAGAGAAACACATATAACCAATCAAAATTACATGGCATGCAGCAGTGGATAGACAAATCTTCCCCAAGAAATAGGACTCAACTCCATGGTAGAGTTAGTTTTGTGGAAATGGTAAAAAAAACCACTTGTGTATGGGCATTTATTATAAGGAGCAACAGTAAATAATAATTTACACAAATCCTTTAAAATTAATGGGCAGTAGTTATGCCAGAATAAATCAATGTGCAGTAAATGTAAAAAAGGAGTCTGACCACTATTTATCTATCATGACACAGATTGGGCAGAAAATCAGGTCATAAACTTGACAGGCTTACACGCATGATTACGACTGCCAAGAACCCCGCCCCTTAACCATGGAGATGAAGCCCAGTAAGTGCCACAGCAGCCGATGTGACATGTATAATAAAGTGAATACCCCAACATATTTATAAAAATACAGTTCCGATTACAGGCAAAATAAGAAAGAAATAAATTAGGGAGGGAAAATAGATCAGTTAGATGGACAAGCATTTAAACAGAAATAGCTGCATTGGAAAGAATAATTTAATATAAAGAAATATAACTGCTGGAGAAAATCTGTGTCTCTGCAAAGAACTGGTAGTAAAAACTGGATTGAAGATCTGCGATGCACGAAGTCACATCAGAGCTACAAGGACGACGTCGAGGAAGGGCTCGGCCGAAAAGCGTGGTATCCTCCATCAAGAACCAAGCAGCCTTAAACTGTCCTGTGTAGTACAACTCCTGCCAGTCGCCTACGACAATCTGGAAGAGGTAAGCTATAAACGCTGCGAAACAAACAAATTTGGGTAAATCGTACAACAATAAGAATCTGAAAATTAGTTGTTGTTGTTGTTGTAGTAGGAATTAACGCCATTTTTCAGCACAAGATACGATATATATGGCGGCAAACTCGAACGCACGCAGATAGAGGTTTGACTGTAAATCAGTACCTATTTACAAATACAAACTCAACATATATGAGGTCGTTAAGCCTACTGCCTAAGACAGCTGAAGTGTACTGACGGTTTGTTGAGTAGAACACAACAACGTATGTATATAAAGTGAACTTCTAGAAGAAATAGTTGACTGCCTAAGACATTTCAAGTGTTCTGATGGTTGGGCGAATATAGCGGGTGCCAGATGGGCATTCACGAACATATAAGCAGACTGACCGCCAAACACAGTACAATTCTGCGTAAGCACTTAATGGTTTGAAACAAGACACACGAATATAACGAGTACATGCATAAGACCTCCACCTGCCCATAGCATTAATCTGGAATTCTTAAAGACCATATTGGTTAGCGGTTGTGGCAGCGCCAATGAAATCAACATCATGTTGGAGCACCGTACAGAAATCATTGCCCTTGATAGGTCTAATTCCGTCAAAGGTAAATAAAGATCTACCGGCATAGCATCTTAAGCCGATGTGACGCCGCATATGTCTTACTGTTCACACATTTTATGATGGTTGTTTTTAACAATTTGCAGATGGCGGAGGGGGCACCAAAATACTGCCTTTGCAACTGTGTATGGATGAAATAACATTATCGCTACCAACACTCAAATGCTGCATCTGAAAATCAACGGATTTGTGTTAATGCATATGTCATCTCGCCTACTCCTAGAACGCAATGGAAAACAATGACCTAATAAGGTTTTTATCGTACGTACTATCAACAATATGATCAATTGCCAGGAGTAGTTATTTTAAAATGGAAGGTGTAATGGGCAATTGAACCTCTGTCTGATTTGTTAGACGCCGCGCACCAAAGACCATTGTTGTGATGAGGAAGTGTTTGTCGTTTCAGCCCAACATTGCAGCTGGTCAAAGTCTGAAAGACCGGCAAGGTATGTGTTAGAAGTGTTTCCACCCTTACCGGACTGAAACTGGAATACAATGAAAGCAATCAACTCCTCTAGTGAAAAAAAACTGTGTTCAAATTTATTCTGAGACCAGTAGAAGGCTTTAACTGAATTGCTGTAACTGACCTTGGTGCTAGAGGCAAGAGCAGCATCGATCAGTTTTGCAGCTATTAGAATGAAAAGTGGGTGCAGTGAGTTCGGATTCCATTCTAGTCCCAACTGATTGAACTTTGTGATCTGAAAACGGGATAGGAGATCTCTTAATTTATTGTTTTAATAACGACGTACACGACGCACGAAAGAAACATATTTTGAAGTGGAATTATTTAATATGTGAGCCTCTGCCTCGTTATCGGACAGGAAAACCACGCATCTGATTCGCAATGTATACCCCATAAAGTTCCTTCATGGTTATATTATATTACATTTTCGTGTCCCATGTTCTAAACAAAACCCACCTGCCACTAAACACCACCCCATAGTTATTAAGATAACCAGAAGCTTCAGTAAAGATACGTTATTCAGATGATGTACATCTATCGTCGAAAAAGAAGTCACGGTCATTGAAATGGACAATAAACAGTTACCAAGGTTTAAGATTACAGTGGGATTCTTTGGTAAAACGAATGTCATGGTGAGGTTTTCTCACGTTACGTGTGACATCGATGAGATGGCGTAGGAAAACTCGTCCCGAGAAAGCCAAAACGAAAGTTGCGCAGCCTTGCTGCTACGACAGATTCGTTGACCTCAAAGAAACATATCCATATTTTTCACATTTATGCAAGCCTTTTCATTTTTTCACCCATTCAGGTAAATATTTTATATACCGATCAATTTTCTACCCGAGAATGAGTCCTAATTTTACCCTCAAATCCCAAAGTAGGAAAACAATACTCTCATTTTATAATAACGCATTACCATGCTCTCAAACAGAACTACTTGTTAAATACTGCTGTAAATAACTGTCAGAATAATGTTGTCATTCCAAACGGAGCCTCTCAGTGTCCCGCCAGAAACATTTCAGACGCTGTCAGTCGGGCCTCGGATAGAAACTTTAATACTTGTTCAGTTAGCGATACCTTCAGTGGTAGAAAATCTTAACAACTGCACAATGGCTGTAAATTAAATGCGCCGAGGAACTCGTGCAAATAATAGTGATATTAGTGAAAATTATTGACAGCTATTATACACACTTCGTGCATAAAACTAATATTCATGCGCATATCAGCAGTTTAAAAAAATGAAAATCGGTTGGTCAATTACGATAAACTTTGCGTCAGAAAGATTGAATTTTAAGTATTTTTTTTAATTTCGTTTTGGGATTTTATCTGAAAATTGATACGTATACAAAAAAAAATATCATCATCATGGCAATTCGATCTTGATTGCTATATCACGTCTTATTGATATCATCAAATAAACCGAAGCATGACTCGACGCTTCCCAAATTTTTATGCTAACCACTCGACTTGATCTAGCAATTACGATCGTATTGATATTATATGAGCTTCATCTTATATCGACTTGTATCTTTCTACGGACAGTATTAAATATTCAATTGCACGAAACATCCGCCTCGTGATTTCAGTAATTTCCTGTTGTATCTAATAAAATTTCGATGACACTGTTCATTTCACCTCTGCTTATTATGTTCCTAGGTCCATTTTATTGGGGGGTGGGGATTTAAGGGGATGGGGGTGTTTTACAATATTTTTATTTCACATTCTAACCATAGTATGTGACCGTTTCATAATGATAGTTACATCAACCGGTGCTTTTAGAAAACTAAATTGACAGATTCTCCAAATTGATTTCTTCAAGTTGCGTTACAAAACCAATGAGATTCATATGAAACTTGATTCCTTTGGGTTTTGCGTATTCAAACGTCACAATTCATTCTTACTGGGATACATATTGAAGGCCCATTTAATATTTTTCAAGCATTTTAGAATAGGTTTATTAAGTATATAAATCTTCATCTGTTAATCGCTTTACTTCGCAAAAATTTAAATATATTTAATACTAATAAACTTTAAATGTCTGTGAAACGAAGACGCATCCACACCCACCAGAAAAGATAAGATTTGATAGTTTGCCATTTTTTGTAAAGGCCCATCTGAGTACGTAAAATCTCTTCCCTTGCAGGTCTTTGATAGTAAAGAAACCACTTACCGCCAACGGGGAAGCTTCATTTCCCTTTTCCATATCTTTCTCCAGCATACCACTTTCTTTTATGTCTGTATACACGAGATTCTGTGTCATTCTTTATCATTCGTTGTCGTCGTATAATTTTTGTTCTGGTCATTAGAGCATTTTAAAAGCTGACTCGATCCATCAGACTTGAATATGGAAATCAAGCCACTTTACCGAGTTAATTAGTCAGTGTGTATTACTGTAATTTCAAATCTATGTGAAAAATGGTTTTCTCTACTTGAAGAGTAGAGATAGAACAAAACTAGATTTTGGACACTCAAGTATAGGCATACAAAAGTCACAGATTTCTTAAGGAAACAGACATAATGTACATGTACAAACATAGTACGATATGTTTGATGAGTTAACTGTGTGTGTGTGTGATTTAGATTTTTAACGTAGCTTTAAGTTTTTCAGTCATATCGCTGCGATGCCTACAGTGTGACAGTTTATAGTGATGTCTAGCACTGGGGCATCATGCCGCAGACATGTGACATGATGTCCCACCCAGCCAGATTGCTAATTATTTTAAATTTGCATGTATTTACGTGTACTTATACGTGCTTTTGAAATGAAGAAAAAAATCAATAAATGTACATTTATTAATTCATTTAAACCATTATTAAATAAACAGTACATAAACAGTTAGCAAACACGTATATGTTCATGTATATGGTAGGATGACTGTGTGTATGTGTGTGTGTGTGTGTGTGTTTTTGTGATTGAGCACGATAGGTCAATAACTTGAATTTAAAGGTGAATAATTTTAAAATCTTTGTTGTACCTGGACGACAGCCCAAAAGGATCTATTTTAAATTTAACTAGTTTAAGAAGTCTCGCATACTATCAATTTGTAAACAACTGAGTATAAAACATGAAAGCTCGCTAGAATTAACTGAGTTATTGCTTTGCTATACATTTGATTAAATTCCGACTAATAAAAACTGGCCTGTGTCTATGTCCTATCTATAATAATATATGCACATCTATTTTCAAGGAGAAATATAATTCACACTTTAATGTATGCTCTCACACTGATTTGACTTCGAAGGTCCGGCTATCGCACAAATCTACCATGCTTCTGACTACAGTGCAACCTATCTTATGAGGCAAAATAATGACGTAATTTCGATTATATGTCGCTCATAAAGTGACGTCATTTTTAAGATTATTTCTTCTGATGTACGGGTTTGATGACGTCTCATGACAACGTTAAGCACGCAAAATATGATGAAAAAATGGGGAATCATGGCTGTTTAGAATCGCTGAGGGTAAAAGGGAGAGAGAGAGAGAGAGAGAGAGAGAGAGAGAGAGAGAGAGAGAGAGAGAGAGAGAGAGAGAGAGAGAGAGAGAGAGAGAGAGAGAGAGAGAGAGAGAGAGAGAAAATGTATTATATGCCTTTCAACGTTGTGTATCTTCATACGTGCAGGGATATATTATAGAAATGTTCAATCGAAATTCGAACTGTAAGTACAATAATAATTTTACCATCACAATCGAAACAGAAAATCCAAGAAGACTGGGATGCCTTATATCAATAATAATAATAATAATAATACTAATAATAATAATAATAATAATAATAAAAATTTTAAATAACATATTAATAACATTTATAATAATAACATAATAATAAACATTTCTATCATCTATTACGTTCCAGGCGCTGCTATGCAACTGTTGTAAATCGAAAAATAATAATAATGAATTGTTTTACTATCAGCCATACTAAGTATCGTCTCTATATTTATTCATATATCGGTATTATTATGTTTGGCGTCATTATTATTATTATTATAATAATAATAATAATTGTTTTACTATCAGCCATACTAAGTATCGTCTCTATATTTATTCATATATCGGTATTATTATGTTTGGCGTCATTATTATTATTATTATTATTATTATTATTATTATTATTATTATTATTATTATTATAATAATAATAATAATAATAATAATAATAATAATAATAATAATAATAATATTGTTGTTACTACTATTACTACTTCTTCTGTTGCTATCAGTGCCGTCTTAAGAAGGTTGTAGGCTCTGGGCAAATCAATGCACTGGGGCCCCCTACCGGCCATATTATTTTTAACAATTTGGGCAGCATAAAGCCTCTAGAAGCGTGAGGCCCTGGGCAACTGCCCAGTGTGCCCATTCCTTAAGACAGTACTGACTGTTATTGATGTTAATACTACTGTTTCTTCTTTTCATGTTATTGATGATGATGATGATGATGGTAATGATAATGATGACGACGACGACTACCGTGATGATAACATTTCTATCATCTATTACGTTCCAGGCGCTGCTATGCAACTGTTGCAAATCGAAAAAAAAGCACAAGGGTCAGGTGAGTACTGCTTCACTACTCTTACACTCCCCCGCCTCTTCTTCAGTTTCGATTTGTATTTGAGGTTCTAAACCTGAATCTCAATAATGAATAATAGCATGCTGTCGCAAAATATTAAATTTTAAAAAACGCAATAAGACAATTCTTTTAGATGTGCCGAGCGTCAATAAGAAATAACCTATCGTCTCATTGATTTCACCGACACACACCATAGTCCGTTTTTGCGGGATAGACGGAATACCCATTTTCTCTGATGCTTACTTCATGTCTTCTCTGCAGATTATTTAAGTGATAAATCTTTTAAAAATGTATGTCTCTGAATTGGAGTTCATTTGTATGGTTGTATACTATAACTCTTTTACCAGAGTTACTTTAACTTTTTCTTTTTTTCAATTTGTTTCAAATGAAGTATGTAAAATACGACAATAGAGTAGATAGTGATGACGATGATGATGAAAAGGAACTGGCGGAGATGAAATCCAGGGATGCCAATGTCGAGCCCTCTAAACACAGTGGTGAGCTATGCCAGGAACAACATGTTAATGTAACGAATATAACTGATATATTGTTGCATACATACATACATACATACATACATACATACATACATACATACATACATACATACATACATACATACATACATACATACATGCATACATACATACTTGAGGGGGTGGGAGTGAAAAGACTGCGAGATCTCCCCCACTGCTAAGGGTTTCTGGCGAATGAACGTGATAGTCGCAATGTCAACAACAAATGTGATAGATGCAATAATTGAAAATAAAAATATCATTCTGATCATTAAAAAAATTACTTAGGAGAACTGTTCATAACTTTTCGCAAACAGATTGGTTCAGACTTTGACCAGTACTCTCTAGGGACCGCAAAAGTGCATTGAGAAGCATACTGAGGCCAAGGACTATCACACATTTATTATAGACGTACCGCTTTACGAGTTAATCAAAACACTAACTGAAAATAAAACTGAAAAGTTAAGGTAGGAAACAAAGAGCATAAGAGCCAATAAGCTTGGACGACAAAAAAAGTATTATTTTCGTTGGCTAAATGGACTATCACACAACAGCTGTTTTGCAATTTTCCCCAGTTTAACTATTTCGATACAATGTTAAAATAGCGATACAAGCTATTCAGGCAATAGCTGGGGTCCCTCCAACAGCGAACACCTGATAATAAGAATGTTACTACTAGACATACTTACATTTATGCCTTCTGGTTCTGCAAATCTGAATGATATGTCCCATGTCATGGAAAAACCTATACACACCGATACTGTGCTGTAATTTGGACTACATTTTCAAAGAAATCGCGTTCTCCTTATTGCAATGAATTGACCCAATAAACCCAGTCATTATAAGCAGAAAATCAGAATTTAGCTAGAGCAACAGAAAAAAAATTCTAGACCAACTGGAAAAGTTTCTTTAATGCGCATTCGTTCAAATTACGAATCTAAAAGTTTAATTTTAAGTAGATGTAAACAAGAATTTGTTTAAAGGACGTCAAAAGTTCAAAGGTCGCTGGGCGGTGCTGTGTCCGCACTAATTATTGTCATTGTGAATTAATGACTCTACGGTGTTTTTATTTTGTAATACAGCATAAATTTAATTAATTTGTTTCTTGTAGTGCATTCCTTTATTATTAAGCCTTATGTAGGAAAAATAAATGAGTATATAGTAGAAAGGTCACTTCATTTGTATGAAAAAATATGAAATAATATTTTCGGACTAATATTCTCAAGGTTGTACAGTATTACTCACAAAAAACTGGTTTATATTTTCCCATATAAATGCAATAACCTATAAATTTGTATGACCTCTTACAGTAAATGAATCTCATAGCATACACCGTTTTTTTCTGAACTGAAGAAAAACTGAAGCATGAATTTATAAATGAACTTCGATAATAATAAAAAAAAACTTACATCAGTGAACTCATCGTATGTAATCGAGACTAACCTTTGCGCTTTATTCGAGATTATAACCTTACTGTACAGCTGAATCTCTCCCTTTCCGTGCCCTCAACGTTCGACACTCGTCTTTAGGTCGATTTCTTTAAACTTTCTTGCTATTTTTAGTACGATTTCTTTAAACCTACTTGCTATTTTTCCTCAACTTTCTGGCGTCTCACAGTAACTTATACTTATCAATTAAATGAGAGGAACTATTTTAGAACCCCGAATTTCATCTATGAAGATCCACCCTCGTTTACAATAAACAATCGCGATTACTACTTTACACGCCGTAAATTTTTATCACACTCATCGATGTTCGAATAATTTTATCTAGTCCGCCTTTATTAATAACGATTCTGGAACACATTTTATGACACCTATTTCAAATGGACTACAATTTCCTAAAATTTGCCCGTGGCTTATATAATTTTTGACAGCTTACCACTATGATCTCTCGTAAACATTGCACTCTTGTCTATTCCTAACTGTTAAACGAGCAAATCCTAATTAAAATTCAGCTTATCTTCTCTGAAACCGTTTACTTTAAAATCATTGTAATCCTAAGACAGTTCCAGAAACTAAAGGCAACTTTAGAACTTTCCCAACCCAGAACATTTAAAATAACACTGTGACGAAAATATAAATTTAACGACCGATAATTCTCGTGTAAGTCAATGTACACAATTTCGATAAAAGTTTGTTTTATGAATGCAATCTGACCAATTTTATTCCCAGTGCGATCTCGCATAATGCCCCAAGACATCGCCCTCCCGGTCCGATATCCGAACCTCAAGCCAACTTCGAGATGCCCAATGTTATTACGTATTCCTTATCAAGGGGATTTGAGAAGAAGAAAACAATTTAGTTATTTCGTTTCCATTGCATTTACAACTCGGTATTAAATTTTCATAGCAGATGGTGGCGCGTCATTTTACTCCAAGATACTCCATTAATCGTAAAATTATAAAATGGTCCAAACTATTATTGATTTTTGGATGTCCACGGATTTTTAAATATATGTAGAACCTTTACTCAAACATATTTTGCTTCTTCTTAGTAATCCCGAAACATAAGTAGTATTTATGGCGTCAACAATGAAATATCTTTAACCTGATTAATACTGCATTTTTATGTACTTTTTGTCTTTTAGGTCAATCATATTACTTATAAAATGTGTATTTTTTCATGAACTGCCACCCTGATTTTTTTTTTAGTTTTTTCCTTTTTTATTACTTTCAAATAAATTTTAGTTTCATAATCGCACGACATGTTTAACTATCGTAATAAAATTAATTTGACATTAGATATTTTGTAAGATTTATCCGGAAAGCTTCGATAATTTATTTCACATGATGGAAAGAAAAAACGGAAACCAACAATGTTGACATTTTCTATTTTGAAAACCACTCTATCCCCACAAAACAACAAAAAATTTAAAAAAAAAACAACCCAAAACAACCAAAACAAGAAAGTGTGTTAATATAGCCTCTTTTTCTAATTAAAATACATTCATAAACATCCAAAAAATGTTTTAAAACATTTTATAATTTTTACAATATTTGAAGTATATTAGAGCAAAAAAGACGCTCCCAGTAGATGACGATTTATTCCTTCTTAACGACTAGTGACTCGAACCGGCCATACTGCATTATTCGTCACCCTTCTTTTCAGCCTCATCCAAATTAGTTGAAATACATAATCCAAGGTAATCCTAATTATTCAACATAATTTATGATATGCTAATTGTTCTTCAGGCCTCAGCAACAGTGTAAAAAGCATATAGTGTGGCCCTTGTCCGTTCTTCACGCCTTAAATTCGTTTTGCGTTTCGTAAAGTCTCACGTACTTTGGTGAACAACCGTGTTCCATTCACGCATTCCAACCCTCATACTACAAAGGAAAAAATAGCCATACCCATCTCGAACGTTCTCTAAAGTTTTATTTACAGTTAAGTGGTTTAAATTATGCAATGTAACGCTTAAAATACGGAAGGTGTGAGTGGAATCTCCCGGATGGGCACACTGGGACTTCCATTCAACATTTCCCTTACTTACACGCCCCCACCCTAAACGATACTTCTGTATCATCTCCTGTAGTCCTCTTCTGCATAACCAGAAAGGGACTTACCATTTAATATTTGTTATTGTATGGGGAGGGGGCCGAATTTTGTTTGAAAGAAAACTAGTTCCTCTTTGCTTAAAAAAATACTGATAACATTTTATTATCTTTAAAAACAGAAATATCCTGGCTGGAAAGAAATCCTCCACTCCCACTAAAGATTAAACGGTCGGTCCCGATTTAATCATTTAGCACTGCACAAGGCACAACGGCGACTGTTGGAAATGACTGTACTGCATTAAACGCTTTAAAACCCACCATAATTATTAAGAGTTATATTTTCTGTAGTAACATCAAAACTGACAACACACACAATACTTCTTGTAACAAAAGTGTCTTCTTAGTTGTGTTCTAAGTTTAGTCTGTTCAAGCAAACCCCAATTCTGTGTTAATATTGATTGACACGGATCTGAAGGTTTGATTCATTAGAATACTGTAAAGTATCCTGTCTCAAGTAATTGTGTAAAACTCACCTTCAATCTACTTCAAAGCAGGATCAACAAAACAAGAGTCTTTAAGCCTAACTCCCAAAGAACAAGAAACATCAAGGACAGCACACCAGAATCAACCAGAAATGCCGAACAGGAAAGTCATGAAGCAAAGAGAAGCAGCAAGCAAAACACCGATGGCACAAAAAGATGCAGTGAGCCCAACATTATTGATGCCAAAAGAAGTCCCGGTTGTCAGAATAACTTCTTCTCATGTCTAGGCAGTTACAGTCTATGGGATGCAAATTGGAATGACTGCATGAATAAAAAGTTGCAATCAAACCAACCTGATTTTAATTATTTATGATACAATTGTTTTCACATTGCTCCATTTATATCAGCCAGTGAAAATGGCACCTTGTCTGAAGCTCACAAAGCGCTTGAGCATAAATTTGAGATTGAGATTTTGAAACAAACCATCATAAATCACTTTACTTTTGAAATGCCAGTTTTGATTGGATGACTGATAAAGACTAAAAGTTTTATGAACTCCAGGCCAGAACACAGTCGTGCATTGAGTTTGATTGATGTCTCATAAAATCCGGAAATGTTTCCCTTAAAAAAGCTTTTAGTACAGAAAAAAAAACTTGTATAATAAAAGTATTCGACAAGGTACTTAAGAACCTAATCTACTGTTATACACTGTTCTTCTAATATTAAGTTTTGAATGTAATTACTTATAACTTTAATTTGTGTTAAAATACCTAGCTTCGAACTGCAGAAGCATGAAATCTATGGCTAGCGAAGAATTCAATTTTCAATATTTATGATACCGTGAAAGCTAAAATGATGTTTATTGTACACGAATGTTTTATCTTTTATTTTACATAGTGCTCAGGATTACAATGGTACTTAATGGATATTTCACTCAACATTTATCACAGTTTACGTCTAGGCGCTATACAGTTTTCATGAACTGCAATTTCAGGGAATTTGGAAAGCGTGAGCTGTTAGTGGGTTAAAACCATGGACGAGAGCTTTTTCTAAAACAAGTTTTAAATAAGCCTTGGAAAAAGGTCAGTGTGACCCAATTTCATGCATGATAGTCATCCAATATGCACCAAACCACATCTTTCATAGCAGTAGGTGAAATGGTGTTGGAATTAGAAACCGGGCATGATTTGTGTTTAAGCAAATCTAAATACATCCTAGAAAGTAGGTCCTGGAAAACACCATTTTAGTATAACACACCTCCATCTCAGTATGCACAGTCACTGCCAGTTTAATCTCCACTTAACGAGTTTGAAAAAAAATGTGGCCCCTTTCCCCATTGATAAGGTCAACCTTCTGTAATAAAATGTGACCTTATTAAAATGGTGGCCTCTCTAAATAGGCACAAAATTATAAAAATGTTTCATGCTGGCATCTGGGAAGGAAGCCCTGTAAAAGAGTTGACCTCTCTTGGGAGGGGAACCAAAGTAGAACACCTATAATATCCCTGCAAAAATAACCCACTAGGTGGTGGATATGGTCAAATAAATGAGGGAAAAAACCTCACAAAAGTGATGGTATCACTGAACCAGCTGTAGCCAAATAAAAAAATATTCAAACTTTATATATTTTAATAAGATGTAAAACATTTCTCTCTAATAACTTGCACAAAGTACTCTTTCCAGCATAGATGTTTTTAAAGTGGAATTTATGAGGTGTGGGACTCAAAAGAATCTGTAAGAAACCATCATCCTTGGTGAGAAATCATGTCCCCTTTAATGTGCCTTATGAGGTTAACAACTCCAATGACCTACAGAAAACAAATAACATTAGAAAATAAGCAAAATGTTTATCTTTAGTTGTTTCTCATAGCTCTTGAGGTAACAAACTGCAAAGAACATGTGAGGAACCAACAACCTGGAAGGGAAACCATTTGATCCATTATGTCTGACACAGCTGACTCCAGATCCAATAAACAACCTGAAATGCTACCAGGATTTTATCTAAAAGTGTGAGCTCCCATTTGTCACCAAATAAGGCTGACAAAAACGAAGGGGGGGGGGAATAGGAGAGAGGAAACTGATAATTTAATATATACCTAACATCTGACATCTCTCTTTCTGCTCAACCCTGTAAGAGTGCTGTTTAAATCAAAATTATCAAAACATGTTAACTCTGGTTAAATAAGGATTAATCTGTAGATTGTTTCTGAACTTAATTTGTCCCTTCTACGCATATAATTCTGTTGGGAGATCCAAGCTCAATGCGGCCAAAGTGATTTAAAGTGCTTGCCATTCCGGATCACTGCCATCTCGGCTCTGTCTGCATGGGTTTTGAGTCTCGGGCTCAGCCAATGTGGGTATGTGAGATGGCTTGCCGGTAGGTTCTCGTGGGTTTGATGGTTCTTTTTCTTGTTTTTTCCTTGGTTAATCCTCCACCATTTATACTGGCCACAATGTACAGCCTATCTTGAGCTGAAAAATTGTTTTAAACCCTATAATAACAACAGCAACAAATGTGCTGAGATCCTCTTTCACAGTCTGTAGTCTGAAAGGGCATATGCCTAGCTAGCTTAGCAATGTTTGAACAAGTAGGGAAACTGTTCTTTGTGATTGTTATGTACAAT
Source organism: Potamilus streckersoni (assembly GCA_016746295.1). NCBI lineage: Eukaryota > Metazoa > Mollusca > Bivalvia > Unionida > Unionidae > Potamilus > Potamilus streckersoni. The sequence goes on from JAEAOA010001195.1 coordinate 4,132,747, forward strand.
TTTTCACATCTCATAGATATTGTTTCTTTTATGTCTCTGCCCCAAAATTACATTTGTCACTAACATTAACTCTAAGATTTACTTTCTTGACTCAATGCTTTGCTAAGCCAGGTTTGTCCATAATGCTGCATTAGGGTTTTAAACTGCATCAGTACTGGTTTTGATAGTTGTATTTTGATCAAATAATATCCCTATGTACTTTTTAATTACTATTTAGATTCTTCTTAAATTTATCTTAACCCTTAGAGTGCCGTACAGTTTGTGCAACAAGACTGAATTGTTTGAGAAAAGAAATGAAAATTGTGCTGTACTGCTTTTTTTTTATAATAAAATACCTAAATTTGAATAAGGTCTGGTATTCCTGTTCTTTATTTTAATTCTGAAATACCACTGAATAGGGAGATTACTGGTATACCCTCTGTTTTTGTCCACCCAGCATACTACACCTGACTTTCAGTTTCTACAATAATCTGATATATTTAATAATGTTACAACTTACTGTCATCATCGCTATCATCAGGTAGCATTCTGCCAAACAAAATCATCATCTGAAAATGAACCATGCTGGGAGTCAGCTATTTGGGTTTTCTTAGACAGCCAATATTTTAAACAAGCAGGTTTAGAACCTTCTTAATGAATAAAGGTTAAAGTTAATACTGAATTTTTGATCAATGCCTAATGTTCCAATCAAATTAAGTATAACAACCATTCATGTCAAGTCAATAAACCCAGATGTGTAAGTAGATGAGAACCCGAAAATGAGATCTCTACTGGTGGCATGACTTATGGCAAGATAAGCAATTAAAGATCAACATTTAATTAAAAATGGTACACTGCTCAGAGTACATTTTTCATGTGTAACTTTAAACTAATCTGAAGGATTTCTCATGCGTCACTGTGCTCCAAGGATGCATATTCATAAACTTTTTATTATGCAACAGACTGGCAAAGAACTAGTTTCTAGCTAGCCTCAGCACTTTCGACTCTAAATGAATGTTTTTCAAAAGGCAAACACAAAACAGAAACATGACAAACAATAAACACAAAAAATGCTGAAATTACAAAAGTTTACATTCTTATTTATGCTGATAAAAGCTTAGCAGAGGTCTCACTAGGATTTTAAAACTATGACTAAAGGAGTCCTAATCTGGTAAAAATAGGAGTCCCACCAGCAAAAGTTGCAGTCCCCACTAAGCCAGGCATTGCATACTTTCTTGCGCTTGGTTACTGTCCCATCCTAACTATCAGTTCTAGCAACTTTAGCACCATTTTAAATCTCCATAATTTTTCCATTTAAATCCAAAATACTTGTCTAAATTTGCAAATGGCATTTTGTCCAATTCTCTTCATTTCAAGTTTGCAGGCAATATTTATACAGCAACAACTGGAAATGAAATCAATAACAGTGATCTCGTTGGGCTTCACCAATATTTCAAGTTGCGGGGGTTTTGTTTTACATATTGGCAACAAAAAATACCCTCTGGCAATATTTTTGGCTGATAAAAACGGCATATGCAGTTTTGAGTTTGGAGTGGAGAAATTCAAAGGAACCATGACAGGAAACCGCAAACTTGGATATAAAAATGCACTGGAATCAATAGCTTATTAAACATCTCCTTATTTCATATTGACAAAACACTATAACATGCATTGTTATATCATAATCTGCTTATGCTGCTATCTGGCCTTGATAATGTATGCTGTAATATAATCATATTAGCCATGCAACTGACTAGCTACAATTGACTACCTCTGAGGGCTGAAACATGAAACGACTACAGTCAACCACACAACAGCAATTTAACTAAAAACAAAAGAAAGAAAAAAAAAATAGTTTTGCAGCAACTTCAATGAAAACAAATTACCTCTGAAGCACTGAAATATATTATGGAGATTTAAAAAAAAAACTTGTCTCAATGTTCTATAATTATTTGCTGTTGCCTCAGCAATGGGTATTTGTTTGGTCCTTCAAAAGGCGCCTTTAGCAGCACCTTCAATTAACACATGCACCTTCATCAAAGCAAGCCTGCGACCTTTGATCAAAGATGTCAGCAACAAACTAAAATAAAAGCATTGCTTCAGTTTTCATAGTATTGAAAGTGTATTTATTTTACTGCAAAACTTTCTTCTTAGCAACAAAAGTATGCATATGGAGGACTCCTGTGTGGGTGATTTTCTGCATCACAAATAAAATAATTTGCATCCAAATACAAGTAGTTAAGCATTTCCAAGATATCTGAGCTTGAAAATATTGTTCTGATTATTTGACTTCAACTTGGCTGCAGATGTTGCACACTAGGTTACCTAAACATCAATGAGTCATATCGCCATCTGTTTCTTACATAACTAATGTAATTCTAAATTATATCCCAGATATATCATTTTTATAGGAACCGCTGGGTGGCCAAGTGGCTAGAGCATCCGCCTCGGATGCGGGAGGTCGAGGGTTCAATCCCCAGTCGAGTCATAACAAAGACTTATAAAAATGGTACTAACAGCTGCCTCACTTGGCAATCAGCATTAGGAGGTTAGTGTTAGGACTAGTTGGCCTGATGTCAGGATAATATGACTGGTTGGGACATTATGCTACATGTCTGTGGCATTATGCCCCAGTGCTTGACATCACTATAAACTGCCACAATGCAGACTTCATAGCGATATGACTGAAAAATTGTTAAAGGTATGATAAAATCATAATCACATCACATTGTTATAGTAGTAATTATAGGTGAATTAATGACTACTGAGAAAAATGAACAAATTATTTAAAATAAAAATGTGCTGGCTATAAAGAGATGATGATTTTGTTTGTCCGCATTTTTTCTCTCTTTGTTTTCTTGGTTTCATTATTCTAATTGGCATATCCAGTAAGATTCCTTTTCTTTCCTGATTTCAGAACTCCAGCTGGGGTTGGAATTAGTGTTATATCATTTAAATTGTGGCCACAGGAAGAGAATTGTTCGGCAGCTGGACTTCTATCCAGCTTCTTTGCCATCCATTCAGATCTGTTAAGGTTGATCGTTTTGTGTAGTTTTTCAGTTTCTCTGACATACTTAAGGGCACAGATTTTACATGTGTTGAGATAAATTACATTCCTTGTTTGGCACATTCTGTTGACCATATATGTTCAAATTTTTCACTCATTGCTAAGCTTAAAATGTTCTAGTTTCTATCATATGTTGACAGGTTTTGCACCTTCTATCACAACAGGACCAGATTTTCTATGGTGGTCTTGGCTTGTGATTGGTGTTAGCATCGCTGTGACTAGGATGTCTTTGAGGTCTGCATTAATCTATAACTGGCTTATGGCATATCATGAAATCTTGTGTCATGTTAAATTTAATCCTCCTGAACAAACCAATGTAGCCTACTACAGACTTAAATAAATACCTTCTACATAATAAGCTCAACATGTGTGAAAAGTAACACTTTCTCATTATAATTTTACTGAATCTTTCTCACTGTAATTTGACTAATACTTTCTCATTATAACTTTACTAGTACTTTCTCATCATAATTTTATTAATACTTTCTCATTAGAATTTTACTAATACTTTCTCATTGTAAATTTACTCATTAGTACATTGTCAGAACTCTACTGTGATTTCATGAAAAGTTTTAGAATCAATTTTCATATTTTTGCTTTATAATCTGCCCTGAATGACGACAACAACAATGATAATAATGATGATGATAATAAAAATAATAATAATAATGATAACAATAATAATACTGTTTTGTGGGGTTGAATGTCATTTTTCTGTACAAGGTTTGGCTATACATGGCATTTTATCAGAAAACACATAATTTCATTGATTTACTTCAGTCTACAATGACCCTTAGAAAAATGGCTAATCGAAAATGAATTTTGAACAAGGGTCCTAATGCAGATGAAAGGGTTTGGATTCAGGAGGTGTAAAGCCATTTCAGCACATGATAGGTTATACATGACAGCCAGTATAATTGGTGGATGAAGAACCTGGAAAGACCCCAGGAAAAACCAGTGACCCATAGGAAGCTACTAGCAAGCTTTCTCACATACCCATGGTGGTAAAGTCAAGATGTGAAATCATGCAGACTGAGGTAAGATATGAGTGATCTGAAAATTCTAGAAGAAGAAGAATTTAATATTAAAGTAAAATTTATTTACATTATTACATTGGATGTTAAAGGAAATAAGTTCACATTATTATTATTATTATTATTATTATTATTATTATTATTATTATTATTATTATTATTATTATTATTATTATTATATTGATTTTATGGCTTCAAAATTCCCAATATATAAGTTTTAGATCCTATAATTAAAACAGTTTTCACTTTCATTTGAACAGCAATGAACAAATGAAGAACAACAGAATGTGAAGGAAAAAAAGGCAAACTCAGAAAGAGAGTAATCTCTTGTACATAGATTATATATGTAATTGAGAATTTTGTCCAGAAGAGCACAAAGTCAATAGAAATCACATCATTTGGAATCTTTAAAAAAAATGTAGAACTGCACGCTTGCAAAAATCATATCTTTCTTGTGAAATAAATTAAATTTTAATAATTAATTCAATACTTAAATATTTTCAGTCTGAAAAAAATATTTTGTCAACAGAAAAGATTATGTCAGTAATTTCTTTGTTTGGATTTTCTAGTGGCATTTACTACCAAATTAAAGTGAAGTAATTACAAATTCTATGAGCATCATTAAATGTGTTGATGTACTCAGACATAAAAAAAAATAAACACTGAGCTAATTTTATTATTATGGTCTAATAATATGTCAAATTCTTTCAAAGACATCAGTGTTTTTTGCCAGTCTTCTTACTGTCTGGTTTTTCTGTCTGACTTTCAGGTTTCTTACTTCCAGTCTGAAGATTTTCAGCCTTCTTAGTTCCTGTCTGCAGATTTTCAGCTTTCTTACTTCCTGTCTTAGGAGTCTCCTTCTTACCTCCTGACTGAATATTTTCAGCTTTCTTACCTCCTGTCTCAGATTTCTTACCTCCTGTCTCAGCTTTCTTACTTTCTGACAGAAGACTTTCAGCCATTTTAAAACCTGACTGAAGGACAAAGTCTTCAGGCCTGAAAAAGATTACAGACATAATGGTATTTGTTTTCTGTGGGTGCCCAGCCAGAATTGGCAAGCCTGCATCAAAGAACAGTAACTACAAAAATCTGCATACTGATTAGATAGTTGTGTAGTGGTGTGCATATTGGTGGGGTGGAGGGCATACAAAACATGGAACCATTCTATTAGAACCATGGAACCAGCAATTGAGTACTTTTTTAAGTCTCATTTGAGTACTTTCTTAAGTCTCATGAGCACCAGAAGTGTGCCACAGTTGTCAGCAAATATTCCTACTAGTATTACTCTGTATTAAAGTCCCTCATTACTAGTAATTAAAGTTTATATGCAACTCACTTTTAAATTGCTAGAAATGACAAATATTAGTTAAACAGAAACTATCCATGTTGAGGTTGCAGTGCAATGAAACATACTCCATGCATAGTTCATCCTTTGATGAACATTATATATTCAATATTTTTATGTAATTTGACTGGTTCCAGTTGGCATAAAGTGTGCAAGTTTTTAACAAATACTGGCTGTTTTTGATTGGCTTGATATTTATACTTTTGTGACATCAACCACTTGTCGAAATTTCACATGTTCCAGCTCCAGCTCGAAAAACTTGCAATCCCAATAAAGTGGAAACATTATAAATAAAAGATAAATGGTTTTCACTAACATGGTCAAAGTCTAAGCCTTAATGTGAAAAAGAGGCATCTTTATGAACTGCTTAAAAAGCCTATAAAAAATTACTAAATTATGCCAAACACTAATTAAATACTAGAGTATACCAAATACTAATTATATATATATATATATATATATATATATATATATATATATATATATATATATATATATATATATATATATATATATATATATATATATATACACACACACACACACACACGAGTTCAAGAAGCATAACTTGTATCAATTATCAGACCTCAACATATAAAAGTGTGCTTCTTTGTGTGATAATTTAAAAACCTACTAAGTATAAAAAGCAAGCAATGGAAAACTTACAAAATGCATGTGCAAGATATTCTTAATGGTTAATTAAAGCACAAAACAAAAAAGGGGCAATAATGCTTGTAATCAGAGTGTAATCAATGATTATACAGGTCACATCAAAATTCACACCTCTCCATTTATTCCTACTTGCAACTGCATTGGTCAGAACAGGCCTTCAGAGTAGATATTGATGTATACATGTGCAGTATGAATAAATCATGACCATGTACTTAACCAATTTTAGTAAGCATATAATATAGGTTACAGTTACCTTCTTTGGTTTTAAAGGTCTTGTAATAGAGATGATAAAAGCAGATATATCTAATTAACAAGTTTCATTATTGGCAAGTGAGCAGCACACAATAAACAAACTTTTAACACAACATTTCTGTCACAGAATTGTATAAATCCATTTATTTATTAAATACATGTACTTGTGTTTCGTTGTTTGTGTACAACGATACCCAAGGGTGATTTATGTTATATTGTACAACATTTTGAAACAGTGAGATCGGTCCATTCTATGCTGCACTGTCAAGTGCTTTCAATAGGAAAAACCAAATTCTTTCACTTTCACCAGCACAAACGGGGCACATTGTCTGTGTGTAAATGCCCACTGTAAGATGATATCTTCACATTATGTAATGTGTTGTCAATAAGCAGTCTACTTAGTGACTTGCACATTTGCAACTGTAAAAGTATATAAGTTAATTATTAATTACTTATATATATTATTTCTTATGTATATTGTATGTTATAGCTATGTACATACTATCATGTTTATTTTTGTATGTTTTCAATGTAACTTTGGCTTTCATAATATAACACAAATATTTTCTATTCTATTCTTGTTTATGACTTAGCAAGAGATTTATATTTGCAATATAAAGTTGCATTTTATTTAGAAACATTTAACACCATAGGAATCTTATTGGGGCACAGGTTCACATCTTAACCTGTTGTTTTGTAATGTACCAATAATGTAATTTGTATAACTTACTGTATATAATGTCATTATGTGTTATCCTATATACCAGTGCATGCATAGTACACTGTCAGGTGTTTTTTCAGCTGACCAGAGTGATCTATAGTGAGCGATGTGGTACCAGCTATATTATGCATATTATGTTAATTCGTCCAATATTTGGATCTTATATTATAAATGCATAAATTAATCATAATTCTCATACAAGTCATACATTAAGCATTGTATCTGCATCACCATCAAAAGTGTTCTGTTGTAAATCCGGAAATCCATCTCGGTTATCTTGTTACAAATGATATCAGAAGTGGGATCACTTCAGATTTAACAGTGTATTATTGTTTCATTATCCTTGTATGATTTTTTTGTGTGTTTTAGATGTTCATGACATGATAGTGAGGTTAAGTAGCAATTTAACATTACTTTTATTTTGTACACATTTCACGTTTTTGTTGTCTTTCATGAAGGACAATATGGTTTGATATTCTGAAATTATAGTAATTACACCTTATGGCATAATACTGCACTTTAGGTTGGTTGTATTAGATTTCTATGGAAAGGAACCAGAGGGAAATAGAAAGGGAAGCCAAACAGGAGTTGATAGAATCAGAAAGAAGGCCAAAAGGGAGAAATTAGAGATAGAGCAAAAGATAAAGCAGGAAAGAAGGGAAGCCGAAGAAAGAAAAATGGCTTTTAAAAAGGAAAAGATAGAATTAGAAAAGCAGGCTGAAAAGGAGAAGATAGAGTTAGAAAAACAGGCAGAAAAGGAAAGGATAGAATGGGAAAGGGAAGCAGAAAGGGAAATGGTACAACAACTAAAAGAAGTAGGGGATAGTAAAGTAGAAAGGGAAAAACAAGTGAGATTTGAAGCTTTGGAGATAGAAGATAGAACTAGGGAGAGGGAGTATCAAAGAAAATCTGAACTACTGCAAACCGAAAGGGAGGGGAAACATGATGCTAAACTAAGAGGTCCAAAATTGCCCCCATTTGAAGATGACAAAGATAACATCGATAGTTATCTAAATAAGTTTGAAAGGTATGCCACTGTACAAAAATGGAAAAAAGATGACTGGTTGCTCCATCTTAATGCAATGCTTAAGGGTAAAGCATTAGATGTCTATTCTTGTTTATCCATGGCTGATTCACTAAATTACCTCACATTCACAGAATCACTTCTTAAGAAATACATGCTAACAGAGCAAGGGTTTCACAAGAAATTTAAGTATAACAAAAATCAGAGAGGCGACACATTCACCAGTTTGTCAGTAGGACATGAAATTGGTTGCAGGGATGAGTTGAACATGGTAAAGTCATGAAGACATTTGAGGGTCTTATCAATTTCTTGCTTCAGGACTGGCTATTAACAACTTGTGGCAAGTAGTTATATTTATTCTTGAGGAAAAGGTCCTTCGAAAATATTTAAGACATGGTCACACAGGCGGACTTATTTGGTTTGTGCTTATTAGGTTAATTCGTGGAATATTTGGATCTTATAAATGCACATATTAATCATAATTCTCTCATTCACATCGTACATCAATAAACATTGTATTTGTATCACCATCAAAAGTGTTTTGTTGTAAATCCAGAAATCCATCTTGGTTATCTTGTTACAATTTCAACAAAGTCAATGAAACAGTAAAAATAAGCCATGATGAGCTTCTTTTTTTGTAAGAGTAGGATTGTAACAGAGATGCATATCATTGTCAATTTCAATCTTCATGAATGAACAATAGCTCAGAAATGAAAATCAACATGTAACTTTAAAAAGTATAAAACAATGAGCTACTGTACTACTGAATTGCTGGAGTAGTGCCCATCAAAAACCTATGCTGTCACGACATAAATGCAACAATTTAATCTAAAAGCCAGTCAAATGTGAATTATAGGTCACAGTGACCCTTTTGGTGTGGTTTAATACTAAGAAAGATGGATACAATTATGTAATTTAATGATTAGAGTATGAACTGTACAAATGCTTAACTAAACCCCAGTCAAATGTAAAACGGGGTCACAGCGACCTATGCTTAAGATGAGGGCACAAGTAATCATCAAGATACATTCTGTTGCCAAGTTTCCAAGTTTAGTAATTTCAGACAGAAGATAGTCATGACCTAAGTGAAAACCTAGCATAAACCAGCAAAATAAGAAAAGGTTACAATGACTTTCCATTGTGGTATGGGTGTGTTGCTAACTGAGATAAATACAATTATAAGGTCTAATGGTTCTATCCTGAACAGAGCTTGAGAATAAAAAAAAAAATTTTTATACTGAACAGAACTTGAGAAATAAACCACAAAATTTAGCCAGTCAGTAGGTCACTGTGAAATGCATTTGTGATGAGATTGAAGAGCTCATAAAGATGCATTTCCTAGCTAAGGTTTGAAATTCCAGGTAGAAAAATATTTATTTTGTGTGCAAAAAAAATGTACTAAATAGGAAAACTTAAAACCAAGAATACACATCTAATTTACAATACAAAATGCTTGCTGCCTTCCAAAATTTAAATGCAAACCGTTATCTAGAACCTAGTAAGAAGGGTAGTACAATAGCTTAGCAATTCCTTACAGAGGTGAGCTAAAATTCATCAGGGCTAGAACATGTTACAATATGCCAATATTTTTCGGTAATAGGCAAAACAGTCCATAAGAAGTGAGAAACTTGTGCACACAAGATATATAGTTAATTCCTGCACTAAGTTGTAAAAGCAATGTAATCTTGTGCCAAAATTATTAGTCTGATGAACAATAATGAAGTTGACTTAATGCAAGGACTTGGTATTGCCAAATCTGATGCTGTTTTTCCTTTCCGTCTTCATCAGTCCGTGTCATAAAGGATGGACTAAAGTATCACACTGCAGACATACAATATATGGTTTCTATATTGTGTGATGCATCATTCCCAAATCTAGGATGAGTGAGTTACAAGAGTTACTCATCCCAGTCCTCAGTATACTCAAGAGTTACTCCTCCCAGTCCTCAATGTACTCAAGAGAGTATACTGCTTGCACTAAAGAACTGCAGGTACCTAACATATATGACAGAAAGACAATTTTCATCATTAAGGGATGACTGGAATTTGGTTGTTGTTGTTTTTGTAGGGTTTAACACCATTTTTCAGCACAAGATAAGCTATACATGGCGGCCAGTAATAATAGTGGAGGAAAAAACCCTAGAAAACCCAGGAAAGAACCACCGACCCACGAGAAGCTACTGGCAGGCTTTCTCACTTACCCCCATTAGCCGAGTCTGAACTTGAACTCACGCAGACAGAGGTGAGATGGCAGTGATCCGTAACAGTCATCGCTTTAGACCACTCGGCCATTCGGGGCCCCTTGACTGGAATTTGGAGATAGCAGAATGTATTTTCCTAATGTTAACATAATCAGGTAATGTTTATAATGGAGAAACTACAGACCACAAATTATCCTTATAGATTTAGAACACTGTTATACTGAAGAGCTTGCAATAACAAATCAGTTCACAATGGGTAAAAGACAATTGTATGGGTATTAAATATAGAAGTCAAGACCCCTCTCTCTTCACTCAATCTCTTTCTAAATGCATATCTTACATGGTTTATAACTCACCAATCAAACAATTTGGGAAAGCTTTCTATTTCTTCTTGTGTATACTCATCTAGACGCTTGGGTACTGGCTGGACCTGTTGAATCTGATCACTGATGTTAGTTAAGATTTCTGTTGGAACTTGCTGCAGAGAAAAGAAATATTGAAAATTTTCTTTACTGTGTACATTGTCAGTTAAATTAACTTTATTGCCCTGTTTCGTACATAACAAATGTTCCTGCAATAGCTTTTCCTAAAATTAAGGAAATGAAGACTATTTTGACTAAAAAGTTGTTGTAATCAATTTAATTATATGAATATATGTACTGTTGCATCACAACTGATTTACTGTGACATAAGTTACATGGCTATTAGCAAAATGTTTGGACATAACACATTATATTAATAAATTATATGATAACATTATTCATAAATACACAGCATGACATGATGTGCTATATTAATTAATTATATGATTAAATTATGAATAAATGCATCGTGTGACATGTTTTAGTATAATCAATTATATGATTTACAGATAAATGCATAGTTTGATATAATGTGATATTTTAAGCAATTTTATGATTAAATTATGAATAAATGTATTATAACATGATGTGCTATTTTAAAAATTACATGATTAAATTATGTATAAATGCATATTGTAACATGATGTTTTATTATAATCAATTATGATTTATGAATAAATGCAATATTTTATTATAATAAATTGTTTTATGTTTTTATTATAATCATGATTTATGAATAAATGCATAGTGACATGATGTGCTATTTTAATATTATGATTAAATTATGAAAAAATGATGTGTAATGTGTTATGATAATCATATGATTTAAATATAAATGCATGATGTCATTTAAAAAAAACACACTAAAATTTGAAAAATTAAATGTTATTAGAATCAATTATATGATTAGATTATCAATAAATGCCTAATATGACATGGAACATATACTATTGGATCATCATGCTGTGACATCACACTACTTGGCAACAAACTTATTGGTCCCTGCATGTGACCTCATGCTACCTGGCAACAAACCTACTGGTCCCTGCATGTGACATCATGCTACTTGGCAACAAACTTATTGGTCCCTGCATGTGACCTCATGCTACTTGGCAACAAACCTACTGGTCCCTGCATGTAACCTCATGATTCTTGGCAGCAAACCTACTGGTCCCTGCATGTAACCTCATGCTACTTGGCAACAAACTTATTGGTCCCTGCATGTGACCTCATGCTACTTGGCAACAAACCTACTGGTCCCTGCATGTAACCTCATGCTACTTGGCAACAAACTTATTGGTCCCTGCATGTGACCTTATACTACTTGGCAACAAACCTACTGGTCCCTGCATGTAACCTTATACTACTTGGCAACAAACCTACTGGTCCCTGCATGTAACCTCATGCTACTTGGCAACAAACCTACTGGTCCCTGCATGTAACCTCATGCTACTTGGCAACAAACCTACTGGTCCCTGCATGTGACCTCATGCTACTTGGCAACAAACCTACTGGTCCCTGCATGTAACCTTATACTACTTGGCAACAAACCTACTGGTCCCTGCATGTAACCTCATGCTACTTGTCAACAAACCTACTGGTCCCTGCATGTAACCTCATGCTACTTGGCAACAAACCTACTGGTGGTGCTCTACAGTTTCGTATTTAGCATAGGGTTGGAATTTTAAAAAGAAAGAGTTTCTCCGGGTTTCCTCACTAGTTATGTTGGCTACTTAAAAGTCTTTGTATATCTTAGGTATGGTTCAAAGAACTTTTAATTCCCTTTATTTTGATGTATGATTGATGGGTGTAATATGGGTTATAGAGTATACAGCTTAGCCTTACTCCAGATGTGCACCTTTCAAAAAAGTGCTAGCTCTACTTCCTCATTTTCACTTTTCAAACTTCAAAGGTAAATTGTAAAAATTAGAGCCGATAACTTTTTTTACTTTTTATTTATTTAGTAACTCATTTGTTGAACTTTTAGAAGCTGGTATTGTCTAATTTGGCAAAATTCATTTTCTTTATTTTAATAGCTGCCAAGAATAGTGTACTTTAGACGAATTCAGGTCGATTTTTGGAGCACAAGGGAGCAGTGTCCTAAGATCATTTAAAATTTCCAAATGTACAATATCCAAAGAAATTTCAGCCACATTACATGAAAGTAGCATATAGGTATGCCAACATTCTCTCCACTATGCATGTTTAAAATGCAAAAAACTTCACCTTACATACATCACTCTCAAAAGTACATTATAACTGGTGAGTGCCACCTACTGGTCCCTGCATGTGACCTCACACTACTTGGCAACATACCTACTGGTCCCTGCATGTGACCTCATACTACTTGGCAACAAACCTACTGGTCCCTGCATGTGACCTCATACTACTTGGCAACAAACCTACTGATTCCTGCATGTGACCTCACACTACTTGGCAATAAACCTACTGGTCCCTGCATGTGACCTCACACTACTTAGTAACAAACCTACTGGTCCCTGCATGTGACATCATACTACTTGGCAACAAACCTATGGGTCCCTGCATGTGACCTCACACTACTTGGCAACAAACCTACTGGTCCCTGCATGTGATAATCATATTACTTGGCAACAAGCCTATGGGTCCCAGCATGTGACATCACACTACTTGGCAACAAACCTATGGGTCCCAGTATGTGACATCACACTACTTGGCAACAAATCTATGGGTCCCTGCATGTGACCTCACACTACTTGGCAACAAGCCTACTGGTCCCTGCATGTGACCTCCTACTACTTGGCAACAAACCTATGGGTCCCAGCATGTGACCTCACACTACTTGGCAAGAAACCTATGGGTCCCTGCATGTGTCCTCACACTACTTGGCAACAAACCTATGGGTCCCTGCATGTGACCTCACACTACTTGGCATCAAACCTATGGGTCCCTGCATGTGACCTCACACTACTTGGCAACAAGCCTATGGGTCCCTGCATGTGACCTCACACTACTTGGCAACAAGCCTATGGGTCCTTGCATGGGAAACTCATACACCACTCTCTCGATAACTCGCGAACCTGCTTATAACGCGGTGTCTGGCATGGCTCCCGATTTTTTCAAAGAAAATATATTTTAAAATGTGTTGAACATGAAAAAGTCATGATAAGAAATGGTAAAGTAAACCTTGATATGTAGCTCGTTTTCATCATCGAAAATGGTGATTATTGCCCATAAAGATAGAATCCATATTGTGAAATTTGCAAAATCTAATAGGATATCACATATTATGTTAGGTTTTATTAAATAGAAAAAGTTGTCAATACACTAAACAGCACTCAACAAAACATTTTGGTAAATGCTAACATGCGGCAACAGAGAATGAAATAAATACCAATTAAATGTCTTGTTAGGTGAAATTCACATTATAAGCCTTTAATTTTGTCTCAACACCATAATCACAACATACATATTCTCTTATATGAAAACATGAAAAGAATCAGTCGACCGTCACATCGTGAGAACATAATTATATGCCGGCTTTGTTTCGATCAACAGCTTGGGGAAGTGTTTGTTGCAATAAAAGAATTAATTAAAAAAGACCTGTGTTGTTTTATCACTTTGAATGTGTTTTGTATCAAATCAAACAAGGAAAATACAATAAAATAAAGTTCACACAGCAACGTGTCACAAACCGCAAGTGTTATCGTGTTCTAATTTAGGTTGTTTTAAACTTTTAGACCCATTAATTTCATGTTGATAATGGCTAATTATTGTGAAATTTTTTCTTCCATTTTACATCTACCGCAATAAATATATCTACACATCATTCAATCGACATTGTTTTTTCAAAAAAGTCTACTTTGGATCAAACAATAAAACTAGAATGTATACCATTCACAGCAAAAATTAGTGAAGTAGTACACAACATGAAGTCGTACATGTGCTAAGCAAATGGAAACCACATGGAATAATGTTTTGATGATCAATATACTGCAAGTTATCCTCAAATTAATGTTACTCTGTGATAAAAAAATTAAACAAAGTACACCAACATGAAGAGATATTTATTCACTGTTAATCTTAGCACGATTATTAATTGAGTATTCAACACTTAACATGCCAAGCCACACCACCACCTGTTTGCCTATATGTCGATCCCTTTGTTAGTTTTGTTGTTTGTTATAGATTTCTCGATAACTTGCGCCCTCGCTTATATCGCAGTCGATGTTTTTGGACCCCGAGTCCACGAGTTATCGAGGGAGTGGTATACTACTTGTCAACAAACCTATGGGTCCCTGCATGTGCTTCTTTGCACTTAATACATGCTTGACAACTGGATCAACAAAAACCAATGGATTTATTCAGGAAAGTAATGAGCTGACTATGTAATAACTAGTGATTACAATCTTTGCACTGTTGGAGATTGTAAGTAGAACAATAAAATAGCTGAGCCATCTTAAAGAAAGCATGTCCAGTTGGAGGTATGTTGTGTGAAAGTAGCTATTTCTTTCAGAGGGGTTTCAGAATGAATGACTAATGTTTGTAGAACAATTTGACCAGTTGTTTCATTTGGCTGAAAATTATTGCTGATGCATAAAAACCTGAAGTAGTCCATCATGTATGAGTGGTATGTGGCTCAAAGTATACCCTGGAATCACATAAATACAAACAAGATGGCTCACCTCCTCTGGAAAAATATGTAGCCTTCTCATTCGTCCCCTTCGAAGCAAATTCTTTGGAAGATAGAAGTACACAGCTTTCTCTATAACCTAAAGATTTGAAAAGGAGAGATATTACTGTTGCCCATAGTATGTAAAACAGGAACACATTATTATAAAAGAAGCTGACCCTGAGTTAACAACCTAGTTAGATTTGTCCACAAATCATCTTTATTACAATCATATTATAAATTTCATGGTATTATTATAAATTAAAAAGTTTGTAATATAATGGACTAATTTTAGAGTATCATTTTTCAAAATGAAAATAATAGGGTAAACATTGCGTGCAGTTAAGGTAACAGGTTCATTTCTTCAACCAGTGTTTCAGTCTAAAGCCAGCTTTATTGTCTGGTTACTACATGGAGGGAAGAATTCAACTGTGGCAAAATGTTTGATGCAGAAGAAAAGGAGAGGTGGTGCATTTAATAAGCCCAGCCTCATACTTTACTTAAATAATACCCCATATCATTCAGAAACATGTAGATGACATAGAAACCATTATTTTCAAAGAAGCCTTTCACCTCAAAAACATACACAGCATTTATAAAGACATTTGATTGGTTTTAACAGTACTTTTAACAAATACTGGCTATACAGCACTCATACAGGTTTTTGTGTAAACACTTGAAGGACAATTCAAGGACAGAATGCAGATTCTCAAGAATCAAGATATAAGCTAAAATGTCTCTATAATATGTAAAGTAAACAGAAATAGATACAATATCTATACTTGAAAGCAATCTGTATCTGCCAATTAATTGAGTGGAACTTGAAGTCATTAAAAATTACAAGTACTGTGATCCAAACTGATATGGTGTATGCATGAAGTCCTGAAAATTTAAAAGAAAAAAGGAGGTGAAGGAAAACACTTCTTACATGAAAAGCAGTATCACTATATTCCTCCCTATCAAGCCACATTTCATGAAATTAACAGGAACCCCATTTATACGGACAGCTTATGACTGATCAGTCATTTTGTTTTACTTTCTGGCCCTAAATAAACACATGGTACACCCATATAAATTAAAAAAGGTACTCCCAGAATGCATATGTTCTAGGATGTTATATAAGGGATACCAGTCAAACAATGAGCAGATGACATTTATTTGCAGTTCACTTAAAACTTTAAATACCAACATTTTTCAATGTATGAACAATAAAGCAAATGAAATGCATAAAACATGGTTTAAATAGTTTATTCTGTTCTCATTTTCACAAAATTCAAGTATATACAAGGACACAGTCAAAATCTGGTTATAATTCAAACAATTTCAAAATCCAAGAATGTTCAAGAATATTAAAACTGTTTACAAACCTTGCTATACTACTCATAGAAAAAGAGAACCAATTGCCTCTACCCAATGACACAATGAGGTAGTTGATCCAGACTGGCCTGGGCAAGTACTGAACCCATGACCCCTGGATTACAAATCTGACACTCCAACAACTGAGCTAATGTCATTCCATCACATGTAATTACGGAATTACGACTAAACAACACTGTATGCTGATCAATTAACTATTTGAACAATTTAAAATTAATTTGTTATTAAGTTCAATTTGTGACCACTACTGTGGCTTAATGGTTGAAAATCTGCCTCAGATGTGAGAGGTCATGGGTTTAAACCCCAGCTAAGTCATACCAAAAACTTAAACAAATGATACTAATAGCTGCCTTGCTAGGCACTCAGAATTAATAGGTTAGTGTTAGGACTGGTTGGCCTAGTGTCACGATAATGTTATTAGGTGGGACATCATACTCCATGTCTATGGCATGATGCTCCCATGCTAGACATCACTATAAACTGCAGCACTGCTGACATCATAGCAATATGACTGAAAAACTGTAAAATGCTATGTTAAAAATCCTAATCACGCACAAACACCTGTTCAATTTGTACATAGTAGCAATATAGACTTATGTGTCCTTACAGTGAATGGGATTATACACTGCTGAATATAAACGCTGCAATGTAATATGTCCAATACTAATCCATATACACGTTATACTACCCAACAGTTCTACCAAAACATACCTGATCTAAAAAAGGCACTTTCATATTCTGAATTGACCTGCTGGAATTGTCAGACTGTGAACTAACCAGCTGGAATTGTCAGACTGTGAACTAACCAGCTGGAATTGTCAGATTGTGAACTAACCAGCTGGAATTGTCAGACTGTGAACTAACCAGCTGGAATTGTCAGATTGTGAACTAACCAGCTGGAATTGTCAGACTGTGAACTAACCAGCTGGAATTGTCAGACTGAACTAACCAGCTGGAATTGTCAGACTGTGAACTAACCAGCTGGAATTGTCACATTATGAAGTGACCCGATAGAATTGACACATTGTGAAGTGATGAGATGGAATTGTGAATTTTTAATCAAGTTCTTTGGAGACTCAAGATTACTGAGTACTCTGAGATAATTAATGTTCTCAAATTATATATATATATATATATATATATATATATATATATATATATATATATATATATATATATATATATATATATATATATATATATACATATACATATACACATAAATACACACACATACTGTTGTCAACAGTATCTCTTCTTTTACTGATGTATTATTTCCCTTTAGAACAGGACTTTGGAACTCAAAATTTCAAATCTCTCACTATCAAGTCTAAGTAACCCATGTTTTCCTTCAGAATTTGACTTTTGAACTGATGACTGTTGACCCAAGAAATACCTTTTTTTTGTTTGGGTTTCCATTACTCATTCTTCTTTTTAGAGCAGAACTTTTAACTGTTGATCTAATAAATTTCTTATTTACCAATGCATTTCCCTTTAGAACAAAAGTTTTTAACTTGGATGATTAAACAAATACCTTTAAGTTTTGAACTTAGTTGATCAAATAAATGCCTTATTTACCCATGTGTTTTCCTTTCAAGCAGGATTTTCAAAACTTTGGTCTCTGCTGATCCAATAAATACCTTAATTAGTCATACATGTTTCCCTTTACAGTAGGACTTTTGAACTCTGGACAATTTTTTATTTACCCATGTATCATACATACTCGGTGATAAGTTGAATCAAAGTGCAAACAACAAAGATCCTGATCTGCTGTACAGTAGCATAATAGGCCTGCCAATCAGGATCTATGTTGTTTGTTATACTGATTTCTGCTAACAAACTATAAAGACCCAGAGCTGCCATCACAGAAAGCTCTGGCAGATCTGGGTCTGTGCAGTTTGCAGTTCAACTCATTTTTTTAAGAGAGCACATAGGTAGGTGAATCTTTTCAGAGAAAGACTTTTGAACTTTTGATTATGTTACACAAAAGAACACCCTACTTTTGCATTTATAAGTTCTGGAGCAGAATGTGCATCAAATGTTTGAATTTTCGACTCTTTCATCTATGTACAATATGGCCCAACTCCAAATCCATATCTGTTGTCTGTGCTGATCAGTAAGCCACACATGACATGGGGGTATACTGCACAATGTCCCATGAAGCAGAAGCACATTTCAAATCAGGCAGATGATCTATATCTTCATGACACAGATGAAGTGAGGACTGTTATGTCTTCAATGATGGTTTTATGATTATATAGAATTTATAGACATTTAGTTTTTGAGTAGTGCTAAAAACTAATGCATTTCCAACAGGTGGGGCTTACTTAAGAAGAATGGCTGATCTAAACTTTTGAAATTGCTAGAACTGGTATTTTTCTTATGTAATTAAAAATGGGGTCTGATTCCTCTTTTTAAATAAGATTTAGATTTATTAGGAAGAATGTTTTCAGAATTAAGCTATTAAAATTAGGAATTTTGCATTATTATTAAATATTATGTCATTGTTACAAGAGGCTCATTTTCAGTCCGATGATTCTTATATAAATTAAAGAAAATGTGGTCCTTACCTTTGTAGGGTCCACCTCATGTAATCTCCATGCAGCTGTTTCTGAAAATCCACCTGGGTAGCTGTGGGAAAAAAAATTACATTAATTAAGAAGTACATTTTAAATCTTTTGATTTCTGTGACATTTCATTAATTTTTCATGCTTTAAGTGAATGTGGCACGTTAGTGGCATATAATTTTTACAAGTAACTGACATTTTATTTAGTACTTTATCATAGAGTGGTCTAACTACAGGTCCATGGAATGTCATATTTTTATGGCCTGTGCTCATACAAAAAGTTATTTCTATAATTATAGTATTATTACTATATTTTGTGTAGCACCTACAAACTTGGTTCATGTGGCCTTTGGCATTTAACATATAGAACCACTCTGCCTAATATATAAATTTTGTTAAAATACTGTTGCCGAAAATGTAAATTCCATCCCCAATTGGCTAAAATTATGTGCTCAATAAAAATATTTTACATGAAT
This sequence comes from Potamilus streckersoni, assembly GCA_016746295.1. Classification (NCBI taxonomy): domain Eukaryota; kingdom Metazoa; phylum Mollusca; class Bivalvia; order Unionida; family Unionidae; genus Potamilus; species Potamilus streckersoni. The sequence continues at coordinate 4,152,474 of JAEAOA010001195.1, forward strand.
TTTAAAATAAAGATGATAACCTAAATTATTGTATTATAGGATATGCATGTGTATATTATATTATAATATAATATTATATTATAATATAATATTATAAATGACAAGAAATGTCTCTTCTTTTCTTCCCCTTTTCAAGATTGTATGAATGTGCACAAGCTTCCTGGTTTTCCATTTTACTGTGGTTTTCAAGTATAATTATAGCAAAATCTGTACAATATTTGAAAATTTGAAATCTGAGAATTATGCAAGATTAGTAATTTTATTTTTTCTGTATCAATAGCAATTTTACATATATATAAATCACAAATACTTCCCATATCTTCATAAAGTCTGAGAACACCTCTGTTCTTTTGTCAGATATATTGAAAACTTACCCTGTGTGATGGAAGTATTTATATACTCTCCAGTAGTCATTGGGCATGGAAATGTACTTGGAGTTAATCACTACAACATGGTCACCAATATCACCTGCAATGTAAATAACAATTATTGCCAGCAGCTTCTCGTGAGTTGGTGGTTATTTCTGCGGATTTCCGGATTTCCCGGTTTCTTCCTCCGCCATTAATACTGGCTGCCATGTATAGCCTATTGTGTGCTGAAAAATGGTGTTAAGCCCCAGAACAACAACAACAATTCTTAAATGGTGGATACATCTGACAGTGACACTATTCACTCCAGGCCCCTACTAGCACAAAATGTTGGTTCATTCACAAATATCTATGCCTGTTTATATTTATCTGTTCTAGAATATGTTTATTCAAGAATTAAAAATGATTTGAAAATCAATCTGATTCTTAAGATGGCCAGGTGTCATTCTAAATTACAAATAACTTAGTGTTTGTTTAAATAAAATTATAGCCATGTGCCACTTTTTTATTTTAAAAAAAAAAATCAGTTGGGCCCCAGTCTTCTTCATGAGTATTTGTAAAACTTCTGTTCTAAATATAGACTATATACTTTACAATGCTTGTTACAGAGTAAACTGTAACAATTGGATATTGTTCTATTACCACTGCAACTATAACAATACAGCACCATTACTGGAATCAATGACAACTACTGCAATCTTTACTATTAACACTTAATGGAATAAAAGTTATTTTATTCCTGATTTAAGTTGATTGAGAAATTGAGAATTATGAATTTTTTGCATGCAGCATGAATAAGTAAATCATTATCAAAAGTCATGAAATTCCCGCCAAAATCATGAAAGTTGGCAGATCTGCCTTTAATGGAGAATTATCTTTGTTTCTCCCTCTGTCTATCCTCATGGCCTTGCTAATATTACATCTACTTGTCCATACAAACACTACTCAAACCATGCTTCCTCTGTCTATCCTCATGGCCTTGCTTATATTACATCTACTTGTCCATACAAACACTACTCAAACCATGCTTCCTCTGCCTATCCTCATGGCCTTGCTTATATTACATCTACTTGTCCATACAAACACTACTCAAACCATGCTTCCTCTGTCTATCCTCATGGCCTTGCTTATATTACATCTACTTGTCCATACAAACACTACTCAAACCATGCTTCCTCTGTCTATCCTCATGGCCTTGCTTATATTACATCTACTTGTCCATACAAACACTACTCAAACCATGCTTTCTCTGTCTATCCTCATGGCCTTGCTTATATTACATCTACTTGTCCATACAAACACTACTCAAACCATGCTTCCTCTGTCTATCCTCATGGCTTGCTAATATTACATCTACTTGTACATACAAACACTACTCAAACCATGCTCCCTCTGTCTATCCTCATGGCCTTGCTAATATTACATCTATTTGTCCATACAAACACTACTCAAACCATGCTTCCTCTGTCTATCCTCATGGCCTTGCTAATATTACATCTACTTGTACATATAAACACTACTCAAACCATGCTCCCTCTGTCTATCCTCATGGCCTTGCTAATATTACATCTACTTGTACATACAAACACTACTCAAACCATGCTCCCTCTGTCTATCCTCATGGCCTTGCTTATATTACATCAACATGTCCATACAAACACTACTCAAACCATGCACCTACTCATGGTGTACAACTTAAAGGAAATGCATCTTCCTTTCTACACTCATTCTATCTGTTCTCAGACTTAATTACATGCCTATAAACTTAAAGTATAACAAGAGTGAATAAATTAAATCTACAGTATAAAACAAATTAAATATCATATTTTGACTCTGCAGTGTGTTCATTTTCAAAAGTTTTGCTCTTTTCATGCCTTATTGTGCTGCATAAATAAATGACATATACATACACAATAATAATTTGCCCCAAAAATGTATGCATGGTAAATAAAAAATCTCTTAAGGAGCCAAATTAACCACTTCCTATGGATGGTTGTCAGACATAAACACCTCCCTTAAGCTGCCAAACTAACCACTTCCCATGAATAGTTGTCAGACACAACCACCTCCTTAAGCTGCCAAACCACTTCCCATGGATGGTTGCTAGACACAACTGCCTCCATTAAGCTGTGAAAGTAACCACTTCCAATGGATGATTACTTGACACAACCACCTCCCTTAAACAGCCAAATCTAATCACTTCCTATGGTTGGTTGCTCAGTTTTTATGAAATATTCAGTTTGTATTAAAAATTCATTATACTCTAAATAGAAATTATTCTTTAAAGAAACACTGATTATTATATGTAAGTGTAATTGTCATCCATTGATTAATAAGTGTCCCTTATATTGGCTGATGCTTTTCTGATCAGAAAGAATTTCTAGGAATCCAAGATGAATCTGTTTCTTCTGTCCTTTCCATTTTAAATGAAGAGTGTTGCCGCCATACCAAATATTTTTGATAAACTCCAACATGCCAAATATTTTGTAGCGAAACATTTTTTTTACATGTTGGAGTTATAAGAGCATGTTGGAAGTTAGGATCAACTAAACATAAAAAAGACATCCTGTGAAACTCCCTTGTTGATATGACCATCCATTCCAGAGTATTGATAACATAATTCTAAGATTGGACAATGGCGATGATATCAGAAATCAGCAATAATAATAATTTTAAAATCAATAATTTTAAGATGGTCATTGTGACTCCACATAGTTGGTCTAATTGTCACCATTTTCATTTAGGACTAGCCGAGTTATGCAGACATCATACTAAGTCTTCTGGTGACAACTCCCTGTCAGCATGACTACCCAGTAAGGCAGAATAGCAATGAAGAAATTTTCAAGATAGATGCTATTGTAGCCTCTGAGGGGAACCAGTATCTCTAGTTAAAATTAAACCATGGGATGAATCTGTAAAGTCTCATGGCAACCCTCCATGTCTATGATGAATCTGCAAAGTCTCATAGCAACCCTCCAAGTTTATGAACAATCTATAAAGTCTCATGGCAACTCTCCAAGTTTATGATAAATCTGTAGTCTCATGGCAACCCTCCCAGTTTATGATGAATCTGTAGTCTCATGGCAACTCTCCAAGTTTATGATGAATCTGTAAAGTCTCATGACAACCCTCCAAGTTTATGATGAATCTGTAAAGTCTCATGGCAACCCTCCAAGTTTATGATGAATCTGTAAAATCTCATGGCAACCCTCCAAGTTTATGATGAATCTGTAGTCTCATGGCAACTTTCCAAGTTTATGATGAATATGTAGTCTCATGGCAACCCTCCCAGTTTATGATGAATCTGTAAAGTCTCATGGCAACCCTCCAAGTTTATGATGACTCTGTAAAGTCTCATGGCAACCCTCCAAGTTTATGATGAATCTAGTCTCATGGCAACCCTCCAAGTTTATGATGAATCTGTAAAGTTTCATGGCAACCCTCCCAGTTTATGATGAATTTGTAAAGTCTCATGGCAACCCTCCAAGTTTAGAATGATTTGCAATAACAAACTTGTGCTAATAGACTGATTACTGATAGATGGGCACAGAAAACAAGCCAGTGTATTATCCCTTCTGATTTATGAACAGTAAAGAAAAATGGACTAGACATTACCATTCTGTAAGATGATTACTTACTCAGAGAATCATATATAGGTTTGTGTTTCCCAATCAGGTAGTAGGCTATCTTGCTGGAGGACTTGAATGGACACTGGCGATATGCATCAAATAGCCACCAGGTTCTGGCCATGGTGGCCCATTGCTGCAAAAATAATTTGAGTATTTTAATATACAAAGTAAAATAAAACTGGGACAACTCAAACATCATGCATCATTTTGTCTGTGACCTCTACAAATCTAACAACAACTCTGAACCTGCAATATTTGGGAGTTTTTTTTATATCATAATCTAAAATGAAATGTTACATAATACATGTTATGTACATGTTGTGATTGGGGTAAAATAGTGTGCATATGAAAACAATAAATGAGAATTTCAATCAAGAGCACAGCCAACTTGCATGCAGAAAAATAATAAAATTTTACATGGTCATTATCATTCACATTACCCAATCATACGAACAGCTGCCCCTTGCTCAATGTAATCAACAGGAAGTAGCAATATTAGATGTGTTCACAGCAGATGAAAGTATAAAAATGCTAAGTAAATTGAAAGACAAAGTAATCACTACTTTGCTCCGAGTCTTTGTCATTTACAGACCAACTTCAAACACTGGACTTTACAATAAATAAATATGAAGAATTTACATCACTTCCAGAACATGGATAACTCAGGCCCAGATCACTTGTGAATGTAATGTAATACTTGATCAGGCAAGGATCCTAATATTTTTACAAGAGAAATACTAAAGGAATTGGTCCTTGTTTGCTAAATGTGAAAAAAAATCAAGAACAAAATTGAGCAATAAAACTAATATATTCGCTCATCATCAAAAATGGCCATTAGCGTCATGAAACTGAATCAGCATCATGAAATTTGCAACATTTAAATTTCTTTTAAAAAATCTGTTTCTAAGTATACAGTAAATAGCAATACTTGATAATATTTAAACCCATGAAATCCATTCTTTATCTTGAAAATAAAGGTAATTTATATAAAAAAGCATACTAGTTCATTAAAAATGCCTTTTACTGACAGTTATCCAGAAAGTAATTATACAAGTATTAAATCATTACACAGTACCCTCCACTCATCTTCTCATTTTTGATGTCTAGCTGAGATGATATCCCCTTTTTAATTTTTCAGAGGTCCCTTGGTAACGTATTTACAATCCCTTACTTACAATGCAGTCTGTTTTATTGGACATCATTGTTAACCAGTTATATATACAGTGTCTAATTAGTAACTGCGCTTCAAGCAACACTTCCAGTATTTTACAGTCTATTTTTCCTTTGGATAAATAATGAAAGGAACAAAACAAGATGTTTTCATGAATTTAGAATGTTTTACAACAGTTTCTCTTGAACACAGGGCTGGTCTAAATAAGTATTCAATCAATTTTTATGTCCTAGTACCATGTCATCATTCCTTCTTTTAATTTTAATACATGTAATACTAGTGTTTAAATACTTTATGCTTTTCACATTTCTCTACATCAGTTTTTGGGGCAAGTACAACAAGCCATATCCATGTGCATGAAGCCTGTTTTGATGACAATCAACATAATTTTTTTGATCTGTGGAATAATACCTGTCCTTTTCCATCAATGGATTTATTTTACCTCATCATATAGGTAGAATATAGGTAGATATTTAATTACATTTGTCATGATAAACAGATCAATTAACCATGAATGGGAATAGTGTCTCAACTTTTATTTGATACATCCAATATAAGAATACTAGTTAACTTCTATAAATTATAATAGTAAACATTGGATATTTTTACTGCTTCAACATACTATAGTCTGAATATACTTCCCTGTCTGTTTGTGTGTGTGTGTTATACAGATTTTTAACGTAGCTTTAACAATTTTTCAGTCATATCGCTACAATGTCTGCAATGTGACAATTTTTAGTGATTTCTAGCACTGGTGCATCATGCCGCAGACATGTAGCATGATGTCCCACCCAGTCTCATTATCCTGACACCTGGCTGACCAGTCCTAAGACTAACCTCTTAATGCTGATTGCCAAGTGAGGCAGCTGTTTGTACATTTTTTTTAAGTCTTTGGTGTGACTTGGCTGGTGTTTGTTTGTACCTCCCTGCAGATTTAAAAAACAAAAAGCATAAATGTTATAAAAGATCCAAAGAACTTAGTTCATTCATTGATTTATAACTTTAAAAATGGAGGTGGGAGAGCCTAACAATTATTGTCTGTGCATTTCATACCAAATGGACGTTTTCAGTGTAAATGATGACCCTGCTTGCCAGTCATTTCCATTTTTCCTAGACAAGTCAATTTTCAGCAAAAGAGTAGACACATGACATACATGACTACACATGTATGTACATTGAAGGAAAATAGTATGCACCAGTCTGCTTCTAATATTTACAATGTCAAATCAAGCAAGGAAAAAGAATGACAACTACAAATTTGCCTTTCATGTGAATTTAATAGGCAGAATAATTTCTATTTACATGTGTACAAAGGGATATAACCCTCAACTCCCAACCTTATGATAATTTACAAAATGATCAGGCAATTGCCTAATAGGATGAGCCATGTCACTATCAGAAAAAAATGAGCTCACCTTCAGTAGATGCAATATTGTGCCCTGTTAATATGGTAACTCCATTAAGCATGAAACACATAGACAATGCTAGTGTTATGACCATTCTGGTCAAAGGCAGGTTAGAAATAATAAACCTATGAATGCAATGACAAAGAACTGTGCATTTTTTATCACATTAAAGATTTTTGTTGTTGAAAGACCTAAGTTTTGTTGATGGCTTTTACTGAATCATTAAAAAAAAAGAAAAAAGGGGGCTTCTTTTGTACCATGTGGTTCATTGGGTCTATATAGTCTTTGTTCAGAGCAACAACAAAACATGGTACAACATGAAAACGATTGACACCACTGTATACTACAACACTGTATTATCGTAGGCTCTATATTATTGCAGCATACAGGATCTTCCAATTAATTTTGGACATGTGCGATCTAGCTTTTGCTTACAGACATAAAGTTATAGCCAATAAGGATGAAAATAACTTTAAGCACAATTTCCACTAAAATGTCAACATTTTTTTATAAGTTTACATTGAAAATGAATGGATACCTTTGATTTCCGAACACACGTCAAAGAAATCCCACAATTTATATTATGAACAATTATCACCTAGACACCTTGAAATCTTCGTAATGCCTCAAAGTAATCTTTGAGCAGCTTGTTGTTTTTCTAGTTCACTAGCTCTGCTAATTTAGAAAGTTAGCCATCATATATATATACCGATATTTTTATTTTCGATACTATGTTTTTGCCATAACTAACTTAAGAAAAATAATAACACTTATGTGACTGCGTGGTCACGTGGTATAACTGGGGCATGCATGCATGGGTAATTCAAATCTGCGGTCAAAAGCAGATGAATAAATGTGTGGTCTGTTCTAAAAAGGACTTGTTCTTTAAAAAAGGCAAGTGTTCAAAAGTTTTTAACGCTGCTGATCACAGTGATCATTAAAAGTTGGATTATACCTACTATCTGTGTACAAAGGTCATTCTAAATAAATTTTTTAATTATCAGCGTGCGGTCAGACAATTCGCAGTTACGTTGCTGTGGACAAATCAAACCGAGTAGTACAGGGTTATCCTCTATCGCCAAAAAAAAATATTAAAGAATTAGTTGGTCTACGGTTGTACATGTCATTCATGTTCTAACGGGTACCCGTTAAAATTTGCAACGGGTACCAGGGTACTGGGTTGTTTTTTTTGTGATTTTTGACAGCCCTAATCATGGTATTTGCCTAACTGAAGTATGGTAGCATGCACATATTATAATAAACATAAATTTCAACTTAATGATAAAACTGAATGTCAATGCTTGCACTGACATAATATCTTTACCAAAATAATGGATCCAATGACTAAATTGAATATGCTAATATCATTTAAGTTAAAATTCAAAACAACACACTAAAATATATATATATATATATATATATATATATATATATATACACACACATACACACACACACAAAAATTAATCCATTATTATTATTATAATTACTGAAATATTACTGATTTAAAAAATAGTTTCAGTATTAGTGCTTTGCTATTTATGTAGGATAATTAGGATCACATGCATAATTTTGTCAATTTTGGTCCTATTGGCTGCCATGGAATAAAATTTTAAACATAAGCTTGTAAGAACATGTACATCACCACTGGTATATGACCAATAATAATCAAACATCAGACAATGCACCGAGTAAATTTCGTAATCAATACCAATGCAGATATTTTAAGTCGGACAACAGTTTTATATCTGATGATCAATGGAATTCCAAGCACTTTACAAAAAAATTAATGTTCATTGTTTTTCACTGTAGAAATGCCACAAATGCTAACATTTTTATGTCCAATGCTGTCAGGCATTTCTGCACACCTAAGGTTTATGTCACAAATAGTGAAGCAAAATGCATACTGAATTCAACCAATTGATGAAAATAAAATACTTCAATGCTTACCATTTGATAAGAGGCATTTGTCACCAAAAATATTCTGTTCAAAATAATATTAATTTTGGACACCAGATATGCCCGTGTTTTTGTGATTTTTGGGCTTATTCTATGCATAGCTTTTAAAAGATGTAATGTTTATTAATCAAGCTTTGGAAATGATATACATTAATTTGGACTGTTTCTGTCAACATTTCAGTTGAGTAATTAGGTCAGGTTTATAGCTGGTTTTAGAAAATTCAATACAGCAATACCAATAAATAGCAAGTGATACATAGCAAGTCAAACTGTGTAAAAAAATTAGTAAAGTTCAGCATTTTATTTAAAAAAAATTATGTTGAAGAGAACCAACAATGAATAGGATGTATTGTGTTTACAACTTCTCATTTATGGAAAAAAATATTACTAAAGAATTTAGAAATAGATTATATGCCGGGGACTTTCTTGAAAATCCCATTCTAGCGGCAAGTTGACATGTTGTATAGCAGTGGGACAACTTGCAAAACTGGAAAAAAGGATTAAATGAAGAATTGTTTTAAAGTATACATTTCCATCTTTTATATAATGTGCCTATTTTATGATTCTAAAAGATACATAGTAAATAGAATATTCTGGAATACAAGTTCAAGACGGCCATGAAGTGGGTCTTCATGTTTACATTTAGAAATCGTATTTTCATATGCATTTAGGGTAGAATGAGGGACATTTTTGTACATGTTATGAATATCACTTCTGTCAGAAAAGGACGATTGTTCTCTCTTAATACAAACAGAATATTCGACCAATAACAACACGTGATCCTATTTTAACAGGAATGTCATATCGTTGGGCAGAATCAACGCGCAAAATTGGTCGACATGGTAGTATTTGTGCTCTGACAGATTTGCGTCCTTCCTGGATACTGCTTTACGTCTATGAACAATCAATAGACGGCGCGTGTTCAAATCATTCAGGTAATCCTGTTTGCCACGATAATACAGTGTTGGTGTATACAGAGAGTATACAGAGCAACAAAATGAAATAGACAAGAAGTTCGTCCTTCTTGATAAATTTCCTTGCAAACCTCGAAAATATGTTACTTTTGGAACAAACCGCTTGGTAAATACTCATTCTCGTAAGAATTGGATTAAATTAATTAACATACCAAAACACGATTATGTGCCATTCATAAGTTCTCCTAATGAGTTTTACTATGCAGCTGAAGAAAAATAAAATAGGCAAAGCAGTTTCAACCGAAAATTTTCATTTCATCATTTTAAGTTTGATTATGATGCACCATGCGTTCCGAATAAAAATCGAACTTCCGGTGTCAATTAAATTTTGAATTATCGCCCCCAACGAAACCGAAATCCAGATGATCGTACCACACACACACACACACACACACACACACACACACACACACACACACTCTTTTGCTTCTCAGTATTTGCTAATACAACTAATACATTTTACTGTACATCTATATTCTATTAAGACGTTTAATGTCAGCCAGAATTATGAGAATGACAAGATAAAGGACACAAGAAATTTGTATAACCTCGATGATCGGAGTAAATTACATACAACACTAGCCCTGTACGACTTTTTTTTTTTTTACCGACATAACAACGGTATTTAATAACTGAGCAGAAAGCTACAGAAGTACATATTTACAGTGTAACAGTGCACATGTGGACATTACAGTGCCAATGGTACCAGCAGAGCATATAAGTACGAAACAACCAGTGAACGAAACGACCATTGCTTTAGGTACGAATCGACTCCTTTGGGTACGAAACGACTTTGGTACGGATTGACCAGTTCCCGAGCAAAAGACAGTTCGACATTAAATAAAAGATAATACAAAGGCAGATTTAATTACAATTCAGTTGTAGACAACGTGCATTTTTTCACTGGGTCTCTACAAATATGGGATATGTAAAGAGTATTTGGTCATATTAATGATTCCAGAAATATCATGCGCGGTAAAATTGAAATAAGTCATTCAACTTATATAAAGAGCCATTAAAGAAAAGTGTTGCAGGCAGGCTTGTACAAATGTAACAAAATAAAAGCGTGAAGTCGACATGCTTTGTAAATGTTAACAAAATTAATTATTTCTCTACAAAACACAGTAGAAATACAAAAAGGACTTACGGTTTGTGAAAATAATCCAAAAATTTATCCTAGAACTGAAAAATATAAGTCCCATCACTAAAAAGTTCTAATTGAATCCAGGTTCGAATCTCGATGAATTTCCAATATGGAAGGCGATGACGTCAGATGAGGTCGTTGTACTACTGATGGCAATAGTTCCTCGTTGATTTTTTGTAAATTAAGAATAATATTCCGGCTTTAGAATTCTAAATAATTTGCACTGAATGTATTTGTCCAAGATTTTGACGAAGATTTTCCAGAGAATATAAATTATTCTTAAATAACAAATAACTCAAAATGGCAACAACACAAAATACCTCTGACCTCCTAAAGGTATTATTTTACGACTGGATCAATTTAATACCACTTCGATATTTTAAGTCTCGATTATTGATCACATGGTAGTTCACATGACAGGCTACGTGATTTCTAACAATGCAATAATTTTTTTCAAAAATGACATTTGTCACGTAACTTAGAATACTCCTATCTAAAATTTCCGGTTTTCACGTTAGAAATAAAAAGAAAAAAAAAACATGTTTACAATATGGGTATCACGTGGGCCTGGAAATGACCTTGGAAATAGCTAATCATTTTCATTCAGTGTTTACGAATTTGCGAACCAAGGTCGCCTGAAAATAATGATAAAGTAACTGTACGTTCTGATTAGGTCATCCGAATTATCTGAAAAGAGATTCAAATGCAATAAAAATTATCACTACAATAAAATATAATGAAATAAAATTGAAATTAAAATAAAAGAATTTAAAACTAACGCACAAGCAATTTAATTGTATATACGTAACAAAAGAAAACCCTAACTTACATATGTTAGGGTAACAAAAGATCATTACTTAATTATTGTCATTCAGTCGTTGTCTGCCCAGGTGATGAATGATAATTATCAGTAGAGGACACTCAGTTATTCCTAATCGTCGTCACTCAACTATCATCGTACCAAAGATCATGTCGGAGTACAGTACTTATGTGGATACAACTCATAAGCTAAACGAAAGTTGATTGATTTTTTTTAAAAAAAAAAAGACTTTTGGAACAAAATAAAAATGATAAATTTAGATAACTATATTATGGACTTATGTTTTAAAAACCTAACATACATACATACATACATACATACATACATACATACATACATACATACATACATACATACATGCATGCATGCATGCATGCATGCATGCATGCATGCATGCATGCATGCATGCATGCATGCATGCATGCACGCACGCACGCACGCACGCACGCACCATCCATCCATCCATCCATCCATCCATCCATCCATCCATCCATCCATCCATCCATCCATCCATCCATCCATCCATCCATCCATACATACATACATACATACATACATACATACATACATACATACATACATACATACATACATACATACATACATACACTCACATTGAAAGCCACTAAATATTTTAGACTTTTACATTTGTAAGTTTCACGATAATTCCATCCTCAGATACAAAATACGGAGTGATATAAATTTCAGGCGAAATCAATTAAGCTGGGGAATATGAATTTCAACAACGGAATATGGATTATCTTGTTGGTATCTAACACCAGCATACAAGAATCAGTTATATAAGTAAGGTGATCGAAAATTAAGAAAATATATGATTTAGATGAGAATATTTAAATCAAATTCCAATTATATATTTCACATTAGGTGATGGTGTATTGTTGTAGCAAGGTGATATAGTTATACAAGTAGGTTGTACCGTAGATTACAATTTTTTTTTACATTGTCATTAGATCAATTAAGTCTTGTAATCAATACTGCTTTAAATATTGATGGGAATTCCATTAGTTGATAAACAGTCTGTAACAAATAGTTAAACATAGAATGCAAAGTAACTAATGAAAAAAGAGAGAAATCGACTAAGTATTTTGTAGCTAAGAATGATAAAAATTGTGAAGGTCTTGTAATCAATCTAACAGAACCTGCTTATGAATTAAAAGAAACAGATTATGATTTGCACTTGTGGCAAAAAGACACTTTTTTGTGTTGGCAGCACGATACAATTTCTGAATCCTCTGTAACCGGCTGGGTGTGATGGATCGTAGTAAATGCTGGCTAAGACCTTCTCCATTTTTTTTTTTATAATAAGTGATCCAATCTTCGCTGATGCTAATATGCATGGAGTGAGAGTGTGGTTTGAAAACGGCTTTACGTGTTCGATGTGCCACAGGAGTTGAAGTGGAAGGTAGTTTTGGTAATGGTGTTGGCAGAGCTGGTAAGGGAAAGGCTTTGGTCTTCTTGTCTTTTTCACTTTTGGTTTCACTTCTTTCTTTTTCACTTCTGTCGAAGGAGGATTGGCCATTATCTTTTTAACCCAAGCTTTAATTTCTTCTCTTTGGGGTGTAGCGGAAGGGGTCAACAAGGACATTGAAAGACTTCTCGTACCTATTCTTCTACAGGCATCCGTGGGGCTGCTTCTGTCTTGACCACTGAGGGTGGTGGTGACGGTAGTGGTGGTGATGGACTTTTTATCAAGGCCTTCAAATCTTTCAAAGTGATTGGAGCTGTTTCATCATAAGCTTTTTGGGGAAAGATTTGCAGTCGTTGCAACAATTGACCGTACCGTTGAGATTTCTCTGTTTCGGACAAATCACTGCGATCCATCAACGATTGTAATTTGTGCTGTAACTGGTACATCTCAGTCAAATAAGGATTGGGAGGTAATTGCGGGGTCGGTTATTCTTGCCAACAATGGTATTCCATCCATCGTTTGTAAGACACTAAAGTCAGTTTTCGTCCTTCCATTGAATTCTAAGGATCACTTTTGAGATCTTTTTTTTACCCAGAAGCTGTTTTTATCCCTTTATGTTATCTCTTGTGCAGCAGCTCCCGCCACGAGACTTGTAATCAATGGGACAACTGCGCTATTTAACAAAGGTGCTAATAACATAGGCAAAAACTGCAAAACATTTCCACGTTATACCAACATCTTTTTTCTTTTGACGAATGGGTATTTTCTTTTGGACCATTTGGCGAAGAATGTGTCGATGTTTGGCTAAACATTCTTTCTGGTTTTTAGACAAAGGTATCGTGCCTTTCAAGACATTCAGACAACATTCGCATAAGGTATCGATGGCATCTTTGGAAGCAGTTTGAATCATTTGTTTTCGCATGGGTGGAGGAGCTTTAGACAAGACGGACATGTCTCAATCTTTGGCTAAACGAGGTGGCAGTCCTTTTCTTTTCTTTCCTTTTGGTGCAGAAGAGGAATGTCTTTTGGGGGTGACATCTATATGGACTGATTCCGGGGCACCCGCCAAAAAAATACACTAATGTCAGTCACTTGGGTGCACGGTCTTTTATTCTTTTTTGGGGGACTATCGCTTCGTCATAAAGGTGACAATGTGTTTTCGAAAAATTGTCAAAGAATCCTCCTCTTTGGAGCTCCTCTTTTTCTTTGGACGAGTGTGTCTTTTTCTGGGGTGACGACGATGTTGGACTAAGCATTTTTTCGCATGACGAGACTGTTGTTTTCTTTTTCATTTTTGAACAGAAAAACGACGATAAGGGGACATCTTTAGGTGCACAACAAACACTGGCATTGATGGTTCGACATGCGTCTTTTATGTTAGTCCTTTATCAATATTGTTTTGCCTGTCCTTTAGAAATCTGTCAACCTTTAAGAGTGATTTTTCAAATTTATGAAAAATGGGAAAGAAATCTACCTTTTGGTAGGTTCTCCTTTTCTTTGAACAACAATGTCTTTTAAGAGAGTGTCGCCGATGTTGGGCGAAGCGTTTCTTAGGACGACCTGTCTGTCTGTCTCGTTTTCCTGTTCCTTTTTGTACAGAAGAAGAACGATCAAGGTAACGATGTACACTTCTTGGTGGTGCCATCTAGGGGTGATTAGCAGTATTAAAAACATTGATCCTAAAATTGACCTTAGGCCTTGTTATGCTGCAATGCTTCGCCACTGATTGTCTTTACGTCGTATCAACTTGATGACAGGCAACACACGTCGTGGAGGAGTTCGCACGCAAGGGAATAAATCGAGCCCGTTCTTGCATGTAACACGCCTGATCTCTCTTAGACTTTGATTTTGGTGGCAGGTACTTTGTGTGTAGCGGCCCCTGCTGCTAAAGAGAAAGAGAGTATCACCGCTGAAGGAGACGTTTTTGCAGACGTTCTCATATAGTGAGAAACTGTTTTATGTGGACTTTTCTTTTCCTGAGGTTGTGACTTGGTTTTGACACAGTTGCTCTTTTTTTTCTTTTTCTGAGGCGGTGACCTGGTCTTGACACCGTTGCTCTTTTTCTTTTTCTTCTAGGTACGCAGGGGAGTAGATTTTTCTTGTAGACAAAGTGGGGAGAATTGAGATCCTATTTCAAGAGGGAACAAGTGATGACACCTCCTAGAGAAACACTACCTCCAGGTTTCAAAATAATTTGCTTTTTGGTTTGAGTGACGATGCGAGGATCGGCTAGTTTTGTTAAGTCTACCTTGTTTATCTCAACAACAAAAAACGTTTTGTTTGATGTGGAATCTGAATGATGCCTTGCAGTAGTTTAAGTGCTGTCATCGCATAAAAATCATAAGACTTTTTGAGACTGGCTTCTAAGACACGAGCACGTATTTGTGGATTTTTTCAACGACTAATGCCGTACAATGCACGAATCAATTTGACGGGAAGATGAGACTGAAGAGACGCAATGTTGACGGTGTGTGAGAGTCGAAGTGACCAGGGATTTTAAAGATTTTTTTTTTCTTTGGTGGTCTTTGTTAAGTCACCGACGGGGACTTTTACACGACAGGTCCTCCGTCTAAGCACCAGTTGTTAAACAGATGGGAACGAAATCGCTTATAATTGGGGATACTGGGTTTTAAATCCACGAGTAAATAGGCGTGTGGGGTTTGAGTGGCATCTTCATACGTATGCGTTAGTCAAGGGTGTTCCTAACTGTTTAGCTAAGGTTTGCACTTGAGATTTATCTCTAGGACTTTTAAACAAGACCATGATTTGAGCATTGAGGTTAATGGTACGATGGGCATGGGTGATGTAAATGACACTGGCCTCTTAATGATACCCTTTGCGTGTAAACCACAGTTTAATTTCTTCTTCGTCTTCTCATAGCATGCACTCAATAATAACCAAATGGGTTTGATTGGGATCAGACATGATTCTATCGTCTTCGATCGGAATGCCCTTCCTCAAAGACAATGGATTCACTTTGACTTTCTCGTAGAAGGCTGTACGCCGATTGCCACTCTTTGTAACACCAGACGATGCGTTGAGGTGGACGATCGATTAAGTGATATTTATGTTCAATCAAATGTTCGCGACAAATTCGGTTTTGCCTGAACCACTGGGTTCAGCAATGAGCATGTTAAAGGGATGTCGAGAATACGAGACATCCTAACTAACACGATCTAAATGTTCGTCAATGTTTTTGAATTTTTTGAAAGTGGAGAGAGAGAGAGAGAGAGAGAGAGAGAGAGAGAGAGAGAGAGAGAGAGAGAGAGAGAGAGAGAGAGAGAGAGAGAGAGAGAGAGAGAGAGAGAGAGAGAGAGAGAGAGTCACAGAGAGAGAGAGAGAGACAGAGAGAGAGAGTTATAGTAGTGTCAGGAATGTCACATTTTTAACACATAGACAAGACAAGAGTTTTTATACTTTTTTCAGGACACGTATATTGCAAACTAAAATGAAATAACACAAAAGACATAAAGACATAATAGCCAAATGGTTAAGTACATGGATAAAAGACACATTAAAACAAACATAGTGAAATATAAACGAGTTTCTACTTTACAACATTTTTTGTCATCCAAAAATAATGTCTGTCCTAAGGATAGTGTATAATTATCTAAAAGTTTGTCCATTCCTTGGTAACATCACACAAGGGTTCTCCTGGAATGGTCTTTCGGGGATGTCAAGGACAGTCTTGTTCTGAAGAGAGTGGTTTTCCTCGGTGACAGGCTGTTATTCTTCTGGTAATGTCACTAACACAGGTCTAAAGGTAACTTTATCACGTAACGTTTAAAATGATTTAGGATTACAAATCTAGGGCATAGTCGGCCACTTCTTTAGTCCAAGTGTCAAAACCCCAACGTTTTTCAGTCAAGTACATCTGTCCAGTGAGGGTGTAAGTCAAAAGCTACAGACACATCCTCATACACATATTCAGTACCTAAAGTTGACGAACCTAGTTTACCTGTAAAGGTTTGGAAGTATTCAGATGAAAGCGCAAAGCTTTAAGGTGAATGAGTCTCTCGTGGATATTTAAAGGGACCACTTTCATGTTTTATCGTGTGGTAGGTAATGTTCGTAAAGAGTCCATAAAAAACATCGGACGGTACAGGAAATCCCAGAAAGCAAGTCATAAGACACACACGACACGTCGACCCCAATTCAATGGACACAGTTCTAGTAAAAGGCAATGGTGTTGATTGGCTTCAAATTTGGAAAACGTGTGGAAAATAGCCTTTGGCCATTTTGTCATGCCAAACATTTTAGGCATACAACTCAAAAGCATGACTAAGTAACTCATCAAATCTTTAAACTGCACGTGACATACTTGCATGGAAATGATTTTGGCACTTCGATATTACTAAAGATAGCTCGATATGTCATCTTATGCAGACTGGTTTTGAATCTTCGATTTTAGCAATATGTTAATTTTTCTTTTACAGTTTATGTTTCATGTTCAGTTATCACTCTATTGTCACCTAAGTTACTAATAGATAAATATTAGGTCGTTCACACTTATTTTATTTTTGTTTCAAACTATCATTGGGGTTCTGTTTGTTAAATCACTCGTTGTTTCTTACTGCGACAATATATTAACGTTCGCCGTCGGTTTAACTTCCAACTTTAGCTCACCAGCTGTAAGATGCTTCGCAAATTATATTTTTCAAATAAAGTCCTTTTATAGTAATGCAACTTTCCGTGTAAGTAGAAAAATTAAAATAGTTAACAGTTAAGAAACCAGAATGGAATACCAGTTTCCTTTATGTTGCACCCTTGCTATCTCTGTTGTTATAAAATATTCCTGTTTGCTATCCGCTTCTAATACAAATATTCTATCTTTCTTTCCTTCATCTAAGCTACTTTTATATAGCTTTTCAGTTTTGTGACTTTGCATTTTGATAACTTTTTCCCTAGTTGCATTTGAACCGACTGGTATATGTTATGCTCGATAACATTCAAATTCAATTCTTCGTGACTCTTTAGTTATGCCTTACTCATTACTTTTTAACTTACATATGGCAGAGGTTTCCGTAAACTGGCTTTTCTTGTGAAAGCTTTTGCGACAAACCTTCTTAAATATGCACCAATTCCAATAATATCTAGAAATGGTATAAGTCCTGTTGCTGTTCCTGCGAATCTGACCGGTCAGATAAAAGGGTCAAAGTATTGAGAAAGGATTTAAATGAAATGATGAAATGGAGCAAAAGATTGCAAGAAAAATCGATCCCTTCAAAGCAGATGATGATAATAAATATCAAGCAATTAATATCTGCATTGTTAAAAAGACTTTAACATACAGTGAAAGAATCAATATATTTAAATCAGTAATAAAATGAGAGAAAAGGGACACTCAAAACTGAATAAAACAGATACATTGGTTGGTTTAAGAATGACTGCATTGAGTACAACAATCAACCAACTTATGAAACGTTTAAACTGAACAAGTTGCTAATACAAAGCTTAGAAATTAAGATCTGTATGTCACGATTTATTCACAGGGATATAAAAAGAAATCTACAATTTACAGGAGCATAGAAATAGTTATTTAATGAGATATATAAAAGAAATACCCGGCAAATGATAATATTCAAGTTAATAAGTTTTGTAATAGATTCTGGCGATTTATATGATAACTAGCTCCAATTACTTATTTGTTAATTCCAGGTCAATGTTACTTTGTGTCTGGTACACACCTGTGCAAAGGTCGAAGATATAAAAATGAATGAATTCTAACCTAACCAACTTAGCATTCAGTGAAAGTTATTACACGATAACTAAACGGAATAAATCTACTATAAACGATCTTCCAGAAATGTTAGATTTGTTTGCTCCAAAGAGAAAATGTCTTTGAAAATATTCTCGAGGAAAACAATGCGTTATCTTTTTAATGAGATGACATAGTTGAAAAACATTAATTAAAACAAATAGAACAAACTATCAATAAGGATTGAATTTACGTTAAATTACCGAGTATTACAGTAACCATGAAGGAAACTATATGCCTTAACCTCTTATTATTATTATAGCAACTTAATTTACAACTCATGATGGTAAGATTAAGTTTGTCATTTATGATTTGCTTAAATAAAAAGTCTTTTGTACGTGTTTAATTTTAATCACTGAATTTGTAATACTCTTACATACCTTTTTATAATCTTCGTCAACTGTGATAACATGTAGCTTACTTCTGATTCCTTCTTACATTAGTACAAAATTCAATTCATTTTTTTAAATTCCTGGTATCTTTTTATTCATCTGAGGAAAACAATACCTTGATCTTTTTTTTACAAGGCTTGGATCAAATAACTGAATAGTTTTTTTGTGCCATTCAAAAATTAAAACGGTCGCTACAGAAACACGCTATGGATTTAAATTCATCTTTGAAGGTTTATTACAAAACTGCTGTTGAGCATGTTGTAGAAAAAGTCATCAATAAGCGACTATCTTAAACAATATACTGCAAAGGTGCTAATTTTGTTTTGTTAAAAAATTATTTAAATTAATAAACACCATGCCACTTTGCATAATTGTTGTCCTTGCAAATGAAATATCCTTTTAAAGACAAACATTCTTTAGTGCATATGTTTGTATTAAATCCCTTTCATCAACGTTCTTTTTCATTACGAACACAAGATTTTTCGTTAGTTACGAAATGTTTTTTCAAAGTCATTGGTTGCTTTGTGTTTCAATGATGTATTCAATTCAGCAGTATGTGTCAGCCATGGATCTTGATGAAATAAAACTACTCTATGTAATCTTTTAGTTTCATTTCTAACTGGTCTGTAATCTTTAGGTTTCATTTCTAACTGGTCTGTAATCTTTTAGTTTCATTTCTAACTGGTCTGTACTCTTTTAGTTTCATTTTTAACTGGTCATGCACCTCCAAAGTACGATAGCGTATAACACAGTTTACTTTGATAACGGATCAATTCAGTTTATACTTAAGGTTTCGTAGCCCTTTTTTCTGCTATACATTTCTTTTGAAAGACAGTTTGACTTTTACTAAGCTCTCGCCTATAACAGTCACTCCCATCTCACATCTGTCCGCGTGGGTTCGAGTCTAAAAACTGGCTAATGTGGGTGTATGAGAAAGCTTATCGGTAGTTTCCCGTGAGTAGGTGGTTCTTTCTGGGGTTTTCACAGGTTCTTCCTGTACCGATTATGCTGTTCGCCATGTATAGCATATTTTGTCGTTAAACCCAAGACAACAATAAGCAACTCTCAAATGTTGAGGTCTACATAATGCAACAACGGATTTCTGTTGAAAGATCGTTTTAAATGGTTCGCACGATTCAGTTAGTGGGTTGTATTTTAATGACACGACATACTTAAGGGTTATCTAGGTGAAACCTGGCGACGAAGGGGAATCGTTATGCGTTTTCTTTTCCCTTGAATTAATGTATTTTAGTATGTTTTCTTGGCTCTTTGTTGCAGTCCGTCCTTTTTGTTAGATGTTGCTGTAGTTCTCTGCACCTCTCATTGAAATTTAGGTCATCAGAAAAAATTCACCCGATTCCAAGTGACTGTTTGTAGCGGAGGGAGGGGGTAATGCCTTGGATCGCAGTTGGATGGAAGAAGGTACTTTTATTTGTCAGCATTGAATTTGGTTTAATCATGGAAATTACAGGGAAAGTAGGTGCAAGTGTAGCGTCGGCCCGCGCAAGAAAGTGCCACCCCTGTGTAGATGATAAACCGTATGCCAGCTGGGCACCCACCTACCTCATTGTCACTTCCTCATAGAAGGTGTCTATTTGTACTCATAGTTACATGTATGTTGGCGACACCAATTTCATGATTTGAATAAATATTGTGGGTTGTCTCAAGTAGTTTTGGTCAATGTTGGAGTATTATTGATTTTATATAACTTTATCAGTCTCTCTATATGGAAGAGCAAAATTGATTCGTTTGTTATGTTCGCGTTAGAATTGTTTTGATATAATAATTCTGAATAGGATTATGGCAAATCAATTGCTTTAAGAGAAGCGACCAGCTTTTCCCTTTGTTTTTGGTATTTGTGGCAGATATTGAATATTTGTTGCAGATACTCAGTGCTGTGGTGATAGGGACAATTGGAAACTCGCTCTACACTGGGTTTTATATATTTCCCCATATTGTCTGCTAGCAAAGCCTTACCAGTTTTGATTCTATTTTAGATTCATTGGTCATGTTTATAGAGCGTTTATGGGGTTTTGAAATTGCGGCACACTGTTTTTTTGTACTGAGTACAACGTACAACACTTGGTGCCTAATCCCATTCTGTTTGCCACTTTGAAACGATACTTTTGGATATCATGCTCATATTTCTAGGGCTCATGTAGTCAATGTGGGTGTACTTTAGTCCAATAAATTAAGTTGTAATTTTGCTGCTAAGTCAGCTTTGTCATTTCCTGGTATGTTAATATGGGATTGCATCAACATGAATTGTACAATTTGGTTCTGATCTAGCATATTTTAAGCGATTTTGTTTCTTTTTAGAAATTGTCTCTTCCAGTTGTATTTCCGGTTTCCAAGGAATATAGAAAGCTAAGCGAATCGCTAATGATTAACATTTTGGGGAACTTAAGATTGTCTGCCAATTTGATTGCTTCTGATATAGCTCAGAATTATGCTGTGTAAATAGAGGATTCTTAATCCAAGTACTTAATTTGTTTCCGGTATCGTGAGGCCAACAGCGGTTTTGTTTGGCTTGTTTGTTTTTATCTATCGATGTAAATTTTGATATAGTCTTTGTAGGAGTTGTTAATTATTGTTAAGAGTTTGGCTCTTATCTCTAACGGACAGTCTAATTTGGAGCCAAAGGTGTTTGCTAGAAGATTAGTAATGGGTGTTTTGTATGTCCAAGATGTAGGATCTGCGTATTTGATGGTTTCCGTCTCGAGTCCATCAATATTTAGTTCAATTCTTAGGTGGCGCTCACCAGTTATTATGTACTTTTGAGAGAGTGATGTATGTAAGATGAAGTTGTTTGCATTTTAAACATGCACAGTGGAGAGAATGTTGGCATACCTATATACTACTTTCATGTAATGTGGATGAAATTTCTTTGGATATTGTACTTTTGGAAATTTTAAATGATCTTAGGACACTGCTAACTAAAATGACTGCTCCCTTGTGCTCCAAAAATCCACCTAAATTTGTCTAAAGTACACTATTCTTGGCAGCTATTAAAATATGGAAAATTAATTTTGCCAAACTAAATAATACCAGCTTCTAAAAGTGCAATGACTGAATTACCAAATACATAAAATGTAAAATAAAGTTATCGGCTCTGTTTTTTACAATTTATCTCTGAAGTTCGAGAAGTGAAAATGAGCAAGTAGAGCTAGCACTTTTTTGAAAGGTGCACATCTGGAGAAAGGCCAAGATGTATTCTCTCTAACCCATATTACACCCATCAATCATACATCAAAATGAAGGGAATTAAAGGTTTTTTGAACAATACCTAAGATATACAAGGTCTCTTTTAAATAACCAGTATAACTAGTGAGGAAACCGGGAGAAACTCTTTTTTTTAAAAATTTTAACCCTATGCTAAATACGAAACTGTAGAGCGCGACCTTAAAAACAAATATAAACATTTATGCATTTTTTTTTTATTATTTTCATATTATTATGTATGATGTTCTGAGTAAAATGGTATATTAACAATGATTTTATTCATGAAAATAAGCTAATTATGCTTATATTTGCTCTAGCATACATAATTTGCTATGAGGCATATTTGGGTGAGTAGTGACCTTCATTATGGGGAAATTAGAAGTCTTAGAATATAGGAATAAAGTCAACTTAAATTGAAAAATGTTGCATTAAGTAAAAGAAATACATAGTGAAAATGTTTCATTTCATTTATTTGCAATGAAATTAAAAAATAAATGATAACAAAGCAAATTTGCTTTCTTCCATATCAAAGAATTTGCTAATATTTTACCCTTTGACCTTTGACCTTTATGAACCTCACCTGTTATATCCCTTTTATAACTGTAAAATTTATTGCTCACATCTCAGGAATAAATATGGCTAGTTTCATGTTCCTGTCTATCAGCATAACACTGGTTGCTATGTTGACAAAATGCAGTGCGAATTTTTAAAATAGTTCACTTTTTATCATAGGGGGGGGCTGTACCGGTTTAAGACACTGACTCTAATAAATGCTGTTCTGATGTGGGAAATATATGACAATTATTACAAAGGACTGTTTTGATGCTTGCAACTTAAATATTTCAGCCATATAATCAAAATTAAATCATACAATAATAATACCTATATAATCTTTATGGTGGCGCTCAACAGTTATTATGTACTTTTGAGAGAGTGATGTATGTAAAGTGAAGTTGTTTGCATTTTAAACATGCACAATGGAGAGAATGTTGGCATACATATATACTACTTTCATGTAATGTGGATGAAATTTCTTTGAATATTGTACTTTTGGAATTTTAAATGATCTTAGGACACTGCTAACTAAAATGACTGCTCCCTTGTGCTCCAAAAATCCACCTAAATTTGTCTAAAGTACACTATTCTTGGCAGCTATTAAAATATGGAAAATGAATTTTGCCAAACTAGATAATACCAGCTTCTAAAAGTGCAATGACTGAGTTACCAAATACATAAAAAGTAAAAAAGTTATCGGCTCTTTTTTTACAATTTACCTCTGAAGGTCGAGAAGTGAAAATGAGCAAGTAGAGCTAGCACTTTTTTGAAAGGTGCACATCTGGAGAAAGGCCAAGCTGTATACTCTCTAACCCATATTACACCCATCAATCATACATCAAAATGAAGGGAATTAAAGGTTCTTTGAACAATACCTAAGATATACAAGTTCTCTTTTAAATGACCAGTATAACTAGTGAGGAAACCGGGGGAAACTCTTTTTCTTTAAAATTTTAACCCTATGATAAATACGAAACTGTAGAGCGCCACCTTAGTTGATGTATCTTCTTTCCAGATGGTGAGTTCGGAGCAAGTCTCTTACTGAAAGGGACATTGCATCTATTGATAATGTCTCTTGTTGGGGGAGAGGGATCGTGTACTAAGACTCTTGCTGCATATCTTAATATCAACTCTTCTCAATGCGAGCGGTGTTTCACCTGTGAGGATCTGCAATTCTTATTTGGATGTGTTTAGCAGGGATCCCGTACATATACGTAACACCTTGGATTGGATCATGTCCAATAGTTTAAGGAGGATTTGTTTGGCTGAGGCGTAGATTTGGCACCCGTAGTCCTGTTTTTACCTAATTAGGGCACTATAGAACATCAAAAGTTTTTCCGGTCAGCTTCTCATTTCACACCTTTGATGTTTTTGAAGAGGTTAAGGTCGCCACAATATTTCTGGGCTAATTCTGAACTGTGATATTTCCATGTAAAATGTTGATCAATGTTGTGCATACCCAAAAATCTGGATACTTTTTCAAATTTGATATGTTTGCCTTGTATGTATACAGTAGAGGGGGTGTATCATGTACATAGGTTTAGGGGAGAATAAAACTAGTTTTATCATTTGATAGTTTATATCTCCATATATCTGCCCATTTGCCAAGTTTTGTTAAATTGGTTTGTAAATCAACGATGAGTGGTTGGTTGGATGGATTTCCCGCTTTCCATATGCCACTGTCGTCAGCAAACTGCGATAAGCCAATTTTGCTAAGATCGACAGGATGTTCTAGGTCGTTGACTATAATATTGAAAAGGGTTTGGCTTAAAACACTTCCTTGTGGGGCACCGTTCTCGAGTTCATATTTTCGGAGTACTGATCCCCTATTTTAATCGGTCTTCCGGTAAGGAAGTTATGGACCCATTTATGCATACGGCCATTAATCCCGTAATAGTTTAGTTTGGCGATAATTAGGTCAGTCCAAACAAGGTCAGAGACTTTCTCTAGGTCAGGGAAAATCGCTATGAGATGGTGATCGCATTTTCGTTTAGAACTAAATGCTAATTTAACGCGAGATTCAAGCCTCACTAGTTGGTCCAATGTGGATTTCTTGTTTCGGAAGCCACATTGATTTTTGGAGATCAGGTTGTTACTTTCCAGATGGTGTTTTAATTTGTTATTAGGCATAGTCTTCATCACCTTGGATACAGTGTCGTTGAATGAGATTGGTATGTATATGTGAGATCTATTCCGGCTTTTAGGATTGAAATAATTATAGCTTGTTTCCATATTTCGGTATATGTCATGTTTTCCATGATTTCTAGTTCACAGTATAGGTACACCGTATTACCTATGTACCGCTTTACCGCCGTATTAACTTCCGGTGGTGGGTACAACAGAAGTTTTTCATTATACGTGTTCTTCGGTAGTTTCCGTCAGTAAGGAATGTATGGAAATCGCAGGATAATTTTGTTACCATTTTAATGGCATCAATAAAAATGTTATCGGAAAGATAAAAGATGAATTTTGCTTTAGGCCCGTACTTTAGTTTGTTGGATTGCGTAGCAAAATGAATTCTGTGAAAACCGCTGACAATAAAGAAACTTAGAAGGTAAAAGGAGTAAAAAAAATATGTTGTTAAAAATACTATCAGACATAGCGATTATATAGACGTTCTTAAAAATTCATCGAACATTTCGCTACAAATGTATTCGATAAGGTCTTATAAACATTAACTTAAGACGGATAAATTGAGAAAACATGCGCTAACCGATCTTAATGATAAATGTTATTGTAAGGATGGAATTAATACATACGCGCTTGGACATTACAAGACAAAAAGTTAACAATTTTATTTCATACCAACTTTCTCTTGATAAACTCATTTACAACTTTTACTTTCTGATGTTCTTTTATGATATTCTGATAAATTGGTTTTTGGCTATTATAAATGTGTGTATAAATATTTGTTTCTGGATCGCTCATCCAATCATTTAACTTTTTTTCATCTTCAAAATTTTTTATCTTTTAAAAAATCCACAACGTTACATCTGGTTGGTAAATAAGTTTATGTGAACCAATATCTTTTGATTTTACTGAATCAAACTCTGTCATAACCTTATCTATAAGATTAAACGCGAGTACTTTTATACATTTGTTAAAACAACTTCACCTGACTTAATTGTGTATGATTTTGTTGGTTTATAAGGTTCTTCGCATCTGCAATACA
The DNA here is from genome assembly GCA_016746295.1 of Potamilus streckersoni. Taxonomy (NCBI): domain Eukaryota; kingdom Metazoa; phylum Mollusca; class Bivalvia; order Unionida; family Unionidae; genus Potamilus; species Potamilus streckersoni. The sequence goes on from JAEAOA010001195.1 coordinate 4,178,473, forward strand.
TGCTAATTTCGTATGACATTTATAGTATTATTATTTTTTATTTTATTGATGAATAAGGTTCTGTTTCAGATTTTTAGTACATTTTGATGGAAATTATCTTTCGTGAGAAATAGTATCATAAAATCGACTAAAATAAGCTTAATTTGGTGATTTAAATAGACTATTTTATTACAATTATTGATGTTGGGATACCATAGTTTTTTCAACATTTGTGAAAAATAGTACTATAAAATCAACAAAATAAGGCTTATTTTGTATGGAACTCATAAATCTTGCTCAGAAGCGGCATTTTCTTTTACTACTACAGACTCATCTATACTTCTTATATTCGACCATAAGTGAAATAAATTGCTTTTATTTATAAACCACATGATCGACTGCGATGCATCTGCAAAACGGAATGTGTATGTATGAACGTATGTATACACGTACGTGCGTTTGGATGTACTACGCACGGATGCACTCACGCCTGTCTGTGTGTTTTTGGAGTTCTTGTAAGGCGTATTTTATATACGATATTTCGATACCGTTACCTTTATCTGGGCGCTAGTACACTGTATTCGCCATGGTGAAGTTAATAGAAAAAATATTTTTATATTAGTTTTGACCGAATCATAGCTTAATAAATATAAAAATGGGAAATGTAAGTTTTATTCTAAATGAAAATAATGAAAAGACAATGATATTCACAAGTAAAAGCACTTTATTAGGTCAAAAGATCTCAACAAATCTGCAGCAAATCTTTTAGGTTATCTAAGAAGTTTATAACAGTATAGTTTGAATCAAAGTCTACATATAGAACGGATTAATTAGAGAATACACTTACTTGGCCTTCCATAGTTGCTATGTACAAACAAGATTGTTTCCCAATATCATAATCCATAAATTTACATACATTATACATTATCAAGCAGTGGACAATACTATTTGGTTTTCTAGCACAGATATACAAAACAGTATAACATTTATAATGAATATAGTAAAGGTAGAAAAAATACGAGTTATGCTAAACGTAACAAGATAGTGATTTCGTCTATGACATAAACTAAGTACACCGTGACAAATCGGGTTTTATACATCCGAGAAAAAATGCGTTATGCTTAATCAAGACATGAAAGTAAGTGTAGTAAAGACTCAACACGTTAAAAATAACGAATCTCCATTACAGTTCTATAGCCAATGCCGTTCACAGAAACACAATTGTCCGTTGTCTTGCCGTTCTGATCCAAACTAAAACTTCAAACCGTTTAGGGATATTTCAGATAATGATTATTTGTTTTTAAGACACTTTATTAAAAGTTGTCATAGGAATACCTGAGATTTTAAACTGATATGAGCACTTATTCATCACATCTAAGTCTGCATGCCCTATTTGATTTTTCTTCTGGAAACTTTCCCATAACTTAGCCTGATTCTTTAAGCACTTTTTAAATTGACCAATTATGTCTTGACGTAATATATGAAACATACGTATAACTAGAATTTGTGTGTTAATCTGATTCTGTGTATTACAATGGATGTAACGCAAACAAGTTCATAAAAGAAAGTAACATTTTTTTGGAAGACTTCAATAAAAAGATACACAGAACATAGAACAATAATAATTCGTATGTAACAACAGGAGCCAGAAATCGTAGAATGAGAATACTTCAGTGTTTATGGCAAAAGTCCTAGTGTGACTTAATAGAAGCATGGTATTTAACATTCTGCTCGAGCTTGCAATAGATGGATACGATTTCTTGTGTTGAAACACAAAATGTTAGATCTTTTGCCAGTTCACATATTTATATCACGATTATTGTTGAAACAAAATATGTCGAACGAGGTTTGCTCCAAGATTGTATGTGCGTAAAGTAGAAATACCAGTAACGTATATTCACAGTTGACCGCATGGTAAATTATTAATTTTTAAATTATAAATATCCATTTAAGTACCATAAATTTGAACTGACAAAATTTTACTAAGATTGCAAACATTTAAACAACTGACGGACAAATTATTAACATATTTTAAACAAATATTAATTTTGTTATTGAAAACTTACATGAACAGATAATAATTAATGATTATTTTTGTTCATTTGGTGGCTCTTTTTTCTTGACTTTTGTCAGTTTTCTTCACTAATACCTTTCATGTGAAAGACTGTAAGAATGAAAATGAAACATCATGATAAAAATGATACATATTAAAATAATGTAAGATAATAAAATGATTCCCCGCCGTTAATTCATACTATCATAATGGCTTAACATGATGCGACTTTTTTAATTTTTAAAACGATATTCTAACTGCGCAGTTGGGTTGTTATCAATCGTTCCTCGTTCCATCTCTGATACGCATCTAGCCTTGATATTAATTTTAAGCACGGAATAGGTCTATTTGGGTAGATAAAAAATATTCACGCGCTAAAACATCATGGGCACCTAACAACTATTTGAGTAAACATAGTCAACCCTTTATTTACACGTAATTGCATTTGCAGAAGCAGTAATTGTATTGTATGTCCCTTGTGTTTTGTATACATTCTTTTTTTAATGTGTCATTAAATGTTCCATTACCGTGCATCAGAAATTATCTAAAGTATACAAAAAAGTGCGTTTAACACGCCAATGAAACATCTTTAATCCATACTCAAGAAATTTATATCGTACATAACATTATCAGACATTTTCCAGCTATTTAATGTATGAGTACGTCATTGATTGCTACTGTCTGCATCAATACACCTGGTTTTCAAATTGAGTATATCATCGTTTCACTCTGCTTCTTTTATATCTTGTTCCTCAACTTGAATTAGCGTGATAATGCTTTCCCGTGTATAAAAAATTAAAATAAAAATAATTTTACATTTTATTTAAAACACTTCAGTATTTTAACAATTGTAGCCATACATAAGCGATGGTCCGATGAAACGATTGGTGAAAACATGATCATATACAGTAAAAACCTCGCACACAACAACTCACACATAATGACAAAGAGGAAAAATCTTGTGTGCAGATCGAGTGCAAAGTGCAGTGTGCAAAAAGCCGTGACGCTCAGATAGCATAGGATTAGGTGTTTTGAATATTTGTATTTTTATTTTTGTGCAGAGCAAAACACACAAATGGTAGAAATTACAGAGTATGGAAATTTAGGGAAAAATACAAAAGGCCTATTTCGATATTATGTACAAATTCGAAAGATAATGATAAAAACAACTGCACGTGACTTTCGTGCAAAAAATAATACACTCAGAATTAAAGAATTTTAAATGAAAGATCATTTGTTGGAGACTCTGAATCTCTAAACCTGTGCTCGTGTTTATAAAACAATTTTGGGGAAAGCCTGAAATTAGAAGCATACTACAAGATTGTAATGAAGATACATGTATCTTATAAAATTTATGTTATGCATTTAATTTCAGAATATGTTTCGAATATTTAGATTCCGAATAAATTTTTAAATTAATCCAAAATATTACTCAGTATTTTGCAGCCTATTTTAGGATAAAATAATCACCTTGCTGCAAGCACCAATTAACGAAGATAATATGCTTCTACAACGGCAGTAGGAAATCGTGTTGTGCGGAATATTGCGGCATGTCAAAACAACATGGGCGTGTGTGGTAACAACAGGGCAAATCGCGAAATTGATATCCATAGGGGACCTTAACAACATTCTGTATGTTGGCAAAGCCTGTAGCTGAACATTGCAGTATTGTTTCTCGATTGTCAGGGAAAGAGGCACGCAAGGCATGCATGCATGCAAAGCAACATTTTTGAGTATTTCTGTGTTCATAAATTATCGCAAATTTTTTATATTTAGAAAATGGGTCTCTTTCATGTTCGGGTCTTTACAAATTCCATTGGCTCAAAGTTCGTGATCGTCGAGCAAAACACTGCATTCTTTGGATTTCATCTAAAATAAATTTTTGAGATTAATGATGAAGTCACAAGCAGTGGACGACTTATTAAAATAAAATAGAAAACTTCACAGAAATTTACCAAAATATAGCGTCATTCCAAAATTTGATGCATGCGGTTACGGATGCCCCTACTTTAAGCATGCACTGCATACATATTTGGGATTTATGGCGTGTCTTTAACAGAGGTATCAACATTTACGCGAGTATATCAGAGAGATTAAGCATTTATGTGAGTGTATCTGACAGATTTGACATTTATGCTAGTGTCTCTGACAGAGAGACTCGGCATTTATGTGCATTTATGTGAGTGTATCTGACAGATTTGACATTTATGCTAGTATCTCCGACATCTTATTAACATGAAGATGTGCATTACTAAAAATTCTAAAGTTTTGTATGACGACGATGATTGATGATCATACAAACGGTCACATTTACTTTTGAGAAATCGTAAAATTTTAAAAGACTGGCCTTTAAACAGTCAATACTAATGTCAAACCATATATATGAATCAAGCTTCAATTGTTTTTCCCATGTACTGAAACTGACAATACAGTGTTGTCGTGAATCAATCTTATGGTGTTCACAGTCTCACAAATGTTGCAAATGGAGGTATCACAGTAAACGGTTATGGCACGTTACTCACAAAGTACTGTACTTATAAAGTACACATATATACATATACATGCATTGCCAAGTAATACAACGTGCGTATGCAAAGATGCTAACAAAAGGAGAGGTTGGATAAGGGAAAAATATAAAATAAGAATGCAAACCTCCAAATAATGTGATGAAACATGTTTAAAATGCAATACCAAACACATGTGTATACGATATATAAGTTGTACGGAATACCCACCCCCAAAAACCCAATCTAAATGTGTAACATCTGAAAAGCAAATATGAAGAGAATACTTTGTCTTAAAAGACTGAATGCTGTGTCATTATTCATTCATATATACTTGTAGCATGCAGTAGTAGTTAATTTTGAAGAAATAAAAAACAACATGGTATAATATTGTATACATCAATGACATGGCATAAACTTGCATTTAAATTTTAAAAAAAAAAATCCATTGACTTTTAATATCTTAAATTTTGGGGAGCAATTATTTATGATGATGAAATAAGGCAAGCCCACCCATAACTCTAAGTTTCACAAGAACCTAATTTATAAAAAGAATACCCAGCGCCATTGTTTGTTATAATAAACAAGTTATATATGCTTACAAATATGAGGTGATTTCGGTTTATATATATGCGCTGGCACACATTGAAACGAATTATCTCCCTTTCGCACTCAAATTTATACACATTAAAAGCACACCGCAAAGAATCCCACAAAAATATATATGAATACAAGTAAACAAATAAAAAAAATTATTCTCCCAAACGGAAGCAGAGGTTTAATGTTTTGCTGATTGTGCATTTATAACGTTTTTAGTTTTTCCAAAAAAATCTTTTGAAACAAAGATATTATTTCAATATTCTAATCTATATTTGAAAACTTTTAAGTATTTATGATAGGAACTCCTAATTTGGGATCTTTTCCTACAAAAGCTTCTAATAAATATAGTAGCGATTCGATTTTTAAAACAAAATAACTTTAATCCACTTTCCAAGACGTTCAATACGCACATGTTTACACGAAATTATACATATGCACACCCAAAAGTTGATTAAACTCTCAATGTAATTAAATTATTATTGACAAGCATTATGCTTAGATAATTTATACAGACAGCACATAAGTTTAATAATAAGGATAAAACAATATAGGTTGAAGACAGCATGCGCTATCTCAAGTACAACCACTAAAACTATAAAAGATGAGAAATTTATTACAGAACTCAGTGGTATATAAAAATTAGAGAACTCTGTGTGAAGAGAGTTAGCTAGCCTAGCGTTTGGATTAATGAGAGTGGTAGATGGGACTATTAGATGGGGATTTATGGTAAAAAGAAAGCCATCCGGTTAATAGGCGCTCTCTAAAAAAAAAAATGTCATGGCTACAAGACTATCACATTTTGTGTTGCTGAATGAAGAGATGCCGACATAGGTAATGTTTTTAAGGCCCCTTGATAGCATTTCCTTGATTTGCCGGTATGTGATAGTACTGGGCACCCGGTACTGCTTGGGCAAAGTTGCAGAATTCGCAGTAGCCTGGGGGTCCCTGTTGTCCCGGTGCGCCTCTGGTTCCATGTTGTCCCGGCATTCCCTGAGGCCCTCTTTCACCCTGCCGCCCAGGGAGTCCCTCACCTGTTGGCCCAGGGGGTCCTACAATAAAAAAGAATATGTTTTATTATTTTAAGTTAAAATTGAGTTACTTGTCTGCAAGAAATACTCTTCATTTGGACCGTTCCGGTGGCCAAAGTGGTTAGAGCGTATATGGGATGTGCGGGTTCAAAGCCTAGCCGAGTAATAACAAAAGATTTATAAAAATGGTACTTGCAGCTGCCTCTCTTGGCGTTCAGCATTAAGAGGTTAGTATTAGGCCTGGTCGGCCTTGTGTTAGGATAATGTGATTGGATGGGACATGTGATTGGATGGGACATGATGTCACATATGTGGCCTGATGCCACAGTGCTAGACAATACTATAAACTGCCACACTGCAGACATGATATGTTAAAGCTACAATAAAAATCTCTAAACACGACACACAAGCACACATACTCTACATCTACGTCTATGACACGTATTGTTTATATTTCAGAAGTTAAAATATAATGAAGAAATTGAAAATTCATACATACGTATCTGACATCAATCGTAACAAAATGGTGGATATAAACCCATATAAATACATTGCATTCACTGATTTATATTATTTTGGGATAATCTGATAACTGAGCATGCTTTTAAGGAAACGTTGTCCACCTTACTTTTATTTCATCATGAAGTCAATTCAGAGAGATTTTCCACTGTCTTGAACGTTATTTTGGAGGGGTGGTGGTGGTATTATTATTCATTGGTTATTATCGCCATTTTCCAAGACATAGTGTGATTCACATTAAACATTTGCGGGAAATTACGAAAATTTACGATTTTGTTCACGCGAGTTTTTTTAAGTAATTGACTAGATTTTGAAAGCAACGTCATTAGCCTGAACACATTTTAATTTCCAGACGGTCATCAGTATAATCCAAAAATGAATATTTATACGAATTGAATTAAGAGCAGCTGAGGAGATCAGCAGTACAATAATAGCAGATACATATTTAAAAATAAGAATTTGTTGTGCAAATAAGCGCACTGGAACGAAGGACTGATTAAGTTCAAGTTTCACACAAAGTAGAATATCGATTAATTTATTGCTTACTTAATTTAATATAAATAAATAAATAAATAAATAAATAAATAAATAAATAAATAAATAAATAAATAAATAAATAACAGTCAGATGACTTTACCTGTAGGGCCTGGTGGGCCTTGTTCTCCATCTTTTCCGCGTCCTGTGGGTCCCCGGTCTCCTTTTACACCTGGCTCACCTGGTCATATAGAACAGGTGTCACAGTAAAGTATTTCAAGATTATAATCCTTGAAAACAACCTCATGTACATCAATGGCATTTTGCCACATACTGGTACATATCACTGATATCTTGCATTCGGAGGATGATGTTGGGTACGATATATTATCAAATTCTTCATTTAATGCTTAATACAAAAAATATAAGTATTTTATGTTTCCTTTCTCTAGAAAAGAAGGCTAATAAACCAGTATTATTCTTTTGAAGTAGGATACATTCCATAAAACATGGAGTAAAACTGCGAATAGTCACTGCTTATTTGCTGATTATGTTTGCTTCAGCATACTGTCTCACAAATATACCAGAGTAAATCTGGAATTATTTTTTAATAGGCCCCTACAGTGGACCTACCTGATGGGCCCGGTGGCCCTTGTGGTCCTGGTAATCCCGGAAGTCCCATGAATCCCCGCTCTCCCGGAAGACCAGGGACACCCCTCTCACCTGGAAAGGAAGTATACATATATTTGCACTTTCAAAAGGTACATTTAGTCACACCGTGAAACCATGCAAAGTCATCATTAGGACGAAATATAATAAAATGGCTAAGCTGTTTTTGATACTTCTGTTGTTTTCTCATTAACATCTATTCATATTTCGTACAATGTATTAAGAATATGTACAATCAAAAATAAGAGTGGAATTTTAATGTACATAATTTGTTAACATAATGACGAATGGGTTCATCTCATATCTATGGATCATTCTTGTTTCAGTTTTTAAAAACTAAAGTTATTTCTGTAATTGAGCTGTTCGCCATCTCTTATCGAGATGCTAAAGGAACATGGTAGCCGATGATGGATTGGCTTCCATATCAAGAAAATACAAAACAAAAAAAAGCAATATAGCAGTTCATTTTCTTTTTTTCACGATGATGATGAACATCATCATGATTATTATTATTATTATTATTATTATTATTATTATTATTATTATTATTATTATTATTATTGGTACTTAACAAAATTCTTACCCATAATTCCCTGCGATCCGGGAGGTCCTGGGCGACCCAATTTGCCTACACCAGGAGGTCCAGGAGGTCCTCGGAGGTCTGCAACAAGTTCCTCAAGTTGTTCTGTTGAGAAAATCTTTAGTTAGTCCAGATAAATATATGGTAAGACACGAGAAAAGATAAAACTTGAAGTAGGAAGGTTATGCGAAAAGGAGCGTCTATGTATACAATTCAAAGCGCACACGAATATTTCCTGCGGAATAAAAGATGTGAATGGGGTAATAACTGACATGTTATTATAAACATGTAGAAAATCTTACAGCCGTTATCAGGATGGCTGCCCAATCGCACAAGCGGACAATTAAGAAACTATGTGAGACCGTTAAATGTCATGCAAGTCAAGTTGTAAAATATCGCATTGTATTCTTTACTGGTGACGTTACAGCTGACATGAAGTTTTATTAACTCGCTGTTGCCGCCGCACATATCAGAAACATCAATACAAGTCATAGATGTCATCGAATAAATAAAGAAATAAATATGACGCATTTTGCAGTTATTTTCTCCAAAAGGCATTGCGAAAGGGATCAATGACGGCTCCACATCTGTACGTATGCCTTTTTAAGCAACGACATACCCTTCGTCATAACAAAAAAAAAAATACACCGAAATTCAACTTTGTATTTCCATTTAAAGGTTTATTCTCACCATAAAATTTGCCTATAGGTTTAAAAAGATCATTTATCCAAAGCAAAAGAATAATAATTTATTAACATTTTTACCCATCTCACTTTTTATGCGATTAAAAGACTAAACTACTTGTATGAGTGTTTCCATACTTTGAAAATAAAGTGTCGAAAGAATATATGTTCCAAGAAAAAAACGACCAACGTATGGATGGATGCATGCACAAGACCCAGACAAAAAGAAGAGCGCATTCAATCTTATTACAGCTGCCGAGGAGTTCATATGATAAAAAGCCCTAATACAAGGAAGTTATTGTTTTATCTGAAACGATAGGGCATTTAACTGTCTCGACTGCATTACATAATGGTAACGTTTACAATTTGTGATGTTTACAGTTTATGTGTCATAGCAAGGGTAAAAATCAGTTTATCCGAGTGGTGTCCAAACTTGTTTAGCTAGGGGCCAAAACAGATAAAATGCCTATGGTAGTGGTTGGCACGAGCAAGAACAGCTCCTTATAGCTAATTATGCATATTACAGGGTTCCTGCAGACTTAACAAAAACAAATTCCATGACTTTTCCTAAACTTTTCCAGGTTCATTTCATAAAACTCAAGGACCGCACTATGTTGCATTGTCAAGTAAATGAACATAAAGAATGGTATCTTTCAATCTAAAAAAAGAAATAAGTTAACAACAAATATTTTTAATATGTACATTTTAAATTTACTTGGGCTAGCACACTTTGACTTTATGTAGTAATTCATGTCATAATCCAATGATCAACGTAATTTGTATTCAAAAGAAAAAAGGAAACAATTATATGTAGTCTTTGTATGTGTTCCTATTTACAATATTAACAAAACACATTACTTTCCAGCTGCTTTCTTTTATTTAGTGAACTACACCGGAAATCATGTGATACTTCCATTAGGCGGACTTACTCTTATTATATGAATCGAAACCATTTATCGATTGTAATTTTATCATTTTATTTAATCGGTTCTCGGTGCTCTATGAAATTTGAAGTAATCAATTTCTTTAACTCCATTGTCACAAATTCCATGACTTTTCCAAAATTTTGCAAGGTTTTGACAAAGTCCAAAACTTTTCAAGGCCCTTGAAATTTATTTTTTAAATTCCAAAACTTTTCCAGAATTCCATGACCTGCAGGAACCCTGATATTAATTAAAATGCGATTTCAAAGGACAGCCCATATGGCCGCGGGCCACACAATGTGAAGGACTGGACCGCATGCGGCAACCTGGCCGCAGGTTGGACATGCCTGGTTTGTCCCTTTCACTGACAATAGTTCCAGACATTTGGTTTCTAATCCCCACCACCTCTATGCTAGCCCGTCTGGAATTAGATAGTCAATTCAGATTCGAGATTCACTTCGCCAACAAAACCATCAGGAACATCTAAACTTAGCCAGAAGCCTAAACTGTATTTATGTAAATTAGAAAACCCTAGTGAATTTTATGATTATCATTACCTGCATTAGATGAAAAAGCCACTATCAATTTTGTGAATGTTAGTTATATCGACCGCTCTAGTTGCCTAGTGGATAGAGCATCCGCCTCAGATGCAGGAACTCGTGTGTTCGATCCCCGGTTGATCTATACCAAATGCTTATAAAAATAGTACTTTGCAGCTGCCTCGCTTGGCGCTTGGCATTAAGAAGTTAGTATTAGAACTTTTTGTCCTGGTGTTCTGATAACGAGACTGGATGGGACATGATGCTACACGTCTACTGCATAATGCCCCAGTGCTAGACATCACTATAAATTGCAACACTGCAGATATCGTAGCGAAATGACTGAAATGTTTTTAAAGCTACGTTAAAAATCCAAATCACACACATGAATGTATCATTAACTGCACTGACTTTAAAAATATCGTATTGGACCTGAGAGGAGAGAGTCCCCTCCATAACGTGATGCATAGCTATGATAAAGAGCTTTATTACACCAGACATTTTATTAATAAAGTAAAAGAAAGAAAAAAAAACGTCCAGTGAAAACTTGCATGTGCATACCACATTTGGAAGTGTTGGTACGCCTAAGTGATTAGCAGGTATTTATTGTAATACTGTGTATAAAGTAAATACACAATGACATTTATTGTAAGACTGTGTATAAAGACATAATGACATTTATTGTAATACTGTGTATAAAATATAATGACATTGTATGGCTATTGAACCAATGATAACTTAGAAAGTATTAAAACAAGTTAGGTTTTTAAACCAAAATTTCTCTTATGACAAGCAAATATCCATCCGCCCGTTAGGGCCTTTCAATCTCACCGAAATATGACGTTCTTATTTTTAAAATGGGCACTAAATAGAAACAATCATCCCCGACTAAATCCCTAAACAATCTGACGTTCTATCTTAAATTTGGTCTTGAAAATAAAACTACCCCAAGAGACGCATAAAACCATTAAAAGTTCAATGTTTAAATTGGACATTGAAAATAAAACTACTCTAACAAACACACAGATCCATTAAAAGTTCTATCTTTAAATTGGACATTGAAAATAAAATTACCCACATAAATGCCCATTCTATATAGCATTTTATCTTTAAACTGAGCCCTGAAGAAAACACCACAATGATTGCCCCAAACATGATTTTCTCTCTTTAATTGGCATAGAATTCACATTTATCTCGATAAATGACTAATTCATCTATGCGTGGGCATTTATCGAGGTACGTTTTAATTCAAGGCCCATTTTAAAAATAGAATCTCAGATTCTTGTGAACAATAATCACTCACCAGGACAGAAAATTATGAAACATACAGAAAATGTAACATTTAAGAAAGCAATAAACCTAAGAATTGCATAAAAACTATTTCTTCCAACATCTTTTTCATATGCCTTTCTGTCAGAAAGTGTGTGTGCTTTTCTGAACCATATGGATGTCTACAGAGCGAATTTCATTATTAGTAATATTCCTCATTACTATCATTATTAGTAGAATACCTCATTACTGTCATTATTATTGGTATTCCTCATTACTTTCATTATTAGTACTATTCCTCATTACTTGCATTATTAGTAGTATTCTTCATTACTTTCATTATTAGTAGTATTCCTCATTACTGTCATTATTAGTAGTAATCCTCATTACTTTCGTTATCAGTAGTATTCATCATTACTGTCATTATTAGTAGTATTCCTCGTTACTTTCATTATTAGTACTATTCCTCATTACTGTCATTATTAGTAGTATTCTTCATTACTTTCATTATTAGTAATATCCTCATTACTCTCATTATTAGTAGTACTCCTCATTACTTGCATTATTAGTTGTATTCCTCATTAATGTCATTATTAGTATTCCACATTACTGTCATTATTATTAATATTCCTCATTACTTTCATTATCGGTAGTATTTCTCATTACATTCATTATTAGTAGTATTCCTCATTACTGTCATTATTAGTACTATTCCTCATTACTGTCATTATTAGTAGTATTCCTAATTACTGTCATTATTATTAGTTTTCCTCATTACTGTCATTATTAGCAGTACTCCTCATTACTTTCATTTTTAATAGTATTCCTCACCACTTTCATTATTAGTAGTTTTCCTCTTTACTGTCGTTGCTAGTGGCATTTTTATTACTGTCATTAATAGCAGTATTCCTCATTACTGTCATTATTATTAGTATTCCTAAATACTTGTATTATTATTAGTATTCCTCATTACTGTCATTATTAGTAGTATTCCTCATTACTTTCATTATTAGTATTATTCCTCATTACTGTCATTATTTGATGTATTCTCATTTCTGTCATTATTTGTAGTATTCCTAATTACTGTCATTATTAGCAGTATTCTTCATTACTTTCATTATCAGTACTATTCCTCATTACTGTCATTATTAGATGTATTCTCATTTCTGTCATTATTAGTAATATTCCTCATTACTTTAATTATTAGTAGTATTCCTCATTACTTTTATTATTGCTAGTATTCCTCATTACTGTCATTACTAGATGTATTCCTCATTACTGTCATTATTAGTAGTATTACTCACTAATTTCATTATTAGTAGTATTCCTTATTACTTTAATTATTAGCGGTATTCCTCATTACTTTCATTATTAGTAGTATTTCTCATTACTTTCATTATTAGCAATATTTTTAATTACTGTCATTACTAGTGGTATTCCTCATTACTTTCGTTTTTAGCAATATTGCTCATAACTTTCATTATTAGTAGTATTCCTCATTATTTTCATTATTAGTAGTATTCTTCATTAATGTCATTATTAATAGTATTCCTCATTACTTTTATTATTAATAGCATTCTCATTACTGTCATTATTAGTAGTATTCCTCATTACGTTCATTATTAGCAGTATTACTGTCAATATTAGTAGTATTCCTCATTACTTTCATTATTAGTAGTATTCCTCATTACTTTCAATATTAGCAATATTTTTAATTACTGTCATTACTAGTGGTATTCCTCATTACTTTCGTTTTTAGCAATATTACTCATAACTTTCATTATTAGTAGTATTCCTCATTATTTTCATTATTAGTAGTATTCTTCATTACTGTCATTATTAATAGTATTCCTCATTACTTTTATTATTAATAGCATTCTCATTACTGTCATTATTAGTAGTATTCCTCATTACGTTCATTATTAGCAGTATTACTGTCATTATTAGTAGTATTCCTCATTTCTTTAATTATTAGTAGTATTTTCATTACTTAATTTTATTTAAATAAACTAAACTTGAAAAGACAGACAAACAAGACTAATTATTATATTTCGGCTTCCCGCTTGTTTCGTGTCCAGGTTATCGCATGAGGAAATTTACTTTGATTCCTTACACTGCATTAAAACATTAGGCAGGACAAAATATAAGGAAACTAAATGTGTGTCTCTATCAAAACAATACTTACAAGTCAGTGCATATATTAATAAGTTTTAAATAAATGAAACATAGCTGTTAAACAATAACATAATGCACAACAAAAATGTTTACAGGCTCGACTTTAATTACACATAACTTTCTTCAAACTGAAAGTTCGCCTAAAATTGTTTTTGTACAAAATTTATATCGAAAAAACTTATTTGTACGTTCTCGGTTTATTGTGTCTAAATGCGCAAATTATAAGAAATATAACAGAAAATTTCAACCCTTCCTGCATGACCTAATTCGAATTCCACGCTTTTACCTAGGATTGCCTCAGTAGTTCGGGTTGCTGACTGTACAGAATGACCCTGTTGGGTCCTTTCCAAACGACTTTGTCTCGGTGAAATTAGCACGACCAGATTCAACTCCGACGTTTGTTTTAAAAGTTTTTTTTTTAGTGCCAAGGCAGTCTTAGTGAACGACCTATGCCCATGCACACCACGGTGGTACATGCGGAATGGTCTAATGTTCGGATTCAAACTCTCTGTCGAGAGCGAGTAACTAAACGCATCTTCACTCTGTCTTGGTAAGAAATGGGACAGCAATGGCTAATAGTGAACAGTTACTTGTTTGAAATCATAACATAAAGATCAATGCGTGTTTTGTCTTCTGATGAGCGCTTAGCCTCAAAGTTAACATAAAATCTGCCACGTGCGTATCCAAACAGGAAATTTGTATAAAATAAAAGAAACAAATTACCTCTTAGTATTTGAAAACATATCTCCCTGACTTCCTGGTCTGTCACACTTCGGCCCTGAAACGATTTTTCAGCGAAATTACCTTTCTTTTTCAATTACAGCGGCAATGATAAATATGACAAGTCTCAAGTTTACGAACATAAAACTCCTAATTTTTATCTTCAGTGTAAAATAAAGACATGCACTTAGTGTTAATGTCACAACATTTATTCTTTACAAAGAAAATTAGCATGCAAAATGGCAAAGAATTCTCTAGCATTTTCAAGATCATAAATAAAACTATTTTTGTTTCAGTTTTATTACTGGATAGTTATCAAAAGTGTTCAATCATTGCACGAGGTTCAAGAGAGAATGCGTAAAAAAGGGGAAAACCCATGGGCTTCGACCTATATATAGGGAGCTCTACATATTTTATGAACTTACGAGAAAAAATGACAGGTGTAAGGTAAATCTATTTGCATTTGTAGCATGCAAAGTGGACAGTATATTGGCATTCTTCTACCTTACATTTATGTACTGTGACTGAAATTATTTTTGATACTGTACTTGTGGAATTTGTACCTGATCTAAGCACACAGGTGACCAATATGACTCATCCCATGTGCATGTGCGCCACAAATTAGTCTAAGATACACTATCTTCAGCATTTATTAAAAAATGGACAATTAATTTTGCCAGACTAAACGGTACCAGTTTCTGAAAGTGCAATGAATTAATTACCAAATATATAAAAGGTAGAAAACCTTCTAATTTCTGTTACAAATAAGTAAACATTTACCGGAAGTCCTGGCATTCCCGGCATGCCCGGTTGACCCCTCTCCCCCCTGGGTCCGACCTGTCCCACAGGCCCTGGAAGTCCAGGTACTCCAGGCGTACCCTGAGCGCCTCCAGGACCCCTTTCACCCGGTGACCCTCTTTCTCCAGGCTGCAGGAGAGAATGACAAATAGTAAATCATTCACACTCAAAAGATCGCATACAGTGTTAAAGGTATTCAGAAATATATAAAAATAAAAATTGCAGTCAGTGAAATCGCCAAAGCTGAATTTGTGAGCAAGTCAATGTATTGTCATCACATAATGACGTCACCTATGTCTGCAAATTCGAAGATGCGTGGACGACGTGAAAAATGTTAGTGTAGTAAGATTTTTAAATCAAATCTGTAATATTTTAAAAATACTTAAAAAGCTTAAATATGAAATAAACCATAAACAAGTTTTGACGTAGCTGAAACCAATGTAAACACACGCACACACACATACATATATATGTGTGTGTGTGATCTAAATTAGTCAAGTGCTACATGTTATATTTCTTCACGAAATAAATTATGAAGTACAATTTATGCGAAAGACGACACGTAGTTGATACGAGTGCGTCAAATAATAACTGAGAAGAATCAAAGAGCAAACAATGCAAAAGTATTTAATTGTAATTGTTCCCGGACAAACGACCGTCTAATATCTATCGGGCAAGAAAATGATTCACTTACCATGCCATGTGACCCTGGAGGTCCAGATGGTCCCTAAAGAAAAATATAATAAGAAAGGTAAATATACATCAAGTGGGGGCAAAAACTAAGCAAAGTTATTTGTTATATACAATATAGATAAATCGATGATGATATGAAAGTGGATTGCAAGTGTGTGTGTGTTGCAGAAATTTAAGCTTGTATTATTTTGTGTTGCTCAAATCTGGTTCTGCTGGAAATTGGCAATAAAATGATTAATAAATTTAACGTCTTTCCGAGGCATGGACTTCGTATATCTTATACATGTATATAACTGCGTTTGCATGGATTAAATAGTTGGAAGTGGGTAAGACAGGCTATACCGGCGGAAGTGATGAAGATAGGCGACACTGGCGTTTGCATGGATTAAAGAGTCGGAAATGGGACAGACAGGCGATACTGGCGTTTGAATGCAATTAAATCATCCCAATACACAAATAAATACTACATTCATAAATATATCTGATAAATATCAACTAAGACATATAATAAAAGAACGTAATATCCCTAGTGTTAGAGCACTTGCTGGTTTAAAAAAAAACACACGTTTGTTCTTTAAACAACAGGTTATAAAATGGAGTACGTAATTAGTTCATTGATATAATCCGGCTCTTTTCTCATAGTGTCTTTATGTTTGCAAGAATGATACACCAAAAATGATTTGTACGACAAACGATAATATGGAAAGGATTTAATCTGAATTTTAAAAAAAAATATTAATACAAAACTGGAAAAATTTTAAACTACTTAAGGACGTAAAAATAATGATTATGAAGTTTTCAAGATAAGAACATGACTCAGAAAACGTGACAGCAAATATGTCGACGTTGACACAAATTCAAGATCATGGGCATTATTAATATTTTTAAACAAAGAAAGAAAGAAAAAACCAAAATCAATTTACCACAGTGAGAAAAAAAATAGTTGGTAAAAAAAAAACAGACATAAAGGAAAAAAAACAAAACAAAAACAAAGAAACAAACTAAAACAAATGCTGCTTGCGAAAAAGAAAATAATAATATGACAATGTAAAAACATACGCCTGAAACTAGAACAGGCGGTCGTGAAATATATACCGAACGAATGAGGTTTGCAGGTCGTACGAACTTTTTCCGCTGTTCTGTGTGATAATTCATCCCAGAAATTTGAACAGCCCGGCTTCTAATTCAATTTGGAAGTTGCGCTATATTAAATGATTTTTATGAATATTATACGTAAATCAAACATCCGTTTGCCCGAGAAAATTCACAACAACCGAATTCCCCAAAATAAAATGATCAGATTTATAAAGAGTCATATAGTTAAAATGACCGATTGCATTACTTCCGTTGACTCAATCTGATGTTGTGTGGTACGTCATTATAAATCAGGGGTGGGAAAATACAACACGTGACCTGGTTTTCTCAGTTAATTTAAATCATAGGGTGAGGCTTTAAAAATTAATTATCAGTACAGCAAACTGGAGAAAGTTGCCCAGACTTGTAATAGCACGAGCCGACCATAAGTTAGCCTAGAAGTATTGATTGCTGTTATTTATTTATTTATTCATTCATTTATTTATATGTAAAAGTCCGCCTTTTTTTAAGAGCATAATGTCGTATTTTTTGTGCAGCATACGTTGACACATTTTACTGAATACAGAAACAGGTCTAATTGTTTTAAGTTTAAAATGATTTCTTTATGAATAAAGACCAGAATATGCCCTACAGTTAATTCTAATCGAATTCCACCCGTGTATTAAAAACAATCAAATCCTCACACATTATTGTGTACGCTCAAAAGAGGATTTAGATTAATCACTTTGGCCACGCGCGCGCGTGTGTGTGTGTGTGTGTGTGTGTGTGTGTGTGTGTGTGTGTGAGAGAGAGTCGTCCCCTTCATATTGAACATAAATTTAAACTGCAAACACAAGTCTTCATTCAACCTTTACTTTATAGATTTGTGATGTAGAAATAAGAGCTGCAAACATCAAGCAAAAGATGATGAAATATTATGTTATAAACTGAGGTGTAACATTTAAACGGGCAGGGTAACAAATGTAATATTTTAATGAATTGAAGTCTATTTTCCAGAATTATTATCAATATTTTTGACGAAAATTAAGTGTCTGATATATTTATTACATCCATCTGGCATACATAAAATAAAAGTTAAAACTTAGGTTGAGATCGCGCTTCTGTGTGTGAATGCAAATTCTTAACAAATAATCGTCATAATTTATTTTTTTTTCATTTTCTTTTCTCTTGATTCATCAATAAAGTCATTGACCACAGGTGAAACATTAGGTAATACTTAATCCAACCTTTGCGCACGTCATATTTGTGCAATTATTTTTAAATGATGCTGTAGAAATTTATGAAACAAACACATATGGGTGAATAAAAATAATTTTAAAAAGAAACCTCAATATTCGACCTGTATACACTGCCATGTTTTGGATACTTACGGGTGCTCCAGCAGGTCCGCGTGCTTCCTGTCCGTTATTGCCATAATAACCATCTCCGTACTGTCATAGTTACAGAAAAATTCAATTAAAACAATTTAACTGAGATAAAATTAGATTATTTCTTCGAAATCCTGAGATTTTAAAAAAATGACTCGTGTATAAAAGATATATGACTGAATACGAGAATGTAATAAGGAAATCATCGAATATTATTTCGTGTTCCTATTCGATCATTTGCTTTACTTCAGATGTCTTCAGATGATGAACTCAAGAGAACAGGTGAGAAAAATGATATTATTCATCAAGCAAAAGTATGAAAAACAGTTACGGAAAAATTTAATATTCCTGTAATACATAAAAAGTGTTATGATGATGCATATACATTATGACGTCATGAAAATTATTAACTGTTATATAGAGGATCTCAAATGGGTAACGATTTAATATTGAATTTATGAAACAAGTTGAAAAATGCCCGGCTTTTGCGAGCCTTGGCGAGCAAAAGCTGGGCATTATTCAACGAGTTTCATAAATTTAATATTAAATCGTTACCTATTTAAAATTCTTTTAATCACATAGTTTATATTTCAGTGGAAATTATTTAGATAGAAGAACAAATAATTTCGTTCATTCTGACAGACGGTGTACCTTTCATTTGTTGTGCATAAAATATAGTCCCAAACAATGCTGAACTGGTAAAAGTAGAATGCACTGTTTAACAAACTATAAATCAAAGATAAAGCTTCCAACCAAATAAACAGAACATTTTGTAACCACAAAATCATTTTTCAAAACAGAATAATCAATACGATGTAATGCTGCCACATTGGTTGATACGGTACACAGTACACTAGGCCGACAGTTGAGTACACGTGTACCCTAAAATGTGTTTAAGAACTAAACGTTACACTGTTGAGATTTTTGTGTGAAATAGGATTACCGGATGCAAAAATTTCCATATTTACTGCAATGCATTTGTAACCTGATATTTGTAGTGTTTGATTTGAAAAATAGACTGTACAAAATACGTCAACAAATTTATTTTCGTGTCGGATTTACATCCCATATATGCTACGTAAAGATGCTACGTAAAGATGCTATGGTTGGATAAAGATCTGTTAGTTCATTCATTCATATTCAGATCATTCTGCGAACAGAGTTGAGTTTGTTTACATTTAAACCACGCTTGTATATACGGTAGATTCTATATCTACTTTACTGATATACGCACCTCACCCCACCACCGCTACCAGTATTCCTTAGTTTCACGCCTTATTGTCGTTCTTGTCTTGTAGTTTTATGCCATTTTTTATGATGATATTGTTAAACATAACATAATGAACCCTTGTGGGAGTAACATGTCCATATTGAAACAGCCGATATAATATTTACTCAATTTCCATTTGCGAGTCTAGTCAAAAATGGCCGCCATAAATCTTGATTCAAATCAAAACTTTCCAGCTGTCGGTGTTAAAAACGTTTTCCCACGATACCAGCCAATCAGTAAAGAAAATACCGCACAATAATTTTCATGGGCTTATTTGGAACAATCAGAATCACATAAAGTGATATTCTAACATTTGGTAATATAAAAAATATGAAACTGCACATACTATAGGAAAACGAAACCTACTATGTGATAATTTACAATATAAAGACGTCATAATTTTTTTCACAACATGTGCATGAATAATATATAGTAAATGCGAAATTAATGAAAAGATTTATGGCCATTTGTGTTGTTTTTTATTTCAATTCTGAATATATACATCACACTGTATATAGCTGCGTGACGTTACACTGCAAAAACTAAAAAGCCCACATAATATTTTTTGCGGTCGGTTCATGTGACATTCTGTCTGACGTGTCTTGCACCTTTAAAGGCAAACATTGTCTAATTGTCTAATCATATTTTGCAAATTAACACATTGTTATTTTGTCGTAAGCTACTCTTGATAAAAATAAAACATAAATCGTGCTACCTGGATTTTCGTTTCACCCGGTGCCCCTGGAGGTCCCTGAAAATAAATTAAAAAATATAAGGGTATTATTTTCGTTACTTTACAGTAATATTTTGCCGATTTTGGCGATCTTTGTATGCTTGTGTTCGCATTTGTGTCCTACCAAAAATTCGAATAAGTAAAAAGATGTAAATGTTTTCGATTTTTGACTCTTTTTAACTTCTGTTCGAAATTATACGAAACAAGCACAATTAAATCTCGTTTTTATACTGGACACGTTCACTTAAATCTCTTGTGACATCTATCTTATTATGAAATAAAATTAAACTCTTTTTCCATAGTATCCGAAATGTACAAGGCACACATCACGTCAATATTTAATTATTTCAAACCCACATTTAATTTGGAATCTTCCAGAAGTCATAGCTATCTCAAAGTTTTTTTAGAGAGATGAAGAAAGTGTTTGATACTATAAAATTTAATAATCACAATATCATCGAGAACACAACACTGACGGGAAATAGAGTGATTTCATCTGAAACTTTATGATATATAAATCAGATATACAAGTAGAATATTACCAAATTTCGTGTGTGTGTGGTGGATGGGTGTGTGTGTGCTTACTGGAGGTCCTGGCGGTCCCATCATGCCAGTGAGTCCCATCGGTCCCGGCTGTCCCATAGGTCCGGTTGCACCCTGAAATATACGTAAAACAATCAGAGACACGTATATTTTATAGAATGAGCGTGAATTCTCTACTAGTTCCCCCTATTACAAATCTAGCGCCTAAAACTGAGACCTTCTCAAGAAATTCCAAGGTACATTTGCGTTATCTAACGACAGACATAAGTGAGAAGGGCGTGGGGGTGAGGAAAGATAGGATGCTTTCTCGAATACTTTTGTGTGACTTTATGAAAAAAAGTAATTTTTAATATTGAATGTTAAAATCAGATCCTTATTAGCAATAGATCTCTTCGCAAATATGAATTTAAATATTTTGATTTGTAATTTGCAACCATGGGCGCCCGCAGCATCGGTGAAGGGGGGGTCACGTGACGCCCTAGAAATCACACACACACACACACACACACACACACACACACACACACACACACACACACACACACACACACAATATATATATATATATATATATATATATATATATATATATATATATATATATATTCCGCATGCAAATCACAAGATTCTATTCAAAACGCCTAATAAAGATCAGACCCCTCATGAAAAAAACCTGACACCACCCCCCACAACAACACCCTTACCCCCAAAATAAATCCTGCAGGTTTTCATGTTTCCAACTATTAATTATTTAGTTGCTGAATGAATAGTCAAATCACAAAAATACCGAACTATAAATTTTTTATATATTATTGAAACTGACAGTGTAAACTAAAATCAATGTAAATTTAATACCCCCATCAACAATAAAGAGAATAATTTGTGAAATACACCCCGTAAGTTCAATGAACAAACAGGCAACATGAACAGAAAAAACGCAATTAATATACCACTGAAAGAGCAAAGCTAACATATACAATTTACTTACAATTTAAATTCCTTGAAGACTGACTAAAAAAAGCATGATTCAAACATTTTTTATATCCTGAATGAACGTGTACTTCATTTTTACCCTTAAAACTGAGCTGCAAAAGAGAGAATAACTCACCGGCCTGCCGTCTTGCCCGGGGGATCCTCGTGGTCCATCGCTGCCTCTCTCACCATCTTGACCCTGCAAAGGTGGAATGCCCAAATATTTTTGATTCGTATAAACACCTTGTCTATTATTTCTTATAATCCCGATGACGCCGGAATGTAAAACTAATAGAAAAATTTGCAGGAGTTTCATTGTGAATTTCTAAGAACACGACTGCTAATTATTTGAGACAGCTAAAGGACCACCGTGTCCGACCGTTCCAAAAGGCTCCAGCGGAATGGTGGCCAGTACAGTCTGCATCATCTTCTTATACAACAATTAGATAAAGGACCCGACCCATTGACATCGTCTAGATTCGGTTTACGATAGTGAAGAATCTAAGTTAATCTAATTTCCTTTTATTTCAAATGATTCCGCCCATTGCGTTCTAGATAACACCTCTGCAGCTCCAAGTCAACATTTTACCATACAAAGTTCGTCTAAAAGAAGCAGAGTCAGCCGTATTAATGTAAGACACAATAACTTTATTATTACCAATAACAAGCATGTTAGGGAGTAGAAGAATATATAACTAGATGAAAATAAAATTAAGTGATTTAAAATATGTATGACTCATTCACACACGGATATATATATATATATATATATATATATATATATATATATATATATATATATATATATATATATATATATATATATATATATATATATATATAATTCGTGGAAAGAACCTCTCTAAATACGGATCACACACATGAATTTCAAGAATGTCTTAAATTAGGCTGCTATTTAAATTTCTTTAGCTGTTCTAACATATTGTTTTAGCACAAACGAGGCCGTTGTAGCTCTTCTAGCATACTGTTTTGGTACAAACTAGGCCATTGTAGCTGTTCTGGGATACTGTTTAATTACAAACTAGGCCAATGTAGCTTTTCTGGGATACTGCTTTAGTACAAACTAGGCCAACAACCTGTATTTCTACATCCCTGATTGTAGAAATGAACACGCTGAAGTCCGTCTTAGGATATCACTTTTTTCTTAATTCACAATGACATATTTGGTTGTAGAACGAGTTGCTAATCACAATTTCTACTCCATGTTATATATTTCCTGTTATGGGGCTTCGACAAATCGATAAGTAGATAATTTTGCTCCTCATTATCAACAAATTAAACATATTTCGTCTCTTTAATTGGCAAACATATTTACTTCAAAATTACATTATTTGCCAAGTAGGCTCCATACTTCACCATTTCTCATATGGCTAAGTCACATTATTCAAAATTTATGCCCAAAATTTACCTTGATGTCAGGGGTCAAACGATCACGTGATACGAAAAAATATATGCCGGTAAAAGGCCAATGATAGTGAGATCGCGTTCGATGTAAAAAAACAAAACAAACACGTAATATATCAGATTTGGTGATCATGTTAATGCTGCAAGAATCTCTTGAAGAATTAGGGACAATTATTAGCTTTTCTGAAACGCTTGACGTCTCCTAGTGGAGCTGTTTGGGTATACGATTGTCTCATTTATATCAATTGGAATATCGCTCGGCCATTTCAGTAAGGTCGTGACCTCGAATATAGGAATAAACTTCAAGGTAATTTGTTCGGAGATTCGCCTCTAGCTGATTGCACCACATATTTTACAACATCAAAAGCCGAGATTGTTCTGATTGTGATTTAGTTTCTTTCCACACCGCCATATTTTGCCCATTTGAACGAGTTTAACAGAGGTTTATTTCTTGACTTTACAGAAAATACAGAGGAAGCTCCGACTGCCATTGATGGATGAGTGCATATATAGAATGTTACCAGGTAAACAGTTTCATTGCACAGCTTGCGAATTGCCTTTTTGATAACGTTCTCTGGTTAATGAAAGAATAGGAAAATAAAAGGAACATAACACCGGTAGATGAATATACACTGGTATTTAAGGGACGCGACTGTTAGATGACACTCTTTTGTGTCGGGCAGTACAAAAACAACAACAAAACAGCAACAACAAACAAATAATTTTTAATCATGCTCAAGGCATTGTTCAGAAACACAGAGGCGATAGGAGATGAGGACTTTGACGCTAATGAACTTCTTTCTCTACGGGATATAAGGGCTTGTAGTACAAATTGTGTGTGAAAATGGGAACCTGTCAAGAAATGTATGGACATAAAATTAAGTATGTATAGGTTTGGAATATCATGCCTAGTTGGAAACGTAAAATTGTACCTAAAAAACATAGATAATGTTCTATTTATGAAAGTTCAGTCATCTTTTTACTTGACTTGAGAACACAATCTGTTGAGAGTAACACCTAACTTTTCAGAAGCAGAATAGGAAATCCGTTTCAAATGTGCGATTGAAAAATAAAATGCCATGGTTCTTTGGGTTTTTTTTTCCCACAACGACGGGTCTACAATGAGATACAGGCTTTATCATGAGTTTTCAGAAATTTAAAGTTACTTAACTTTTAATATCATTGTACTTCCATAGGTTTACTCCATATCAAAGACATAAAAATGGTACAGACAGCTGCCTTGCTAGGCACTCAAAATTAAGAGGTTAGTGTTAGGACTTGTCGGCCTGGTGTGAGAATGATATGACTGGGTGGGATATCATTCTACGTGTCTGCGGCATGATGTCCAAGTCCTACACATCACTATAAACTGCCACTACAGACATCGTAGCGATGTGGCTGAACAATTGTTAAAGCAATGTTAAACATCCAAATCACACACACACACACACACACACACACACACACACACACACACACACACGCCATATATTTACTAAAGGAGATGAATGAGTATCTTGTAGTAAGCATATATTACTGTACTTATTGAAAAAGTTAACAAGTTCCTAGCAACTAGTCAAGCGGACCTCTTTAACCATGCAATTTTTCAGTCCATGCCTACACTCTCTTAAAACATAAACCTGTATCCATTCCAAGTTTGTAATTCTCTATAACGTGTTGGTCAAGCTGTGCATAGGTATACTGTCATGAATGCTAATTATCGTAAATTACATGGAAGACAACAATGGGCTGACAGATCGGCTTCCTATAGTTACAAATTATGCTTTAATTGCTATTATTCAGAAGACGAATACTACACTTAAGAATTTCAGTCAGAAGGAGCTCAATGCAAGGTCGCTTAAATATGGACAGACCCTGTGTAAAGTGACTCTCCTATTTAGAGTTTTCTTTAGGGTTCATGGTTTGACTTCCCACCATTACATCAATGTTCAAAATATCCAACAGGTGGTGGGACTGTTGAAGGAAACTCGAACTAGGATGACTAATTGTAAAATGGGAACTGTAACAATTCTTAATTTCAATTTTCCAACAAGTCACCCTGATGACATTAACAACTGTTAATGTTCCATTTTCCAACTACTAGTCACCCTAGTTCGAGATTCTTCTAACACTCCCGCCTCATATTGGATATTTTCAACAGTAATATTTGAAGGCTATGCGACACTGATCAATGTAGTTGTTCTTTTCAAAATGAGCTTCAATGGTTTTTACATTTACTGTCAGAAGATGTTACCTTCTGCACACAAAATAATCTTTCCAACAGTAGAAAGTGTTTAGAAAAGGAATCAAAGCAAGCGTAGTGTAAAAAAGCAACGTATGCGTATATCAAAATAAGACGATAAAATCTCCATTTTGCACCCACGCCTAACAGATTCGATGATTGGTCTGCGTCTACATCCTTCTTTGGCAATCCTCAACAGAATCCGTTACCGGTGAAGACAGTATATGCAACAGACAGTTCTTGATGGTTCTAGCTGCTGTAAATGCAGAGAATTTATATGCAATACGATCTCACAGCATTCAACAGGCTTAAATTTTGGCAAAGTCATATTATTTGCTAATTTATTTTCTTGCTCAATTGTCCTCGATATTGTGAACAGCACTGTCTTTACCTACCTTTTCTCCCGGTTGCCCTGGAACTCCTGGGGTACCCGGAAGTCCTTGCTGACCCTAAAATTGTGAATGAACAACGAAAACTTAATTAGGATGGAACTAAATATGATTTATCAAATTTATTAACAAGCTTACTTGCGAAATGGTTCGTGATTCATTTCCGAGAAAAGCAAATTGTAGGATTGGAAGAAAAAAGCTAGTTTTAAAATTTACTGCTTTTACAAGTTAGGTACATTTTTTTTTTAGAATTAGATGGACTCTCTACTGGTCACCAACTTTTGTTCTTGTTTAAATTTTAGTTTATAGGTATTTGTATTCTGTACAGAATAAGAACTAATGTTAAAAACTATTAGTCTGTCTTACACTATCTTTGAAATATACCAGCATAAAGAAAGATAACGAAATTTGAGAAACTCATTTTTGCGATCAGGTCTGATTTTGTCCACTTTACTGTATATTTTAGATAGGATTTTAGATATTATTAAAGGACTGTCAATTTCATAAATGTCTAAGTTAACAGGAAAGTTTTTGAAGGGATGT
Source organism: Potamilus streckersoni (assembly GCA_016746295.1). NCBI lineage: Eukaryota > Metazoa > Mollusca > Bivalvia > Unionida > Unionidae > Potamilus > Potamilus streckersoni. Next base: position 4,205,258 of record JAEAOA010001195.1, read on the forward strand.
GAAATTTCACACATTGCATATCGACCTTTAAAAAACCACCAGATTCGACCTGATGACATACAGACAAGGATCTGATCAGAGCTATATCACCAGAAACATCGCTCGATTTAAAGGTTGATGATCGTTAATTAAATACTTAATTAAACCGCTGTTTTAAATAGAGCTTGAGAGACGGATGAAGATGGTTATCAGAGGGGATGGAAATGGAAAAGCACAACAGAAACTATTTGTAATTTTCATGAAGCACATGGCCATTTATCCGTGTTCATTTCCTTGATACGTTTGTTTTAATTGAATTAAACATGCATTTCTTGTATCTAGAGCAATCAGAAAACATGAGAATGATGGTTAGCTTATCCAGAAATCCCTTTGATCTTTGCTAAATACGACTTTCTGGAATTTATTGGCGTGCTGGTCACATATCGAGCTTGGGTCAAGACCTCTGCAAGCGAGAAAGTAAACTCGGTGGCAAATTCTGCCTCTATTTTCTACATTTATTTTGTGCAATAATTTACTACTTGCCGTATAATGTTACTGGTGTCGCCAATATGTGTAACGAAAAGATCTGTGTAACATCGCCAATATGTGCAACTAAAACATCTGTGTAACATCGTCAATATGTGTAGCTAAAACATCACCTGATACATAGTTGCATCAGAGGAAAATGACACATTTATGGTTGTACCGTATTACACACGATTGTGCCTCGAAGGAATGGTGATAAATGACACAATTATTTGATCTTTAAATCTGAAAGACATTCGTAAGTGGGTAAATATTTAATTTTGGTGCAGATATAATTTTTTTTTTACGTCCACGTCCTCGACAGTATCATCGACAAACTGGATAAAGTTTTGTATTAACGTGTTTTCTCGAGCACTGCCTCGAATCGTTCTCTCAAGCAAGACATTGCGTTTTGTGGATGATTTGTCTACCACCATGTTTTTAAACAGATGCATACCGGAAACGTTTGCCTTCGTTTAAAAAAAATTCTACTTGGTTAAAAACGATACGCTAATATGGGCGATATATTGCGCTAATACGAACTGTACTATTTGTAACGTGTCTCGGTTTTTCTTGTATGCTCAAATTGTATTATCGCATTTCCGAATTAAACCAGCATCTAGACTTTCAAAGGTAACAAACATGCATGATCTGCATTATATCAAAAGGTATCACCACGTTTTTGCCTAACCAAATTGTATTAGTTTATCTAATTCACAGACAAAGGCATGTGCATCAACATACTTCACCACATTACAACCTAAAAATGGTAATAAACGGATCAAAGCTGTGCAACGGGAAAAAAATCTAGTACAATCTGTTCAAAAATTCTTTCAAAGAATATTTGGTTTCATTAACTCGTTTATGGAGGCATGCTTGTAGAAACAACATACAAATGTACATTGATATCATGAGTGAAACACGTGGTATCACTTGTAAGCATAAGATAGAGAGGTACTTGTTGAACTTACGAGAGGTAGAACAATCTGAACACGCATGTTTTTCCGTAGTGTATTATATACTGAATTTAGTTGCTTTAATTGGATATTCTTAAAAATAAATTGTTACCATGATCATAATTTAATATAATGATGGGTCAAATTGTTCACACTGGTCATACGTCTTGGGATGAAGACCATATTATGAAACAAACGGAAAGGAAACGAACTGAGAAAAACGAGTTTTCATTTTCGCATATCTTTCTTAATAATCATTGAGTGGGAACCTTGTCCAACTGGATACATTTTTTTCAATGAAAAAGTAAAATAAGTTCTGATTTCGCGTATATTTCCCAATAATTCCTGTGGGAACACTGTCCAAACAGATGAATTTGTCCATTGAAAAGGCAAAGTAAGTTCTGATTTCGCTTATATTTTCCAATAATCCAAGTGGGAACACTGTCCAAACAGATGAATTTTTCCTTTTAAAGAAACGTCACAAACGTTAAAACGTTGCTCAGGCATTGCCGATATCATCATGTCTGTCTTAAACGTGTTATAAATCTTATCAGCAAAAAGTTGACATTTAACGAAAAGTTGAATCTGTATTCTATCTGCGTTTTGAACATGAATGATGTAAATATATATCATCCTACAGTATGCTCTGTCTGAGACCGTCATTACACGGTAGATAACTCTCTTCCTGAAGATTTATGGATCTGTTTCCCACCCTCCCCATCACAGAGTTCTGGTAACTTTTTTTCAGTATGATTAGCAATTATATATGGCAGTATTCTATGATATCAAGCCGCTAGACATGTGCCCGATCCTGCATTTTATCAATCTTCATTATGATTGTAGATTTTTGTATTTTGAAAAGCACTGTTAGTGTCTGAAAATAAACCAAAACGTTTTATAGAATGGTTCACGCATACAGTGGATTCGGCACAAATGTATAACTAGGTAATCAATAAAAAAAACAACAAAAAATAATGATGTACTTACTGGGGGGCCTCTTATTCCCTGTGGACCTGTTTCGCCCCTTTCTCCAGGTGATCCCTGGGAAATAAGAGAATCATGATTGTAATGTACCAATTATTTTTTCTTCATGCCCTTATAAATTAATCAAAACATGTGACTTTGTTCATTAATATTCACAAGTTGTAGAAATGAATACGAAAATGTGAAAACAGCATTGGTTGTTGTATGTAAAATATAGCTATGAAAAAAGTCATCACTCCTACCCCACACAATATTGTTAAACCTAAGAGTGACTACAGCAGTGCTCATAATTCTACAGGATCTTGCCACACAGTAAAGTTCGCATATTGACACAGCAACATGATTTTTCAAAATATGATAAAGTAAAATAAATGCTTGTCGACAAAAATATTTTCAAGAGGATATTAACATTAATAACTTTTTTTGTACAGATGACATGCATCGACTCGAGAATATCTCACATTTACGTCGCTTCGCTCGTAGCCATTATTTACTTCAGTTATTCCCCATTTGCAGATATTTACTTAGAATTTTTGAAAATTTTATTTACCACATGATTTTAAGAAGACTAAAGCTGTGTTACAGAAATGCTTACCGTCTCCCCCTGTTCTCCTTGATCTCCTGGAGGACCTGGAGGACCCTGAGAAAAAAGTGTAAAAAAAAAATAATGATACATTTTTAATAACCGTAATGTAGTAGTAAATAGGGTCATCTATTGATGTTTTTTTTTTACTAACTGATGTAAACATTCTGTTTTACTCTATGACCTTTTAACCTCATTATATCAGGTAATAAATACTTAGTTTCAAAAGTTCACATTGATACAAGTGCCATTTCTATGAGTGAACAGTTCTCATCAATGTATATAGCTTCCAGTTCCGTAAGTCTAGAGTTCACATTTATCTATACATGTGTCAATTAACTTGTATAGGTAGATACGAAGTTTTGAGCTCGCATCTATCTATATAAGTATCAGTTCTGTCAGAGTTAAGGATGACAATCTTAACTGGAGTTTTCAAACATCAGAATGGTATCCATGGTTACTGTGGAGCATTTGACGCTTTGAACTAATGTTATGCACTAAACAAAATGAATAGAAATAAAAGGTATGTAAGGTAATTACAGGTTACTACATCTGTATGGGAAACTATGAACGATTTTTTTCTTAGCAATACTGCACGATGTGAACGCATACACATCGTTAACTTTATCATTTCTACTTTAAACGGACGAAACATCTTGTTTAGTTCGTCTACAAACAAATCTAACAAATCAAAAGCTATTTAATACATGAGCGTATATTCTTTGCTTGCAAAGTAGTTTCCAATACACAATATACTATATTTAGAGACATCTCGCGCAGTATGTGTAGTAGGGAAGGTTACTGGACGAATCTGACAATGTAGAGTTAACGGAGACAAAACGATTAGATAATAATGATTATTTTCTATAAGGTATTTATTAAAAATGAAATAATTTTCATTGATGTAATGAAAATGTCCACAAATAGTAATACTAAAATGAAGACTTACGGATTCACCAGGTTTTCCATCCTGTCCAGGAGGCCCTTGAAGACCAGACGCTCCCTGCCGATATATATATATATATATATATATATATATATATATATATATATATATATATATATATATATATATATATATATATATATATATATATATATATATATATACACATATATATATATATATATATATATATATATATATATATATATATATATATATATATATAGAGAGAGAGAGAGAGAGAGAGAGAGAGAGAGAGAGAGAGAGAGAGAGAGAGAGAGAGAGAATTATATTACCAGAACCAGATCTAAAAAAGTGATATCATCCCTGGATTCTAAAAGAGAATGCTTGATAACAGGATAACAGTAGGCAGAATTAATATTTAATACAAATAATACTATTATACCGGTTAGAGAATTTTTAATTTGTAATCTACAAAGATTCGAACCCAGGTCCCCATAGTCTTGCCTGCACACAACAGTCCATATTTCATTACAACTATGCACACATCAACAAAATATGATGCATCTGAGTCGATGTTATTTGCACTCGTGTGTAGCAGACATTACTACGTCATCATGTGAGTGCATATAATTGTATATTTGTGTACTATATATAGACTTTATCTTTGTGAGATTGATTACGATGATTCTAAACTTGTGAAAGCTAAAAGTAAACATATATTCGATAATAAAAGCATTAAGCACACTGATTTTGGAAACATTTATATAAGGAAAATCGACTAAAATTAAATTTCAACACTTTCACAATAACAGCTTCTGTTAAAATGTATAAAGTATAAATAAGTATGATCAAACTTTGACTCAGAGAGTGAAATTTCTCTCAAGGGCAATTCCGAAGTAATATTAACAGTCGTTAAACCGATCAGCACACAATAGTTTACCTTTGGATGCTTGTCACAAATTTCTTACATATCATGCTATGTGGTACTTACGGCGTCTCCCTTACTTCCGGGAGCTCCACGGGGTCCAGGTGCACCTGGTGGACCCTTACAAGGATAATACAAATCTCATTAAGTTCAAATCAGTTAAAACAATTAAACTACATTGCATAGAAATAAGATATAAACAAAATTAAAAAATGGATCCAAGTTTCAATGCAATTTTCAGGTTTTAGTAAAACTACAATTGTTTCAGATGAATCGAACATGCCACATTTTATACTATAATTCAAATTAGGTTAAATTTATTCGTTCAGGAATCGAATGAAAGGTTAAATATAAATATAAGACTTGTTAATATATTTTTCATATATTTGTTTATGTGTTTGTGTCTCATTTACCTATGGTGCCTCACCTGTCTTTATTCTTCAATAATCTCTATCAAAAAATGATGGTTTCCGCTCCTTTGAGTTATTAAAATTATTCAAGCAAATTCACCAGATGCATGAAATAGTATAGGTTTTTTTTTGTATTTGTTACGGCAAGAACCTGTGCCAAACCCCTTTGCTTTTCTAACACATGCAATAATTGTTTTGAAAACGAAAACCAAATTTAATTAACAGTCAAAAAATACTACAAAAAATTCGATTACAGTTTTATAAATTTTATCTATTAATAAAATTGGATTATGAGAATTGAGTGTACTCTTTAAAGGATGACGTAAAATAACTTCTTTGTCACAAAGATGTATACTTACCATCAGGTCACCATCAGCAAATTGACTAGTGCTTCAAAACTACTGTAAATTTAGCAGAATATAGAAGAATAATTTTGAACATTATTGCATAATATGAATAATGAATACGTCTTGCAGCGTTTTGCGCAAACCATAGCAAACATTATTATGCAAATTTCTGCAATCGAACTATACTTTGCAAAATCAGCATTCAAACGCTGCAAGCCCAATTTAATCGGTCAAAGACAATAATTTAGAATGTGAGGAAAAAATGAGAATAATATTCTTTTAAATTGAAACAGAAATTAGAATGAAGCGAGTTAGAATAAAGCGGTGTTCAAAATATTATGATCGGAATTTTAAAAGTTTAAAAGAGTCACCTCCCTTAACATAGTTAAGCGAAGTCGAAGTTTAAAACTTTCAATTGCCAAGTAGATTACGCTGAACCAAGTATGAATGAAAGAGATATATGCAAGTTTGGACGAAATGACTTATTAAAGGCCTTTGACCGATTAATTAAGGCAGTCCTGTATGAACATACAATTGCTTAGCTGATCTTTTTGCAGCGCAAGCGCCCCAAGACCAGATTCAACAACCCATTTAACCTATATACAAGTACTACTCCATTGATTTTAATGCTGTGCTAAAATATTGGTGATAATTAGGTGGCTGTCCACGTCGATTATACTTAATGAAATTAGGCATAATTGTTCTGCTCAAATAAATGTGGATTTATTACATAATAACGGAGGGATTTCCAGTTACATTCTTACTTCGAGGAACATGTTTATAAAGTATAACTCACCGTGGAGTTTATAGAAACCGAAGATTTACAATACATGAGTGTTCTTTCTCCTCAGTAAAGAATGAAAGTGGAACAAAATTCACAATGAGTTTCTTCACAGACTCGTAGTCAGAATCATTCTAATTTTACATAAAATGACGGACAAAGGCAGCCATTAGATAGTCTCATTTTATTTTAAACATAATGTTTAAAGTTAAAGAGACTACGTCTCCGACAAACTAAATATTATTTTGAAGAGTGGAAAGGACGCTAAAAATAATTTCAATCATTAACTCCGAATCTGGTTGTGAAACGCGTCAGAACAGCAATTGTCGCGACCGCAACCTTGCTTGGCGATTCGGTGTACAGCATGCTCCCATCAAGCGCGAATCAGTAAACACTCTTGTGTACAGAAAGCAGCTTGTGTCAAATCTCTCTCAGTCAAAGGCATATTGTAGCCGCCAAAATATTGCGCAGTTTAAGGTTTATTCCTTTATTATTATAGGAGGCCACGAATAGATGAAAGAGAAAGTACCTTCAAATGCTATCGGATGCAAATGACACTGATCTCAGAAAAGAGTGGCGGGGTAAGGGTAGCCATGCAGACAGGGGAAAAAGTTAAGGAGGAATAATCTCCGATCAGAAATGAATCTCATGTAAGACCTGCAAATTAAAGTAATTTACAATCTGAGTAAAATGTTTTGAACCTCAGTTGTTGAGAAAACATAATGCAAAACTATATCTCAGATCTTTCATATATCTGTGTGCCAAAATCTGAATGTAAAAAGGTTTCTCCATTCCTTAAGTAATTTTGGAACAGTTTTCAAATACCATAAATAATCATATCGATTTTCAGTCTTGTAAGATTATCCAAACATTCTAACCCAAATTGAAATAATAAGTATAAGTAAACTAACAGAAAAAAAAAATAAATTTTAGTTTAAATTAATACATTTTTCAGGTACTTTGCAGACTTCTACTTATGGTCAATGAGTTAATTTTAATTTTTTTTGCCATGTGATAATTTTATTTTAGAAAACAACAAACTGGAGGAATGGGGAATAGGAATGTGAAGACACCGTACACCAATAGCGGACCTGCACACCTCTGCGGGTTAGAATGGCATCGATTTGTCCCTACTGTTAGTGGTGCAATGGCTCATGAATGCATGCAGAAAAATGCAAAGGAGTAGTACTTGGATCTCCTTAACGAAGTCGTTCCATACCAGTTCGTCGTCTACGGGGAATCTTGCTGCCTGACCGGGAGGTCCGGGGGGACCCTGAAATAATTTGAAACAAAAACATTCAGATATAAACAAATATGTAATCAAAGAAAAGAGCACTGTAAAATATAAATTTGGAAACAAAAAAGGAATGGTATTTGATTAAGAAATCGCAAAGGAATTTTTTATGCATTTTTACAGTACAATACAACTATCTAGGCAGCCTTAAGATCCAGATGAAGAAAGAACTAGAAGAATGCCACATCCCTCACCCACCCACCCCAAAAAAGAAATAAAAACAACCAACAAGAAACAAAAAAGAATAATACATTTTACAAATGTTCATTTTAAACGTTTAAAGTTTGCAGTCTATACAAAGATTCGTAGGTCGTATTTTTCATACACAAAAATGTTCACCACCCAGGAACGGCTTTAGAAAATAGCTGCCAGCAATTAACGCCCTCATCTTAATTAGTCTAGGTTCCGATATCTTAACCCTATCGACACATTGGAGTATCGATTAGATCTTTCAGTGCTTTGTCCTAGTGACATCTACTGGATTTCATAAGTTGCCTTCTTTTGTAAATAACACCAATTAACCCATTAACCCTTGGAGGTTTTTGTCGTTTTCGCCTGAAATTTTGGGGGATATTTCTGAATACATTATAATACATCGACTTGGAAGATATTAACGGACCCATCATTTTCGTGTCGAGACCACTCTTCATTCTAAATGCCCATCTTATCTTACTTTTTGCAGAGGTTCACATGTCTGTGTGCAATTCAGACTGGTCTGTCTTAGATATGAGGCCACAAAGTCTAAAATCCGGACACAAAACCTGATCACGACCTCAGGCGAATTTCGGCTGGAAAAAACCCGGTTCCAAAAAATGACGTTTTCCCTCTATATTTTGCAGAACATCCATATTATTTGGTATCATCGTAAAGCTACATATGTCTACCTTTCTTTAATACCACCCACTTTATTGAGTCGCACATGAACTTATTGCTACATAGCTCAGAAGTAGGCTACCACCTTCTGCCTCGTAAACGCGGCGCTAGTGGTTAATGAGTTAAACAAGAATTTTGGAAATGGTTACAAATTGTCCAAAAAAAGCTAAATTTGTAACTTATGTGCAGTATTAATGCACAAGCGATCAAAATACGTAAGAAATATTCAAATTTGGTGACATCACCAAAATGCAGTTTAACCAACGGATTTGCCGATTTGATTTCATAAGTTGTCTCCTTTAGTACGTGAGCATTGTACATCGGCTGAAAATGGACGAGGCAATTGACTTCAGAATAAAATTTTGTAAGTTTAACATCGAAAGTATGACTACGCACCAGAGAGAAGCCATTACAGGTGTAACTGAGTGAAAGGAAGTACTTATACAAACAGTCAGACAGTGGAAAATTGTTTATTTATAAGCCAATTCCAGGTTTGTGCTCCCATAGTCTTGATCATGTACAAATATTTGTACAAATCTGAACAACTTTATTTTGAGAGCCACCGCATCCAATGAAATTCAGACTCGAAGCACAGAAATATCTGATCGATTCGCCAAGGTGTACATGTAGTTAGGGTTAACATGTATCATTGGCTAACAAAGATACTGGCGCCCTAGGCGAACCATGCAATCGCTCACTCCCACTCCCTCCCCGTCTACACCGTCTCCTCAAATTTGGCGCTTCATTTAACTCTGCTTCTTGGGCAACCTCCTATTTCGCCTCTATGGATGGGTAATCCCTTGTCATCATCTTAAATACTCCGAGAGAGTGAATTAGATAAAGAATCAAATTACTTATCATGCATGGACTTTTTGTACCGAGAAAGGAAACTCACAAGGAAAAAGGTGTTTTGTAAAACACATACAAGGCAAGATTAAACGTTCGCAGACAATTCGTGTACAATTTTTCTTTTTTCTTTTTTTATAAAAGTTGAAACTTTCAACTATCATAGTTGAAACTTAAGCATATTTTAAATTTACAATTTTCTGAATACGTGTACAATTTCAAAACACTATCACATTACGTTATGAATTATACTGATTTGATAATGGTCTGGTAAAGATACCAGATGTAGAGTTTAAAGCCAGGCGTCTCTCTATCATTACGTTATGCGAGCCAGCAGTCACGTGGTCTTTAGATCATTCTTGTAACTGTACTGAATTAGTGTTTTGTTTTTTTTTTGCCATGACCCTATCAGGATACTTGTCAATATATTGTATCAGGATGCTGCAGAAACCCGGTCCGAATATTTGTCAGGAAAATATGATAGGATACTAGACAGGATGATGCTTGTCATAATACCCTGTCGGAATACTTGTCGGAATAATCTGAGAGGGAACTAGTCAGGATGATACTTGTCATAATACCCTGTCGGAATACTTGTCCGAATAATCTGAGAGGGAACTAGTCAGGATGATGCTTGTCATAATACCCTGTCGGAATACTTGTCCGAATAATCTGAGAGGGAACTAGTCAGGATGATGCTTGTCATAATACCCTGTCGGAATAATTGTCGGAATAATCTGAGAGGGAATTAGTCAGGATGATGCTTGTCATAATACCCTGTCGGAATACTTGTCGGAATAATCTGAGAGGGAACTAGTCAGGATGATACTTGTCATAATACCATGTCGGAATACTTGTCGGAATAATCTGAGAGGGAATTAGTCAGGATGATGCTTGTCATAATACCCTGTCGGAATACTTGTCGGAATAATCTGAGAGGGAATTAGTCAGGATGATACTTGTCATAATACCCTGTCGGAATACTTGTCCGAATAATCTGAGAGGGAACTAGTCAGGATGATGCTTGTCATAATACCCTGTCGGAATAATTGTCGGAATAATCTGAGAGGGAATTAGTCAGGATGATGCTTGTCATAATACCCTGTCGGAATACTTGTCGGAATAATCTGAGAGGGAATTAGTCAGGATGATGCTTGTCATAATACCCTGTCGGAATACTTGTCGGAATAATCTGAGAGGGAACTAGTCAGGATGATACTTGTCATAATACCATGTCGGAATACTTGTCGGAATAATCTGAGAGGGAATTAGTCAGGATGATGCTTGTCATAATACCCTGTCGGAATACTTGTCGGAATAATCTGAGAGGGAATTAGTCAGGATGATACTTGTCATAATACCCTGTCGGAATACTTGTCGGAATAATCTGAGAGGGAATTAGTCAGGATGATGCTTGTCATAATACCCTGTCGGAATACTTGTCGGAATAATCTGAGAGGGAATTAGTCAGGATGATACTTGTCATGATTATACTTATCGAAACACTCGACCAAGATAATTTGGATATTTTTCAAGATACTTTTTCAAGAATATATATATTTTTCTTGTCGGGTTATATCCACGATCCAAATCTTAACAAATTTGCTCGTTTAATAATGCAGTGGTCTTCGTCTACATTAGTCTTCACCAACTATGTATATGTCGTTCTTCACTGGGGTCTTTTCTCGGTCAATCATTTCTTTCATGATCACCAAATAAAAGTTTTCTCTCTTGAAATCATTAGTGCCATGTGTACTGCATAACATTTGTACTACTACATAACATTTCAGTACCACATATCATTTGCAATACAAAACATTTGTAGTACTACATAACATTTGTACTACTAAACATTTGTTCTACATAATATTTGTACTACTTATATAACATTTGTACTACATAAAATTTTTACTACTACATAACATTTGTACTACATAACATGCTACGATACGATTTTTGAAACAATCTGAAGTTTCTTCTTTGTGTCAGATTAAGATTTGCCAAAATCATCGCACACTTGTAAGGTGGTACGTTGCGCAGCTTTGCTTTCAGCTTTTTGTATGGGTTTCGTTCTGCACGTCCCATTTAAAGTTGTTTTCCAGCGACATTCTCAGATCAAGTTAGTTTGTAACAATTCAAGGGTATAGTCCGGTAAGGCGAAATTGCACATTTTAATAACAGTAATCAAATGAGTAAAAACTACACGCAAACTGTCAATGAAGCTGGACTGTGTGAAACTATGTTACTAAAAGACAGTATTGTATATGTAAAACCACAGAGAGCATTTTCATAAAATTGGACATATTTCTTTGAAATTGGTCTATATATTACATATGGGGAAACTGACCTACATTACATATAGAAAAATGGTCTATTTTATATAAAAGATTTTTTTTTATATGTTACATATGGGGGAAATTGGTCAATATTGTACTTGACAAAACTTTTACACATGGGGAAACTGGTCTATATTACACGTGGGGAAGTTGATCTATATTATGTATCGGGAAATTGGTCTGTATTACATACGAGAAACTTGTATAAATTACGTGTGGGAAAAATTGGTCTATATAACATATGATAAATTTTTATAAATATTTCATATGGGGAAAATTGGTCTATATTAATTACATCCAGAAAAAAATGGTCAATATTACATGAGATTTAATTTATACATTATACATACTGGAAAGTTTTAATTATGTGTCTATTTTTCTATCTTACTTATTTGCAATGTCAACTACCTTTTCAATCAACCCTCTCACAGTCCCTGGAGGTAAGGGTAGTCACAAACGTATATTTTAGCTGCATACATCAGTTGATGTCATGAACCCCTAAGTTCCGTCCCTGGAGAAGGATCGCATTTCTAAAATTCCCGTGCACAATTACAAACCCCCATCAATCATCTTCGAAGGTTGTCTATCTCAAATGGTGTTAGAATTGCTACGCAACATTCATAACACCTAAATTACTACACACCTAATTAGAATTATATACAGTGTTCTCTCACTTATCGCGGGTGTTCCGTTCCGGGCCACCCGCGATAAGTGAATTTCCGCGAAGTAGGGACGCTATACTTATTTTATAGTTATACATTATTTTAAGTCTTTATGAACCCTCCCAACACTCTTATACATAACCCTATGTACAATCTCACGTCAGCAAGAAGGATTTCGTTTTTGGTGTATATTCATCCGTCGAATAAATACGCTTTTTACTGTAAATGTTAACTTTTTATGATTTATAATATTCTTTTAATGTTAAAATTAATTTTTTAAATATATTTTTAAATTTTTTAAAACCCGCGAAACAGCGAGTCCGCGATAAACGAATTGCGAAGTAGCGAGGGAACACTGTAGATACAAAATTCCTTCCTATCCCTTTCCCCGGTCTCCTCCAAAAGAGGATGAATCCAAATTCTAAAACCGTTATGCAAAACTTCAGATACCCTCCAATCACAATTTCACCATCCTACGTCACGAGCATTTGGATCAATTCGGCCTTTTCTGCATTAGAATTAAATCTTTGACGATACACAACTGGTCAAAGCTGCTCATACAAGAATTCAGATGAAATGTATAGCTGCAACTTCACTGTCTTTGGTGCGCTACATTGTTTTTATAGAACAATGTTTAACAAAAATCAGAGGCAAAACCTAACGTTTAATCGATTGATTAGACGCAAGTTGTTTTATTCTCCACATAATTATAATAAAAACACTCTTCCACCATAAGGAATTTGTGCACCAAAAACGCTTAAATAGAAACCATATAGTTCTGCTGGTATTCTGTCTGACTGTCAGTCTTCAACATATTAGGATAGTTCGATGATGTTGGCTGACACATAAATAACTATTGCTACCCCAGCTAGTCCCAAACAAACGAACAAACAACAGAAGTATTCCACCTGTTTGTGATATAAAACGTTGAGATTACAGACGTATTCTAAGGTTTTAAACTTCCTATCTGGAATGGTTTTAGAGTAGTTGTGTGACATGCATGCACGCACGCACGTCCGGGCGTGCAGGATAATATGATTCACAACTTTTCTTCGAAAAATGCGGACAAAGAGAGCCACTTGGCGCCATGGTAACATAAACGCATTATGTTCCTTACATTTTCAATAGTAGACTCCGAATCTTTCAACGTTGTCTTTAACGGCCCTTGAAGTCTAACACGAGACCCCAAACATGCTGAAGGACACAAGTCAGTCACTCTCAACGTCCAAGCAGAAATGTAATATTAGAGTAAATCCATGTCAGAAAAAGCTACAAGAGAACCAACTTCGAGAACGTTCTAAATGTTATGTATTTCTACTTTTATTCTCGATGAAATTACAGGATGTCTGAAATGTATGACTTTGAGCTCAAGTGCCATGTTTTTAACAAAGGTGGATAAGTGCTTTTAACTTTTTAAATGATCCAACCAGTAGATCACTTACTGCATCTCCTTTTTCACCCTTTGTTCCGGGACGTCCTGATTCTCCCATTAGGCCCTGATAAGATGAAAAATTAACAGATTATAAACTGAACTAAATGTTTCTCGCACTGACAAAAAAAAAAACCGAGTGTCAAGATGATTTGTTAAAAAAAGAAATATTTTGAAACTGAGTGTATACTTCCGCAACCGGAAGCTATGGAATAATCATGTCTAAAATTTTCGCTGATAATTTCCTTATTTTTTTTTTTCTATTTTTTTTTTGCATCAGTATTATTAGTTGCCAAATTTCTATCACGCAAAAATATGTGAGCGGGTTCTTCGTGGAGCTGCAAATCAGCATGAAAGTAGTTACCTGAGTCGTGTAGAAGCATTAAATTTAAATCTAAAATTGAAAAGAAGTTACTGATTAGCGTTTCCTTGGCGGTGTGCTACATATTTGTCTTTATTGGCTGAAAATATTAATTAGTACCAGATTTAGAGAACTCATAAATTTTACAATGATTTACCACAATAAGTAGTTATATATTTTTATATGTGTCAATCTGTCAAAAATTATAATAATAATATCAGCAAATAATACCAATATAAAATGGCATACAATTAAGGTACAGAGGAAAACATGAAGACTTTCTATAGGCCAGCAGCTACGCATCCAGCATAAACAACACATTCTTAGACAGCATTAGTGTATTAGTAGTGTCTGTAAGAGGATTCACATACATCATTAGTGTATTAGCAGTGTCTGGAAGTGGATTTCTAGTCAACAGTCGTGTACCAGCCGTGTGTAAGTGGATTTTTGGTCAATAGTAGTGTACCAGTAGTGTATGTAAGTGGATTCTTAGTCGACAGTGTACCAGCAGTGTGTGTAAGTGGATTCTTAAACAGCATTAGTGTACCTGCAGTGCAAGTGGATTCTAAGAAGCATTAATATATCTGCAGTGTATGTAAGTGGATTCTTTGTCAACAGTAGTATACCAGCAGTGTATGAAAGTGGATTCTTACATCACATTAGTGTACCAGCAGTGTCTGTAAGGGGATTCAAAGCTCAAAATGCAACACAGTAGAAATCTGGTATTCGATAAATATATTTAACAATGCGATGTATATAAATTTGGACCAATGATTTAATCAAAGTTCATATAAAAACAGTTTGAGATAATATGAATCACTATAATTTAGACATATAATAAATATATAACAGACATATAATAGATAATAGGGTAAAATGGACATGAATAGATGAAAAGGCTCACTGGAGGTCCTTGTGGTCCCGAAGCTCCTGGAACGCCAGCATGTCCTTGTTGACCCTACGAATATATATATATATATATATATATATATATATATATATATATATATATATATATATATAAATATATATATATATATATATATATATATATATGTGTGTGTGTGTGTGTGTGTGTGTGTGTTTGTGTGTGTGTGCATGTATGTATGTATGTATGTATGTATGTATGTATGTATGTATGTATGTATGTATGTATGTATGTATGTATGTATGTATGTATGTATGTATGTATGTATGTATGTATGTATGTATGTATGTGTGTATGTGTGCGTGCGTGCGCGTCTGTGTGTGTGTACAGAGACACAAAGAGGAATACTTTTTAAATCTTTTGTCTCAAAGATATTTATAGCTGCACGTGGACTGTATGTTTTGCACAGGCAACAGTCTGTAAGAGTTTTTTTAGCACAACTTTCATGCCAGGGAATTTAATCCAAATTAGCCCCTTTCTGCAGGCTGTAATCTAAGAATCGTTCCCATTTGGTACTTGTTTTCCTTTGTGTTGTAACCGATGTTAAGTGCTTGCCTTTAAAAGTAAACAAGTTGTACTTTGATAGCGTGTATATATTATGGAGAAGACGAAAAAAATAGTTTCTGCTTGTATTGCTGATTCAGACCATAAAAACATTTCCTCTGTACAGCTAAGACAATCCCCTGTAAACCATAGACATCCCCTGTAAACCATAGACATCCCCGTTAAACCATAGACATCCCCTGTAAACCATAGACATTCCCTGTAAACTATATATATCCCCTGTAAAACATAGACATCCCCTGTAAACCATAGACATTCCCTTAGAATGTGTTGTTAGTGCCTGCAGGGCCCCCTATAGTTTTCAATAGAACTAGCTACAATCGTACTGTATCCGAGTTCCGGTAGCATATTTAAATAAAGTGAAGAATCTGACCGAGATCTAGTATTTGACACGTGTTTTTTGTTTTGTTTTTTTTTAAACTGGATATTAATTACTACTTACACGTTCGCCTTGCTTGCCGGGAACACCATCAATACCTGGCTCGCCAGCCAATCCCTGTAATCGAACAAACGTCTTAGAATTTCGGAAGAGCTTTCGACTGTATGCAGGTTCAATAGCCTTTACTGGGTTAGCAGTGAGTGTACGTGAGTGTGTATGTGTGTGTGTGTGTGTGTGTGTGTGTGTGTGTGTGAGAGAGAGAGAGAGAGATAGGAAGACATACAGACCGACAGAGGGAGAAAGGAAGTTATTAATTAAAACTTATTATTTATGAGACAGATTAATTATTGAGCTATTCAGTGACATACAACCAACTACACAGCAATAGCTTATAATCGAAGTTATTCAAAAGGCAATCCACCTATAATGACGAGTCAATGCATTGACTATAGTATTACCTAAAAATAACGTTTGATAAAAATAACTGAAGGGGACACCCGGGTTCGAACCGGGGACCTCTCGATCTGCAGTCGAATGCTCTACCACTGAGCTATATCCCCTTCTACGTAGGATTATTAAAAGTCTGTATATTTGTACCTGTGACTAAGAGTTGAAACTTGCCAGCTGTTAGATGCGAGTATCACACGTGATATTGATATCTACCTTATATGCCGTCGAAGGGTCACAGATATTAGTGATCTAGATAAGACAGATACAAAGTTACCTTGGAACAATTCAGACACACTCCATTAAATGTATTTAAAACCGAATATACCAAGACGGTTGAAGAATATAGAGATGTTGTTGTTTGTTGTTTAGACCAACAAGTAGCTCTACGCTTTTTATTCTGACACTAGGTCTACTTATAGCGGAGACCTACCGTACCGAGCCGTATTTAATACTAAAGCTTTCACCATCCTATCACTTCTGACTATTGGACGCTCGCTAGTAAGTGATAAATTTATTACAACTGAACAATTTTAAAATCCCACTTCTTTTGGCTTCTGGTATTAAATCGTTCTGAGCGCTAACGTTTTTAGTATTAATCCCTATCAGAACAGTACACCTGTTTATACATCTTTCACCGACCTTTTTGTATTTTGCTGACGCATTCGTGGAAGGCAGCATCACCACTAGGTAAGAGATACGGCAGTACTTAACTGCAGTTCTATTGCAAGCATTAGTCAGTTCTTAGTGATATAGTCCTTGCTAGGAAGTTTCCACGTGATGCTGCTTTCTACGCATGCGTCATCAATTTATAAACTGTTAGTAAATGATGGGTACACAGTTGGTCTGTTCTGATAGGGATTAATACTTAAAAAAGAATGTTCTTTAAGTTTTAAAGCTACGGGTAGGAAGAAGAGTGACTTTACTTAGAACCCGCACGCAAATATCAGTCGGAACAATTAATTACTTATTAACGAGCGTTCGATAGTCAGAACTGACTGGAGGGTGAAAACTTCAGTATAAAATACGGCCCAGCAGGGGATGGTCTCCGCTACCAATAATATCAACAAAATAAAAGTGGAGATCTACTTGTTGGTCTAGTTTTTATGGGTTTTAAAGCCGTTTTTCAGCATAAGATACGCTATAGATGGTGACCAGTACAATTGGTGCAAGAAGAACCCGTGATAACCCCGAGAATAACCACCGACCCACGAGAAACAACTGGCAAACTTTCTCACGTACCCACATTAGCATAGCTCAAGACTCCAACCGACGTAGGCAGAGAATACAGAGATGAATTCTAGTTAATTTTGTGTCAGTTGAAGCTGTTATTACGACTATGTCTTTTTAATCTATTTTACTCAAAGACGCCAAATTTCGAGGGGACCGGGAGCAAATATTCTGTAGTTTCGCCCCTATACTTTGCTACAGAGAACAAGTTTTATGCCAGTTGCCAACATCTCTCCTCTCCTCCCATTTTTTAATATACGTTTTGTGACGAATTGCCCTCGTTACGCTGAATTGAAGGTAAAAATACTATGAAAATTTCATCTGAAGCAAAATGCTTCCGACGTATCTCCCTTTCGCCTATCGTCCGGCGGCAAGTGCTTCCTCAAACCCACCCTTGCCATCGTATCGCCACTGGGTAAGTGTATATGTTTGTGTCAGTTTCAATAACATATCCCTTCCTGCACTTCTGTGTATTAGAGTGTCTCTTTTAATGGGGAACTTCCTGGTGATTTAAAAAAGAAAGTTATATTCGAAATGTATACACATAATTGAAAAATAACTTACCGGGAGACCATCTGAGCCGGGCAGACCTGGAAGACCAATGTCTCCTTTTTCACCCTGTCAAAACATATAAACTGCAATGCTTAAGATATTTCAGTGGGATGACGCTTTAATCATGTTATTCAAATATATCCTCATGAAAATGCAGCTTTATGTCGAAGTTAACATTCACAAGAAAGTTACAATACGCGATGCGTTATCACTGTCACAGTGGATGATAAAATATATAGCGTCTTAAACTGTTAATAAGTCGTTTCAAGTCATGGAAACAGCAAAAATTAAACGAAACTTAAAAAAGTTTAAAATTGTAAAATACTGAAACAAATGTTTTGTTACACCTCTTGAAATACGAGTAGTTTCTAAAACAAATTTCTTATTTTCTTCAACTGATCGTTATGATTCATGATTCAGTCTATACCAACCTTTTCACCTCTCTCGCCCAGTTGACCCTGGTCCCCTTTAAGACCCTGTAATAGCAACAAAATAATCAATAATTGTATAATCAACGTCATCCTTGTAATTAAGGAATCCGAAATCATTGTCTGTGTAATTAACCTGTGAGAAATTGACTTTAAATAAAATGAATCGATTCTTTTTGTTTTTATCCACAAAACCTCTCTGATTTCAGAGACAAACATCATCTAGAAACAGTGGTGAGTTTTTGTCTGTTTATTTATTTGAAGCACTGAAATATTTTTTTCACATATTTTCTAATTTGTTTAAAGTAAATTTAAAAAAAAGAGTTTTGAAATGCTAATAAAAGACTGTTGATATGAATCCAAAAAATAAATTGTTTTCACCTACCGGAAACAGGGTTTTCACTTACCTAGTAATATTATGGATTATTCATATATGCCGTCATGCTTGGGATTTTAAGCGATTGCTTCTGTATAACAAACTTAAAAAATAGTTATTCTCAGATTAAGCATCTGTCAGATCCATTTATTTTTTTTAAGGAATGGGGACAAAATGTCTTCGTTTTTTTTTATAACAATTTAGCTAGGAATCAATCGAATTCTATGGAATATTTCTAGTTTTCATAAGAATGAGTTGGATTTAGAAACAGACTATATTTTTATTCCGTAACTGTTTTCTATCAAGAAATTTGAACTGGGTGTGAAGATACCATTCCATGTAAAATTGAACTAGAATGTACTTACCGAAGATTGGACTTGTCAAGTATTGGAAGTTAAAGACAAAGAAATAATTAAGAAAAACAAAAGGCAAGTATATGACCATGAACGAAGCTTGCAGCAATGCTTACTATCCAGCTAAAAGTCCAGGTCTAACAATTCCCCTTTATGACGAGAAGGCGAGACACGTGATCAGATAACAGAGAACTGTGATTATATATTTTTTAAAATTTGATTTTAAAAATGTTTCTCGTCAGAAATATGACTAATAAAAAAGTAATTGATAAAGACAGGTATGTATAGTTAAAAAAGAAAAAACAAATTACACAAAATCCAAACACAAGAGTTGAATCATGTATAAAGCTGATCTGAAATGAAGCTTACTTTGTCAAGAACAAGTATACATTTTCACACCTTACCTTGATTCCTTGGGGACCTTGAATACCCTGAGGACCAGGAGGGCCTGGCGGACCCTAAATTGTAAATAATTCATTCTGACCTATTTTCAAAAAGCATGCTAAAACTAGAGTGAAAACCGCATGAAAAAAAAATGTGTGAATACGACACTTTATATTCTCAAAAGTTATTATACTTAGCTCGAAACATTTCAAAACTTGTTACAAAACAAAACAAGAAACTACAAACACACACCAAAAAAAAAACGACCTCCCTAAACCCTCCCCCCAAACAAAAACCTCCCTAGGCATCGATGTTTGGGTCGATATAAGATGCGATCATATTTGTATTTTTGAGGCTTCTTGTCTTTTTATAATTTATTTGCAGAGTTTATAAAAGTACATTTGATGGGAGGGGGGAAATGAACTAATAAATCTGTTATTTACATTATCTAGGTATAAAATTAAAACCGTTCGTCTACACGTTGCAGTTATATTCGCATGGTCTGATATCAAGTAGTATCGAAATAGCAGTAGATACAATGAACATTGTATGAAATTTGTGGAACTTAACACAGTTATGTCTCATAGTAAAAGTTGTGCATGTTTGATTGAATGTTTCAGACATTACATGTTCTTTTGATAAATATATTACCTTTTTATTTATCAAATTGAAGATTCGAAAAAAGGCATGCAGGTGTAAAAAAATACTTACAATCACACTTTCGACTGCATTAGAACTCACGGATGCACCAGCGGGACCCTGAATAATAATAATAATAATAATAATAATAATAATAATAATAATAATAATAATAATAATAATAATAATAATAATAATAATAATAATATTTAATAATAATAATAATAAAAATTATCATCACCACCATTATCGTCATCAATTTCTTTTTTTTTTGTCTTCGTTGTCGAATAATATAAAATAATAATAATAATAATAATTTTTATTATTATTATTATTATTATTAAATATTATTATTATTATTATTATTATTATTTTATATTATTCGACAACGAAGACAAAAAAAAGAAATTGATGACGATAATGGTGGTGATGATGACAATGACAACAACAAAATCTGCATTGCAGTTTGCCGTACGTAATATATGAGGTACAGTATTATTATCTCACATTACATCGTAATCAGCCATGGACGATTTAATTTTTTTCACAGTAACTGCGATTAAACTCATATTGACATCATTATTATAATCAATACTTCAGCGGAATTCGAGCAATACAAACTTAAATACATAAACAATGTAAACGACATAATAATTTGTGTCGATGTTTGGTTTCAAATTTAACAACTCTTCACGCCATGTGCCTGGTGCATGAAACAGAGGCTGATCTGGAAGTGAACCTTGACTTACTGCGGGTCCGGGTGGGCCAGGAGGTCCCTGTACTCCCTGGATACCAGGCTCTCCATCTGCTCCCTTGAGATAAAAGTAGAAACAGATTGTTATAGCACAGGATGTTTTGAATATAATGGGATTAGTTGGTGGGGAATTTAAACTTGCAGCTGATGTTGAAGGTTATTGGAATGTGAGTTTGTGAATGCCTTCAATTGGTGGCTGAGAGATGTTAACACCAATATTTTGTGAAGTTAAAATAGAGAATTTCCCTTTTTCAGTTGAATAATCACACCATTCAGTATCAGAACCATATTATGCAAAATTATGGGAGGAAGGCATGAAGAATGGATTTATTGTTTCATTTCAACGATTATATAGCAAGAATAAAGTATTGGGGGAAAAAATAGGTGAATGAATCAGGTTCTATACTAGTACTGGAAAACAAAATAGGTCAGTGAGCAACAAAAGGAATATACCCGAGGTCCAGGTTCTCCCTTCGGTCCAGCTATGCCAGAATCTCCCCTCTCGCCCTGGAAAACACGAGTAATTGTCAAATTAACGTGAAGTTAATTTACTTGTTTAACCAAATTTATGTTAGCCGATAGTTTAAAATATGTTCATGAGGAGCAACCACGCCTTCGTAGAACTTTACTTCTTTCAAAAGCTGTGTTTTTCTTGCTTATGAATCATACTCTTACTCTGTTGGTCATCACGGACAATCAATTCTTGTAAATAGTTATATTTATGCAGTAGCATTGTTGCGGCCTTTTTAATTCTAATTGAGGAAGCTTTGTCGATATCACACTAAATCCTCATGCCCTCAACTTTCACATGTTTCTGTTAAATCCTCTGAAAGTTTAATATTTGCAACAAATTGAGACATATCTAGCATGAGTTCTCTTTCTGTAATAAAGTATTATCGTTGCACTTTCAAAATCGTATCAGATCTTTGATTTATAATGTGTGCATGATGTCTGTTTTGAAGTTACAAATGACTTCAGAGGAATGTGCACGACTATATGAGTAAGTCTGGTATGATATCTACCATCAGGATAAGGACACGTATAGAAGAAAATATAAGCAACGTCTTAGATGAGACTGAACGAGACTTTTAAATTAAGTATAGAAGAATGTAATACCAGTGACTGTATATCCTCAACTAAACACACACACACACACACACACACACAAACACAAACACAAACACACACACTTGTTCGTGATAAGAAATAAGTTAAATACAATCAGCTCTGAGATGGAACTTGTAGCCATTAAAGTTAAGAAAGAATATTTACATTGTTTGAATACATATACATTATGTAGTTTAATTTTAAATAATACATTGTTGCGCGTTTTCGTAGGTGGAGCCATAAAAGAACTTTGTGAGGTTTACAACTGACAAGATTACTTTCAAACAGCCCTCGTTAGAGGAAGTTTTAGCTTCTTTTTCATCTTAAAATAAATTTAGAACAATACTGAAAATTAGCAACAACAGCTACAAAAGAAATCACTCAGATTCCCTCGCCACATGCAGCAACCGACAATATACAGACTGGAAGAAGTCCTAGCAATCGGAGCTAAGTGCCTTGCATAGAGATATGCCACGACAGGCTAGCCAGGCTGATATGGAAAGGATCTGAACACGTGTTACCTACCCACTGGTTGCGAGTGTAAGCTAATTATTTAGCCATCAGGCGAAGGATGGAAATATTACTGAAATATGCTTTATCAAGATGCAGATACAAAAATAGTAACGTTTCATCAATGTAGGGTAGAACATGTGTGTGTGTGTGTGTGTGTGTGTGTGTGTGTGTGTGTGTGTGTGTGTGTGTTAACGCATAGCAACATTTTGAAACATTACTGAAATATGCTTTATCAAGATGCAGATACAAAAAAGTAACGTTTCATCAATGTAGGGTAGAACATGTGTGTGTCTGTGTGTGTCTGTGTGTGTGTTAACGCATAGCACATAGCAATATTTTGAAACGTTACGTGCTGCCGAGAGAAGTAATGTTCTTGACGAAGGAAACAACACTCTAGCTGAGAATGGGAATCGAACCCGCATCCTTCTCGTTTCACGCCTTAACCACTTATCCATAACGGCTGGGGATGAATATAGTATGAATAGTATAAATGTAAAATGGCTAAAGATACAAACGATGGAGTAAAAAATGGCAGACAAGCAAACAAGAGAACACTCATGAATAAAAAATGAGGTCCAAAGGGAAGAAATTGAGTTACTCTCCTTGAGGTCAATCCACATGTAAGTTTTCATGAATGTAGGTGAATGGGGTCTAATATATTCAACTTATCATAAACGGAGAGCTGTAAATGAAGGTCACAGTGACCTAGTCAGGCATGGTTCAGTTATCCCCCTTAAGATCCATCCACATAAAAGCTTTCACGATAGTAGTTGAGATAGGGTTTTTATTCAAAGCATAATATACGGAGAAGAGTAAATACATAAGTTACTACTCAAGCGCCCTAGTTTGGTATAGCAGAGTGACTCTTCTTGAAATTCCAATACATGCAATTTTTTTTTTAAGTGCAAATGAATAGGATACAAGATATTGTGATTGTAATAAATACAGGTCACCGCGACATAGGTTTGGTTCGGTTCATTTACTCTTCCTGACATGCATCCAGGTACTATTTTTTTTCCGTGACTTTAGGTAAAATTAGGTCTACGATATTGACCGCGTAATGCACAAACAGACGAACGCACGAACGAAAAAAAAAACCACGCGAACGAATTGGCCATACTTTATATCCTTTCTCAGCTTTGTGGATAACAGATATAAATCCCCAACTATGTAATTTCCATCAAGACGTACGCATAAAAGCGGTTCAACCAGATATGAGATGACAAAAGACTTACAGCTAACGCTTAAAGGATAATTTGAAAATCAAATCATAAATCATAACTGATACAGAGAAATATTTTGACACTTTACTCGTTCTTAACCTCTTCTAGACCTCCCATCTAGTCCAAAATCTGAACACTGACATATATCTGGCATGCGCCTTAAAAAAAAACAAAACAATGAAAAGTCTGACGAAATCAGCCAGTCCGTTTCGGTTTTAGAAAATGCTATCACACAACCAGACAGGACCTGGACAAATTATATTTACACACCAAACATTACGTCACGAGAATGAATTACGTAACCAGTACAGTCTTAACCCTCCGCATTCTAAACTGAAATATCTGCCAAAATTAGAGGTAAAATATTATTGCAACGACAGATGGACTGTTGGATTCGTACCCGTTTTTGGAAATGACCTTGAAGGTAATGGAGGTCATTCTAAATGTCTTGAAAGACAGATAAAAGTTAATCAATATCCTTATTCACGCACCAGATCAAGGAAATAATGCGCTGTAAGTACTTAGTTTCCGTACAACGCAAGGATATTTGGTGACACATTTAAAATATCTGACATTTATATATCTTACAAATATACGGTCAAAACCTATATTACACAGTGATAGACATATCAGATGAGTAGATTTAACCCAGTGACCAATTCTCGTTCAAAAGATCGCTGTACAAAAGATAAAATATACCTGGTCGATCTTTTCGTTTGTAAATCACTTTTAACCATAAACATTATTTTCAACTGCTCCACTCCAAGTTCTATTATTAAGGACAGTGACTAAAATAAAACACCAGACCACGTGCAATGACCCGAAATCTCCAGCAGTCAAATGACTTGATCTATTTTCAAGATTTGTCTGTCGAACAAAGGGAATATAATGTTTGGGGAATTGACATTCGTTATCACGTCATCGTTATCTGAGTAAATCAGACATTATATTGGACATGTGACATAGACTTGTCGAATAATAATCATATCGCATCTAGATGGAAAATAACCCAGTAAAGCAAGAACAGCCAATACCAATGGTTTGAACACGAGGACCCCTTCTTAACTTCAAACAATATCGCGCGGCCCCCCACGTGCTAATAATTGTACTTTTAGACTCCTTTGGAGTAACCACGCGTCTCTCTGGGGGTTCGCAGCCCACATGTCGGGAATCGCAAGCCTAAACCATCTAGTTAGACGCTGTTAGTGCCACTGGTTTGAAAACTTTAAGCTAATTTAAACGCAAGCATTAGGGCAAAGTTGGAAAGGACAAAATATGTATCGTATTGCAATTGTAATTGATTTTATTATTGGAAAGAAATACACTTGTGTAAGCGCTGATCATAATGATTGTGAATGGTACATGATAAACAGAAGATTTAGTTGCTTTGCATTGTCGGTCTGTACGTACGAACGTACAGCTAAAGAATTGAATACCCTTGCCCTCAACCACAATGTTCAACTTATATTTGTTTTTATTGAACTTAACGTATTAGTTTAAGCATAGCCACATAATTTCATATCCAGGTAAAATATGTTTCTCCAACTATTTCATATACAGGTAAAATATGTTTCAACACACTATTTCATATATACGTTAACCTATGGTAAAATATTTTTAAACACTATTTCAGAGACAGGAAAATATATATCAAGACACAATTTCGTATAAAGGTCAAATATGTTTGAAAGTTTCATAATTAATGATGTGTGTAGGTCAATATTTTAGATGAAAAGATCCAAACATATAAGTTTGTCTTGAAAGTTAACAAAGAAAACTATATCTACCATAGACGAAAATGCAATACAGTCAGTAGACGAGAATGCATGTTATATTTTCGAACTTCTGACGTCTCAAGACAATTCGTATAATATATTTTTTTTCTAAAGTTCTCCACCATAATGCTTTGTATAACAAATTTATGAGGACCACCAACAGCTATATTTGTAACATATAAATAAAATAGTGATTGACTACCTGTCTATCTGACGAAATAATTGCATCAATTAAGGTGCTGCCAGCCTTTATCATGCACTGATATCCTCATACAAAATTATGGGTACTTGACATGAAATTAGCGGAGAAATTATGCTATTATAACATTAACTTGTTTCAATAACCTCACGGCATTGTTTGACTCTGCCAAAGGGTATTGAACCCTGAATCACTTAGTGGCGTAAAATGGACATTAAATAAGAAATGACGCCTGTAACATTCAGTATTAAGGATCCAAACGAACCCTTGATCAATTAATAATTATGACTTATCTACTTACTGTTTGCATTTATTTTGGAAGGGCTAATCTTCCTAAATTTCTGCGATCATGACAATTCACTGGTAATAGTCTAGCTTTTACCTATCCTAGTAAAGTACATGTTTGGTTTGAACGTGACTGTAATTTACGTACGTGATGGGGTTTCTACGACTCACGGGCAGTGGTTTATACTTTAATGATCTCATTAAAATAAACACATGATTTGAACACGACTGTACAGATTTAATCCGTTTCTATAACCATGACAACCCACAGACTGGTCTATCCTTTAATGATCTCAGTAAAGTAAATGCATGGTTGGAAGATAACTAAGAATTTTATGCGTTTATATGACCATGACAACTCAGTCTGGTACGGTGGCGCTCACCAGTTATTATGTACTTTTGAGAGAGTGATGTATGTAAGATGAAGTTGTTTGCATTTTAAACATGCATAGTGGAGAGAATGTTGACATACCTATATACTACTTTTATGTAATGTGGATGAAATTTCTTTGGATATTGTACTTTTGGAAATTTTAAATGATCTTAGGACACTTCTAACTAAAATGACTGCTCCCTTGTGCTCAAAAAATCAACCTAAATTTGTATAAAGTACACTTTTCTTGGAAGCTATTAAAATATGGAAAATGAATTTTGCCAAACTAGATAATACCAGCTTCTAAAAGTGCAATGACTGAATTACCAAATACATAAAATGTAAAAAAGTTATCGGCTCTTTTTTTTTACAATTTACCTCTGAAGTTCGAGATGTGAAAATGAGCAAGTAGAGCTAGCACTTTTTTGAAAGATGCACATCTGGAGTAAGGCCAAACTGTATACTCTCTAACCCATATTACACCCATCAATCATACATCAAAATAAAGGCAATTAAAGGTTCTTTGAACAATACCTAACATATACAAGGTCTCTTTTAAATAGCCAGTATAACAAGTGAGGAAAACCGGGGAAACTCTTTTTCTTTAAAATTCTAACCCTATGCTAAATACTAAACTGTAGAGCGCCACCTACACCCTTTAATGATCTATAATTGGTTTTGATGATATCAAAGTACTCTTTGCTTTAATTGTTTTAAATAATCTATTATGCTCACTGTGTATGTCTTAACACTAACATATTAACACCGCTATTTATATTCCAAATCTTGCAAATTATAACAATTTTTTTTCTTTTTAACCTTGCTAATAAGCCCAGTAGTGCAAGCTGTAATATGGTTCACATTGTACAATCTGACTTTAGGTGGTTATATATTCAGAAAGAAGAAATAGTAACGGGTTTATTCCGACTTTTATGATAATGGCTGAGATAACTGGCTGAGTACCGCTGTTTGTCCCAAAATATTTAAGAATACTGGTATTAAGTAATAAATAGTCCTCATTTATCATATCTGATACTTAAAAACTCACTGACGTGCTTAAATACATTTAGTGTCGACAAATCACGAGGAATTACTTGGGAAACGATATAAGGAAGGAAGCTAATTGTACCTGGTTTATAATGCTATTTAATCAAACATCATATTAGTAAATGATTTTTTTATACTGGAAATCGACTGAAATAGCCGATATTATTATCTTGTTTTTAAAAGACGGCATTAATCACTTTTCTCAGGGTATTATCATACAATTTCTGATACTGGATAGAAGAAAGTGAATTAGTTTTCGGAAAAAAAGAGTACACCAGTTTGAGTGATATTCTCTCTGTATATGTAAATTAATATGCTATCGTGGATTGCAGTCATATAGTTCGCTTGTGTTCACGTGTTATATCTACAATCTACATAAGTTTTTTTTTTCATACGTTTTAAGTAAGGTTGTAAATCTTTTAAGATAAATGAAATGCAAAACAGTTAGTTCCTTTAAAAAACAGGTCTGGAAGGATCAATCTCCTGCTATTTTCACATGGCATTTCAGACTGTGGCACTAGGACGAAACCTAAATGATTTAGCATGATACAGGCTCGAGTAAAACAAGTAGGTTCGAAATAGTCAAGCACTGAAACGTGTTTTAAGATTGCTATCAAACGTGCAGAAATCGTACCATTGCCTAACGAATACCACTTTTTATCGGTTTTTGCGCTAAACAATTACTACATATCACGTGTGTTTGAGGTCTGTATTGTAGGTGTCGTAATCTTTATACAACACTAGATATCTTGAATAAAGATTGAAGGGCGG
Source organism: Potamilus streckersoni (assembly GCA_016746295.1). Taxonomy (NCBI): domain Eukaryota; kingdom Metazoa; phylum Mollusca; class Bivalvia; order Unionida; family Unionidae; genus Potamilus; species Potamilus streckersoni. The sequence goes on from JAEAOA010001195.1 coordinate 4,233,786, forward strand.
GGGAAAAAAAGTAGGTGCTCGTATTGTTCCCTTCATAATATAGACAGGTGAGACATTATGGGCTTTACAAGAAAGCCAAGACAAGTATTAAATCAATGAATGCGATTTTAACAAGATAGTGTTTTCCATACAATGGAAAAGCCAGGCTGGTATAACGGATCATTGACTTTTAAAATACCCAAGGTTTTAAAATGTTTACGTCTTGTTTGAAAAAATGTATGTATCGTGTTAAATGCAGAAGACAACAATGACAAAAATTGTAACGGGATATTCACTATTGCTGGATGTCTATCACGTGACGGTTGACATCAGTCTTGTTATTTTTTATAGTGTAGCATAAGTGGTGCAGAAACCATTGCAAGAAAGAAATCCTGATAAGAGAGAGACGAGACAACCTTCATAATCTTACAATTTTTCCATTGCAATGAGTCGGTTCAAATAGGTTACGAAAATTGGTCTATTAACTGCCTATTAAAACACGTTCAATTTAATTCGTACGTGGCTGGTCATACTTTAACTGTCTCTTTCACACACGTCTTTTACTTGATTGCTGGGGTTGTTTTTGTTTTTGTTTTAAGTACGCTCAAAAGTATTACAACCGTTGGAAAATATTTACAGAAAAAAAGAAACTGTTGATGACAAAATCGTAAGGTATATCTCTAAGCTTGGTAATGTATCCATCTCATAAAACCCGAAACGAAACAACGTCGTCTAGTCATTTTAATATTCAAAATGTTGGCTACATTCATAAAATAAATGCTACGTCTCATTTACACAGAAATTTTATGACAGAGTAAGAAGAATTGATTTTTAAAAAATCATGCTTTAGTTTTTACTCTATCATTATTTATTCAAAATATAGTACCCGTGTTATTCCATACTTTCATGTCAAAAGGTGCACAAATATGAAGGTATACATATTTCAACATGTCAGCAGTCAATACAGCTGGTTCCAGGGGGAAAAAGGTCTTCCTTGGTATACCACGGTATTTCTAAACGTACAGCAACACTTACTACCGTATACCATCATTATATTAGGGAAAATAATTCGATTTTCTGATAGAGGGCCTGACACTTTTATAAATTTAAATTCCGTCATTTAAAAAGCTGGCAAAATACACTGCAATCTGTTACAGCCAAACAAAAAACAACCGCCCACACCCGACCCTCCCCCACCATATTATATCCATGATATTTTTTGGTAAAAAATTAATTACCTCGAGATAAAAGAAAATAAACTATCTCAGCTAAAGAAAAATCGCAGCCTTTAGAACCCGAAAATAAATGACCAGAACTCTATAGTAGATGAATTCGATAAGTGTGTTAATTGTTGTGTAATTTTCAATCTAAAAGCTGTAACTAAGGGGGGGGGATATTAAGGCTTACATTTTAGCCGATACTGTCATGAATATCGTGCTGACGTTAGAAAGTCTATTCTTAAAAACAGGAAGCGTTGATACTGAAGCATATTAATAAACATATAAAGTCTTGATGATAATAAAGCGCAATCTATAATTTTCTAGATTCGCTATTTGAAATAATAGCTACAGAAGCTTTGAGCAGAATGACAACACCAAGGTAAATTATATTTCAGGGAAAGCCAGTAAAAATAAAATACAATTATCCGACTAAAGAGGAAATCATTCAGTGAACTTGAGAAATTACGTAAAGATCAGACAGAAAATAAGCTCTTGAAAATCGTTGGATGATTTTCAATCTTACCAAGGAATGCATATATGTATCACATTCACATAAGCTAGTAAATAACTAAAACATGACATTTGATGTTTGTTTTTTTTTAAAAGGATTTTTCCCCCGAAAGTTGGATTTGGCTCGATTTGTCTGACAACATTGATTGGTCACTGCACTGACATACAAGATACGTGTCAACCATGTGATTTAAGGTTCGTATATTAAGCATATTTTCAAAATGTATCACTAATTTTTGTTAGATACATCCTAAAAGGACCAAATATTTAGGTCGATCTTTATTTTGTATTGTTAATGTCGGTAGAACACATTAGTTTGACACGGACGATTAACCAGATTTATGATCGCACTTAGAAAGCCAAAATGTACGGATTGGTTCAGCCAAAGTCAGGAGTTATCGAGATTATAATTAAGTGCTTAGTTTGTTTAAACTGATCAGAAAGGGATCAAACTCTGATCGGTATGGAAAACTGTCATGTCTGAAAGTTACTTTCAATCAGTTGGATAATCGAGGTTTGCCACACGAACTACATTGTTTCAACATTGTTTCCTGCTGGAGATTATTTCATTCCGATTGGTTACGCTGCGAAGGAGGCGTAGTTTCACACGGAAAACTCTTCAGGTTAAATGTGCGAATAAAAAGTTAAAAAATTTGTCAACGCTTCTACCTACGAGAGGAAAGTTCAAAAGAAAAGCTTCGAGCTGAATTTAGAAGACATTCGCTCGTAGAAAGGAATTTCCTGGGAAAATTGACAGACATGTTCTGAAAGTAAGAGCTTGGAAAAACAAGGTATTTGCAAAATTCTTATGTAATTCATTGATATTACTATGATGGTTTGTAAGATTTATTTCAATGTATCTGCATGAATTTATTTGTTAAGTTCGAGGCTTTAATTTCTTTATATGGTATACATGTGTTGAGTTCTTTTAGCTATGTCCGTTTAATGATATTTTTCTTTATATAAATATTAACGACTCGTTGAACTTATAGTTCGTTTATTAGTGGAAATTATGTATTTGGTAAGTAATGCCGTATTTTAGTCGAAATGCGAGAATCCGTATGAATTCTCCGACTTATGTATGAGCTCACGTATAATTTCGTTCATTTGTATAACTGAGACTAGTCTGTAACCAGTGTCTTAGTAAGAAGTGACGGAATAACCAATTAGTTGACCATTAATTTTGTGAAAAGTTGTTACGTGTGTCAGGGTCATTTAGACTAGAGAGCAGTAGAATCTGTTTGAAATTAGGATAGAATTACCCTGAAAGAAGGAAGGTATTGATTTATTCCCCAGTATAATGTGACGGAAAATTTAGGTTGTTTATTTTTTTTTATTTTTTTATTTTTTGGAAGGAACGGGATAGCTCGAAGTTCTACGCTCTACAGTCTACACTACGTATTAAGTCTTACGAACCCAAAGTGGATACAAAGTTGAAAGGAGCGAAAAGTACGCGGCACCTGAAGATTTGGAAAAGAAAGTCAAAGTGAAGGAGACGTGGACTTACCAGTGCAAGGGAGTGAAAGGGAAAAGTCACGGTGGAATCCGGACTCGATCAAGACTATCAGGTTACGAAAACTGTACAAGGCAATGACATCAATATATTCAATGTGATCCAAATAATGATTAAATTCTATCACGTAACAGATAGTGTATTGGTATTATTTCTTGTATTAGAAAATTAGTGCAAGAAGTTAAGGCAAAAGAGAAAAGTGTATCATTCAATCGTATTGTACTCTTATTACTTTTGTTATGAACTTTATTGTTAGAGATTTTGATTAAATTTTATTTTTATTTGTAACTTGGGCTTGTTTTTTTCTTTTCGATATACCTACTCAGTTTCTTATCTATTCCACCCGACATTTTCTAAATTTGTATTGACATTTACTCGCCCTGAGCAAATTACACCATCGACGATCACCTCTAGACAACGATAACCAATCCCATCACACTAATCCCAACAAAGTTGGGAGGGGTGTACTACCACAAAACCATTTGTTAAAAATAAGATAATTTTGCGACTATTTTGACATGACTAATACTGGTAATATCTCGCATCTCTAACAGTCATTGATATTATGGAGAATATATGAAATGTGCAATCTTATATACAAATCGTGACTAAAAATACTCAGGCATTCTTTATACAAGCACACTTAAACACACACACTATATCTGGATTCAAGGATAAATTTCTACAGTGTGCACCTTTAATTTATCTTTACAGCTGGTCAAGAAGGAATGTTATTAATGAAGTTTAAATGAAGCAAGGGAACCTGAATTAAGTATGAACAGTTGTAGAAATTTCAAAAGGAAGTAGGTGACACAGCAAAAGAGTTTCTGAAACAGTTCTTGACCCCATAATCTGTAATTCATTATTAGTGGTAGATTTAAGATTACGCTTAGTATTGGATAATCTTAGTTCAATTAAACTAGAGATATCAACTGCTTAGAGTATGTACGATTCCGTTAATATAGACACAATTGTTTTGCATTAGTAGTCATTGTAGACGTGAGGAAGAGACTCAAAATTGGAAATTTTATAATGATTCTCGAAGACTTTCTCTGCGGTTTATGAATTCTGGATAGATCATGATTTGATCTATGTCCCCATGTGGTACAGCCTAATCTATAATCGGTAGAATTTAACCCCAAAGCAAAGTTCAAGTGACTGGAGAGGATAATATTTTTATAGTACTTAGGAGAGCAATAATGCTGATGACCATTGCAATGTACGCACCAAGGCTTTTTTAAAACACTAGATAAGAATAAGTCTTCTCAGATTATCGTACAGTTTGTTGCAGACGCACTGATATCCAGTCTGTTTTGTTTACACCAAGTAGACAAATTTTTGAGGTTGATTTGAGGTTTGTGTTCAGTGTAGTTAAGAGTGTGTGCAGTGTATAATTCGCACCAAAGAGACAAGTGTTAGAGTTACTGGATACAAAGGTAAGTCATTAATAAAGAGAAGATACAAAAATGCCCTAATAAAGAGTCGTGATAAACGCCACGAACAATATCACCCAAAATTTACCTGGACAAAACACAATCTAGATGTTAATGGGATATGATATGAACCAAGAAAATGGGTCTGAAGAAACCTTGTGGGCTGATCATGTCTTAATGGTCAACTAAATCGAATGCTTTTATCAAACGTCAAGGAAGATTGCCCCAGTAAATTGTCCTCATTAAATCGCTAGCAACTCACTGACCAAAAAAATGTCAAGGTACTTTGACATGAATTTTGTTGTCAGAAACCTGACTGTGATTTATGGTGTGGTTAACACTTTTTGAGAAAGCAATAAAGATGCGTGTTGACATATTTATCAATTACTGTTGAAAGTATATGTTAAACAAATATTATACTTTTAATTTCTCTTTTTATCGTATCCCTTATCTGAAGATTTTATGACTGTATATCCACTGGTGTTGGAGGAAAACAAGCAAAAAATACTGACGACAATCAGGAATTTACTTACAAAGTATAAATATGGAAACAGAATAGAAACCCTCTTGAAATATATGTTGACATTGTCACTTTATAAATCTTGCCATTTCATACCATTAAAACAATACCTCGGATCACAGAAGTTCGTGTTTTTTTCTGTGGTTCAGTGATTTTAAGAAATAAAGCTTGGCAACTCATAGAAACATAATTAATCTTAGATCACAATATGAATGACCCTTCTGAATAAAAAAAATCATGTGTGACACGCTGTCATATATTTTCCTATTCATCAATATTTTCTTAAGCAGAGAAACATTTAAATGATGTTGAAAAACTACAATGTACAATGTCGTTGCATAGTGTTTGTCAAAGTAGAAAGGATTCTATTGTTACCCCAAAACCAAAATTAGTTTTCTAATTTTGCACATATTTTGTCAGAATGTCTATCTGTATAATCTCATAAAAAGGTCAAGACAAACATAAAAATGATCATAAATGGAGACAGACTTGTGTGAGCACCACTTAATTAGCAACGTCAATGAACTGATTGCAGTCAAGAAAGTAACATTATGGTAAATGAACTTCTCACCTAAAATGGCATCAAATGACCATATTAAGCGTTTTACACATACGATTACCGCAATTTTTGCGGATGCCACAGTATAAAGGGAGATCATCGCTGGGGTATCAGTTTTGAATTTGTATGTAAATAATTGGTTTTTGAACTTCGTTGTAAGAAATCGTATTACTTGAAAAAGTTTAAAAACACATTGAATAGTATTTTCCAATTCCTAATTGTGGATAATAGTCTAACGATGGCAGGAGAAATAGATATTTCTCCATTTTCTGAATGTATACGTTTGGGATTACCTCAGACGAAAAGATCTTTAAAATTGAGTTTGACACGTTAGGAAATAATCAATCAAATATTGTATTGTTGTCTAGATTAACAGTCTCATTGACAAGTGTTCATTGCTTCTCGCCAAATTATCAGATAGGACAAATAATGGCTATTTGTTTGTAAGGATATTTTAATTAGGTCCACATCAAGTCTGGGTTGTATCTAAAATCTAAGAACCCTAGAATCCTCGGATAAATTTCGTGCAGGGTTCCCTTCGAGTTTGTACTTGAAGTACATAGAGACCAGATTCAAGTTTGAGCGAGAGGTAAATTTACCCAGGGAATAAACACAACATTCAACTTAGAAAAAGCGACGAAAGTACCGTATATACTCTTCGATGAAACAATTGATGGTAAAATTATAATAAATTAAATTCGTATTTAAATTTCAGTTATGGTAGTTTCATTTGAACGAGTTATGCAATAATTACAAGACAAATATACTGTAATCTATTTTTTCTTCAAAATGGTAGCAACGAATGATACAGTTGATTCATTTAGCATAGCATTTGACTCGTAATCTGAGAATCACATATTCCATACCCGACCAGGCTATCCCGGGTCTTTAGCTTCGATTTGGCAATGAACTTAGTTTCCATTATCTCAGAATAGAGCAACTAATTGTGTATAAAATACCGTTAACACACACACACACACACACACAAACACACACACACACGAGCGCACAACGCACGCAAAAGCAGTATAATTTAAGGCATGGACAAGCAGAACTTTATATCCTTGCCTGAGGTACTGCGCAAACAATGTTTGCGTTTTAATTCTCGATCAAGTGAGAAGTGCATTTTTGCCCAAGGTAGTGAAGAAGAAAAAAAAAATTGGCTAGTGATATTTGTGTTGCTTTAAGATTAATTTCCGGTGACAAAGCGATTGGACAAAGCGATTCGATAGCTAACACAAAAGTACATGTCCTTGAAGTTTAAGACAAAAGCAGAAAAAGATCCCTAAACACCACCAGTCCTCTTTGATCCATACAAAGTTAGGATTAACCAGTGAAGCTAGGATTAACCAGTGAAGCTAGGATTAGGGTATGAACCCGTAAGAGAATGGAGGTAAAAGTGCATTTATACTGCAGCTATGCTGCTCTAAAACAGTGTTTATCGTTTTAAATCAATTTTTATTTATAGACAAACCACTGACGTATCGTCTATACGCATTTATAAGACGAATCCAGCTGCAAACTGTACAGACCCATATATGCCGTCTCATATTGCGCAGGATATAATAGGTAGGTGCAGTTTGTTGGGAGTAATCCGTAGAACAAACAAGACAGACAATGATCTACAATTGCATTATGATATACCAGCTCCGGTTCTATGTGGCTAGAAGTTTTAATCGACTTACAAGTGGTTAGATACGGTAATGAGCACTGTTGAGACTTGCGTTAATTTGATTTAGAAACTTGAAAATAGTACAGACCAATAGCTGTTTTTGACAAGTGTAGGTAATTCGACTATCAGTCTTCCTTAAGATACAAAAATAAGCCCGCTATATGATTCAGTCCAAATGATCTGTAGTCCTTATATAAGAAGCAGGTGTAATGGGTACTTTTGAATTAATAATAGAGCACAAGATAATGAAAAAGATTTTCTTTGTTAGGTTTGCGCCAATCGTACATTTAAAACATTTACCAAACTTATAATGGTATTATCTATAATTCATTATTACTGTAAAGTATCCAAAGCACTTAATCAAGAAACCAATTCTAAATTAGTTAAAAGATAAGTCTTAATTCAGTCCCAATGTAGATGTAATTACCTTATCTCCTGTTAGTCCGGATTCCCCTCTTGGTCCAGGAAGACCCTAAATAATAATAATAATAATAATAATAATAATAATAATAATAATAATAATAATAATAATAATAATAATAATAATAATAATAGTTCGAAATAGTTTTCTATTTTCATGTGAAGAAGTGTTGCATTCAATCTTCATGACTTCATGCTGACGAAAATAAGTGTAATCACTGAAACAAAATGAAATAAATGGATAAGCTTAATTTTTTCCTAACACAGCAGTCTGAGTTCAAAACAAAAGACACATCAGTCTGTGTTTAAAAACAAAAAACACATCAGTCTGTGTTCAAAACAAAAAAACACATCAGTCTGTGTTCAAAACAAATAAATGAATAATAACTTGTGTGAGGGGCCCCGAGTGGCCGAGTGGTCTAAAGCGCTGTCCGTTACGGATCACTGCCATATCACCTCTGTCTGCGTGTGTTCGAGTCTAGGATTCGGCGAATGTGGATATGTGAGAAAGCTTGCCAGTAGCTTCTCGTGGGTCGGTGGTTCTTTCCGGTGATTTCCCGGTTTCTTCCTCCACCATTAATACTAGCCGCCATGAATAGCCTATCTTGTGCTGAAAAATGGCGTTAAGCCCAACAACAACAACAACAATAACTTGTGTAAATCAGGTAAAAAAAAATGAAGAGAAAAATGGTATACAGGTCAGTGAATACATACATACATACATGCATGCATACATGCATACACACACTCACGCACACACTCACACACACTCACACACATACATACATACATGCATACATACGCACGCACACCTACACACACATACATACATACATACATGCATACATACATGCATGCATACATACATACATACATACATACATACATACATACATACATACATACATACATACATACATACATACATACATACATACACACACACACATACATACATACATACATACATACATACATACATACATACATACATACATACATACATACATACATACATACATACATACATACATACATACAATCATACATCCATACATACATGCATGCATACATTCATACATACATCCATCCATCCATCCATCCATACATACATACATACCAAAGAGATATACAGCTCATCATACATATATACATAACATACATACATAAAAGTAGTTATACATATACAAATAAAAGACACACAGCTGCACAAATATACATATACATAATTATATACATACTGATAAAATGAAAGACAAATATACAGACACAAACTTTACTTACAGGTTTGCCAGGCAGTCCGTCATTTCCAGGAATACCCGATGGTCCCTCTGGTCCAACGATCTGTTGTATAAATTATATACAACACATTATATTCGACGTACTACGTCACGCATCTTGTTTCTAAGATCCGTCCAATATACAAGAATATATGAACTTTTTAAAACTCTAAATATATGCATAAAATCTTTTACAGATGGAGAAATTAAAACGTTTTATTTATTGATGCTGCATGGTTATTGGGTCATAAATCAGCAGTTATTTTTAAAATGAATTTCTATATGAAAAAGAGGAACCTTAAAGTTTGTAAGGAAAGAACATACCTTTTCATTTATTTCAAAGCTATCGATCAGCAAACCAGTTAAAGTCTCATTGATTTTGAGGTATCGCTAACGGATATAAGTATGAAAATAGGTTAAAATGTTTGTTTTGGAAAGTCACTGGCTGCATTACATTCATGTGCTGGAAATAAAAGATAGAAATCTGTTTAATTAAAAAATATAATCAGAAACTCACACTTTCTCCTGGTTTTCCCGTTGGTCCCGGGTCTCCTTGTCGTCCAGGCTTTCCAGGAAAACCCTAAATTTGTTAAGAAATTGTAATTAACATAGGACATGTGATATTATGTATTCAAGTCTCATTTTATAAATTCGATATATTTTTGTGATTACTAATTTTATTACAGGTAATTGGTGTTCATTAAAGGAGATAAGGTTTGAAAATATAAATATAGCAAATTTAGAGTCGATATATTTACACAACATCTGAGGAGTTGCGGTGGATCAGTTGTTTGAGTGCCTCCAATTATCCGGGCACAATATAACCTATTCATGTATTGATGGACCGTTTATCTCACACATACAGACACAGACACACACACACACGCGCGCGCGCGCGCACTGTGGGTACAGTTCAAAAGAAAACAAATTTCCAGACCATGTAAAAGATTTACCGTTTCCCCTTTGGGTCCCTGGATTCCCGGTTCTCCAGGCTGACCAGGATCACCCTAAAAAAAAAAGTGATAAATAATGCCTAAGTATTTACATTAATTGACACAATATTTTCATAATCCTAAATCATACTTAAATAGTTTAAGGTATTTGTTTTAATAAATAAATTTAACATTTATACGTCGCAAAAAATGTGTTTGTCTCATTTGCGTCAACTTTCAGATTGTCTGCCTACATTGTATTTGTATCTATTGTGATTGTTCAATTAGAACAAACGAAAGCGTTCTTAAGCTTGCAATGAACTGTTATGTCACAACTTATTGCGAAATTGCCGTGTTGTCACAAAATTTAAATTTTTAATTTGAAGAAATCATTCCGTTTCAAACATCAAATTTGCGCTTTCAATTTCATAAATGATACATGACGATATATAGAAAAAATCTTTTCCTGATAGTCATTAAAGCTTGATTTTACTGATTGTGTCGCAAAATTTGCAAACATTACGCAGCAACATGGGAATATCTTCATGTGTTGTATATATCGTTCGGTTTCCTTTCTGTGTTGAATCAAAAAGAGTTTTATGATCTTCGGACAATCTTAGTGCGAAAAGGAAAATAAAAATTCTTTATAATCGAAAACTCAGTAAACAATCATGTCTTTTACACATAATTATTTAATCATCAAAGCGTACAGTTATGATCTTTTGTGTACCAATGTTTAGTCCTATGCAAATGAGTACCAGCAGGTTATAAAATGCATATTTTGATGTGAAATACAGAAATTTATTTGCTAAATATGATTATTATTGTTTCTTTCCTAACTTTCCACACGTGAAAACTATACTCTCATATAAACTTACATCGTTGTCCTTGTTCTTCCCATCCTGCCACGCAACGCTTGATTGTGCATACAAAAGTTACATTTGCAGAAGGAACAAAAACATTGTGAAAGCTATTTGCTAGCTGGTACGTTAATCTAAACTGCATTACGCTTTATGCACGGATTTTTTTTTTCTTTCGAAAATACCTGACTCGCTACCGTTCGCTTCTCTACTTAGGCATGTTCGCTGCCCTACCCTGACAACAATGTTAAGAACACTGTGTGCTGCATCACTCATACGGATATGCTTTGTAATCGTATGGAGTAAAATAATTTAGATAATGAAAATGTAAGGAACTGCAACAGATTCGTTTATCATAGTAGCTTATATATTTTCGAACATTCGTCATGCTAAATCTTGTGTAAAAAAGTTTTATCTCGCATCTAACTTGACACATGAACAATAGATGAAATGTTTGCCTTGTTCTCCTAGAATAAGGGTTAAAATTTATTTAAAATATTAATAGGTTTGAACGGTGAGCTCATTCTCCAAGTTTGTTTTTATTTTTGGGATGGGGTGGGTGGGAGGAGTATAACTTAGAAAATAGACCTCCGATAAATCTTTCTTCTTGTTTAAAAAGAGATTGACATCTCTGAAATTTGGGGAAATAAAGCTTGAAATAAAGATAGGAATTTCTACAACTTAAAAACCTTTTAGATAAATACAATGAAAACAAGAGATAGAGACAAACAGAAAGTAATACAAACCGGCTCTCCCTTCGCTCCATTCAATCCATCCAAGCCAGGTTCTCCGGGAAATCCCTGCAAAATCATACAAAAATGTAAACATAATGTGAACTGAATTATTTGATGATCTTCATTTATAATGTTTTTTTCGTATCGCACAAGTACTATTTTCATTCTTTCGCAATTTTTTAATCTGGTAATGAAAAGAAAACTATTTGTTAAGAATATAAATTAAAAACAAACATTATCGACTATTATTATAATTTCAAAGATTCCGAAACAAATGATATAAATTACACAATAAAATACCCATGTTGTTTTAATATATTATATATTTAATTTATATTACACTATTGTCATAGTACTACTTTTTGCGAGCTGTAATAGATGATACAGCACAATCACGATTTGCTCGTTGTCTATGCGCATACACAGCCAGTATCCTATACAAAATTTCTCAGAAGAAGTTTGTGATAGTGTTCTCAAGATACCCTTTCTGCAGGCGCTCCAGGGAGTCCTGGTGATCCATTCTGTCCTTGGGCGCCCTGTCAACCAAAATATAAGAGCATGAATGTCAAGGTCATCTTGTGCGTCTACATATCACTTATTACTATTTTTAATGATTATGCATTTTCTGTGTTAATACAAACGTCTGCTACTTATGCGTTCACAACTAACTTCTAGATATTGGTAGCTGTGGTAGCCCGGTTGGTAAGCATCTGAATTGTAAACCAAAGGTCACGGGTTCAATGCCCACCTATACCAGCACTGATCGGCTGTTTCTGTATGTGTTTAGAAAAGGCACTAAACTTCTATATCTTATTCATGATATAGCCAATGTGTTAACAGTGAGTTTAAAAACCAAAGAACCAACAAATAAAGCAACAACTTATATTATATTCTTAAACACTTGTCACTGCATCTAGCTATAATTAATCGGTTTTGACATAAATATTAATGGGCATGGACTTTGTAACAAATTTCTTAGCAGTGCCTATCATATCGTATTTTCATCACCTGACCTGTCACCAATAAAAAAAAACTTGTGCTCATTTATCTAGCTTGCACAATTGCAACTCATTCATGGGGGTCCTTTTATCTTTCAAATTTTCGGAAAAATGGGATAAAACATTTATAAAATTCAAGTATTTATTTCTTCACTATTAATTTAAGTGAATCGTATACAACAACATTTAATTTACGATATTTAGTAAATTGAAGAATGTTTCACTCAAGGAATATCTAGAGATAGATGAATGCCAAATGGCATTTCATGTGATGATATACCTTCTATTAACAAACAAGAGAGAGAGAGAGAGAGAGAGAGAGAGAGAGAGAGAGAGAGAGAGAGAGAGAGAGAGAGAGAGAGAGAGAGAGAGAGAGAGAGAGAGAGAGAGAGAGAGAGAGAGAGTTACATCTTTTCCTGGTTTTCCCGTCGGTCCGGGTTTGCCATCTTCTCCTGTTGCACCTTTAGGACCTGGAATTCCGGGTAATCCTTGAGGTCCTTCAGGTCCTTGTATTCCCTTGTTGAAATAAAAATGCAGACTAAGATTTCTGCCAACTTTACAAACTTCCTAATTTCAGCGTGTTGGCCATATATCAAATGCAGTGTTAGTACAATGCTCCTCGTGCGTGCCATTCAAAATGTGGTCCAGATTCATAAAGCTCTTGCATTTGAAAATGCACGTGAAGAAAATTAAAAAAAATCCTTCAATTGTTTTCGAAATATTTCTGGATCGTTTGATGTAATTCTATAGAGGTAAAATATATTAAACTTAAAAAGCACTCGAATATCTCTCTTGATTATTAATTATGCGAATTAATAACTGCCAATCACACAATGCATGAATTTCTACATACTCCTTTAGCTAATAACCTTTCGACGTGGTAACATTACTGTGGCCAACAGTCTCTTATGCAATCAGTACCAAGACATGTACATATAATTATATATGGTCCGTCAGGACGATGTCACGGGGGTCTTTAAAGCATCGCCAGTATCTATGGTTAGGAACTTTGACGTGGAATCAATAGATGCATTGGCATGACTGAGAATGCACGTGCAAGCACTTTTGATCGTTTTATGTTAATC